>OW240912.1:264500158-264683413 GCA_933207985.1 Pelobates cultripes
GGGAAATTTCCCGGTATCCCGGTGGGCCAGTCCGGCCCTGGCCATGGTCCCTTTTAGTCGAGCAGACAATCTATCCATAAGATATACCTCTTTAATGTTGGATATGACCCTCTGTATTGGAGGGAGTGAGGTTTGTAACCATGTTTGTGCTATTGCTCTCCTCGCGGCTAAGGTGATCTTGTGGATCAGTTTCTGTTCCCTCCTCGTCCAAGCCTCTACAGACCTATTGAGTAAGTATGTCCATGGGTTTAGGCTTGGTGCTCTGTGGAATATGCATTTGCTCATGTTGAATACTTGGGCCCAAAAGGATTGTGCTTGGGTGTACTCCCACCACATGTGAATACATGTTCCTTTAAACCCACAACCTCTCCAGCAGACATCAGATGTTGCTTGTTTCATGTTGTATAATTTTACGAGTGTGGTGTACCACCTAAACATTGTTTTATATGCCTGTTCTTGGAGGGTTACGCATATGGAGAGTGAGGTGTTAGCTTCCCAGATTTCTCTCCACTCTATTCCCTCTAGAACCTCCCCTAGCTCTCTTTCCCAGGCGTCCGCGTAAGCCAGAGATCCCTATTCCCGTGTTTCCGAGCATATAGGCATATAGATAGTAGATATTAAGCCTCGTTGTGCGGTTTCTTTAAGGCACATCCTCTCGAAAAAGGTTGGGGGACTCCTGGCACTCTGTAGCACCTGGGGTTGTTGGACATAGTCTCTAATTTGCATGTACCTGAAAAAGTCGAAAGGGGTGAGGTGTGCTGTTTGTGCCAAATGCTCGAACGTGACTAGTTGCCCCTGTGTAAACATATGGCAGATCCTTTGTATTCCCACCTTTTCTATGTTCGTGAAATCCCTCGCTGCCAAACCCGGGGGGAATGCCCTATTTCTCAGTATGGAAGTTAGTGGAGATGGAGAGGAGGCCAGTTTATATTTTGCCGCTGAGGCGTCCCATATTCTTAATGAGTTTAATATAGCTGGGCAGGTCGTCCTAAGAATTGGTCTATCTGCCCTGGGAACCCAGATATGAAACTGCGGGAGGTCTGACCCCGTTAGTAGGGATTCCAGGTCTACCCATCTTTTCTCATCCACTGGTGCATGCCACATGGCTACCTGTGCTAGTTGTGCCGTTAGGCAGTAGTAATATAAATTCGGCAGGCCTAGCCCCCCATTTACTTATGTCTATATAATATATTCCTGGAGATTCTGTGGCGTAGGTTCTGCCATATGAAGGTACCAATAGTCGTTTGTAAGAGGGCTAGATCGGATTTAAGTATTGTGATTGGCAGTGCCTGGAAAAGGAATAAGATTCGGGGAAGGACATTCATTTTAACTGCGTGTATGCGCCCGATCCACGATATGGGACTATCCTGCCATTTTTATATATCTCGTATTAGGGTGCGTATAAGAGGAGTGTAATTCAATTGGTATAATTAGGTTGGATCGCTTGTTAAGTGTATCCCTAGGTATTTCAGGTGGCCTTTTGCTATGGGTATGTTATATGTGGCTCTTAATGCTGCCGCCTCCCCCGCAGACATGCCCACCGGTAGGGTGCTAGATTTGTCTAAGTTAGCCTTATATCCAGAGAAGGCCCCGAACTGTAATAGGGTTTCTTGTAATGCTTCCATAGATTATTTAGGTTCTGTAAGTGTCAACAGAACATCATCCGCGTAAGCGGATACAAGGAACTCCTGACCTCTTATCGTTATCCCCTTTATGCAGGGATGTTGGCGTAGTGCTTGCAGTAAGGGTTCGAGCGTTAGCACAAACAGGAGGGGGGATAGAGGGCAACCCTGTCTTGTCCCATTCCCCAGTTTCCCAGCTATCGCTACTTGGGCGGAGGCTTGGTTGAACATTGCTTTGATTGAGGCCGTATATCTTTTGGGAAAGCCAAGGTAGTCCAAGAGGCTGAACAGATAGGGCCACTCAAACCTATCAAAGGCTTTTTCGGCATCTATGGAGACGAGTATAGTTGGTTTGTTTATGGCGTTTTGTCTCCAGATGAGGTCGATGTTCCGTCTGGTGTTTTCGAAGAGTTATCTATCGGTGATGAACCCCACCTGATCTGGGTGTACCAGTGTCTTCATCTGGGGGGTAAGTCTGTGTGCCAGGATTTTCGCCAGAATCTTAATATCTTGGTTGATCAATGATATAGTTATCAGGTGAGAGGGGATCTCTGCCTGGTTTGTGAAGAAGGATTATGTTGGCCTTAGACATCTCCTCCTGTGACGACCCGCCGTCCATCAGGTTATTAAAAAGTCGTTCCAGTCGTGGTGAGAGGTCCTCTCTGAACGTTTTGTAATACGACCCGTCGAAACCATCCGGTCCAGGGGCTTTATGTCCCTTCAGGCCCGCTATTGCTTTGTCTACTTCTTCGATCGTTATGCGTTCGTCTAGCCAGGTCGCCGCATCCATGGGGAGTCGTGGTAGGCGCAGGTCTTCCAAGAAGGCGTGCATGTTTTTCAACGCTGTGTTCTGTGCGTTTGAGTCTCTGGGCGTATGGTTGTACAGCTTTTTGTAGTAGTTTGTGAAAACTTCTGCGGTATCAGTCGGGTTAGTTTTAATGGAGCCATCCGTATGTTTGATCGAGGTGATGGTGGTCCGAGCCTGCCTGGGACGGAGAGTTCTAACTAGCATAGTATCCATTTTATTTGATTTCTCATAGTAGAACAGTTTAGTCCACGCCATCGCCTTAACGGTGTCATCCAATAATAGTTCAGAGATAGATCTTCGTGCTTCTCTCAATTGTTCAAGTAGTCTTGGTGTAGGTGCAGTCTTATGTTGCTGTTCGGTTTTTCTCAGTGTTTCTAGGCGTTGTTTAAGTGTCTTCATCTTTTGTGCTTTTTTCCTTGTGGCTAGTTTGATGCATGTTCCCCTGAGCACTGCCTTGTGGGCCGCCCAGATGGTGCTCGGGGATAGTTCTTCTGTTTCATTCGTGAGGAAATACTCCCTGATATCTTTTCTTATTTCTGCTTGGGTGTTTTTGTCATGAAATAAGCCGGAGCTTAGCCTCCAGTTCCATGGGGCTGCAATACAGAGGTTCCCCAAGGTTAGAGAGATGTCCGCGTGGTCCGACCACGTAATAGATCTTATCTTGGATTCCGTTACCCTCACCACGCTCACGCTGTTCAATAGGAAGCAGTCGATCCTAGAGGAGGTCCCATGGGGGGCAGAGTAGTATGTAAAATCTCTATCCCCAGGATGTTGCGCATGCCAGATATCTACTAAGGCTGTGTCCTTGATGAATTCGTAGAGCAATTTATCCTGGCTCCCTCTGCCCTGTGATCGCAGCTGACCCCCCCTGGAGCCCCTGTCCGTGGCAGGACACGGTACGGCATTGAGTACCTCCCAACACCACCATACCGTGAGGTAAGGCCCTTATTTTTATAGTCAGGTCTTTCCAGAAGGTGGCTACGGGTATATTAGGCGCGTATACATTTATCAGGTGTATTGGGTGGGAATACAGGGTGCCTGACAGAATAATATATCTTCCTTCCTCGTCCTGTACCGTTGACTGTATCTGTAGTGGGCATGAATTATGTATAAAAATGGCTACTCCCTTACTCTTACGGAGGGATCTAGCTTCATATGATGTGGGATAGGTGCGGTCTCTTAGTTGGAGCACTGTGCATTTGGGTATGTGTGTTTCTTGCAGGAATGCTATATCTGAACCCAGTCTCTTAACCTCTCTAAACATCAGTCTCCTCTTCTTAGGGGTATTTAGCCCTTTAACATTTAAGGACGTTATTTATAATGACATATCTGTTGCCTGGATGTATGCCTACTATGGTCTGGGGATCCGCCATCCTGTCTGTCAGTTCCAGCTCCATTTAAGTCTGCTGTCTCTTGTTAGACTTGTCGCGTGGGAGGGAGTGGGTATGAGGTGAGGATTGGAGTGGGGATAGGAGGGATAAAAATACAAAAAACAAAAAGGTAGTCGGCTGGACTTACTACTCACCAGTCCAATTTGGGGTGTGGTCCCTAGATCCATTCTCCAAGTAACTTTGGAGGATGTGATAGTTGGGTCCTGTACTGTGTGGGGTGACCACACCGTATATTACCCTGTTGCTTAATCGTGCAAAATACCGGGTCTTCCCAGTGAGATGGAGGGACGAGAGTGGCTTGAGGCCCTCCGGAACCTTTCCCCGCAGGGGTACAGCATGTGAGCTTTTAGTTGCCTGTATAGCGTGCAGTGTACCTTGATTGGGGGCCCCCAGAAGGAAACCATGAGGTATAATTGAAAATGATTATCCCGTGGGTTCGTAACCTTATATAACAATAACAGAAACATATATTATACTGCAATGTAACAACATGTTAATGATAAAGTAACAGTTTAGCATATGATTATCGTCGATATTCCCGCTGTAACTTTTGGAAACCCCACCCAATTCCGAGGCATGGTGTCACGTTTTCCTAAGCAATGGTGGGTCGGTATCTGTGAGTGAGGGGTGCCCTCCCGGTGGTATCCAGTGTGTGTATTACGTATTAGTGTCTCTAAAAAAGGGGGGGGGGAGAATCCACCTCCGTGGGCACTAGGTGTCCCTTCGAGTGCTCCTGTCGTGCTCGTTGTGCCCAAAGTAATGGGGATGGGCGTCCTACGATCGCCTGGGAGCATGATGTCTGCTCCTTCAGTGTGCAGAATGCATAGGGTAGTCTGCATTAGGGTACTCAGATCCCAACTCAAAGATAGGTTTGGACCTATCGTGCTTTCCTTTTTTTCATCTGTGTGAGTTCGTATTATTACCCTGTGTGGACCCTGTCACTGGGGAGTCGGGTAAGGCCCTGTGCTTGCCCCGGGTATGTTCCCTCCTATATCTAAATAACGTGGCTGGGTGGCAGGTGGGCCGTATAGGTGGGGGCTGTCTGTTCCTTTGCCCGGTTTATGGTATGTCTATGCCCACGCGTATTGGGTGTCACCTTAATGGTATCCAGGCCTCCCGCCCTGCACCTTGTGCTTCAATGCAGACGCAGCTGCTCGGGTACCTCGCCATGATGGTATGGAGGTTGCCTGGTAGTGTGTGAGAGTCTGCACGGGGGGACTCCCCTCCCAGCCAGGATGTGTCGGTGTTCCTACAAGTGCCTGGGGTTACCATTTTACGTCACTGCGGCCCTGCAACCCCTCCCAAAGGGTGTGGGCCACAGATCCCTGGTTCCAGTGCAGCCTTGGGCCTACATGTTGGTGTCGTTTCCATGGCGACCGGTGTGCCCGTGTGCTGTCTGTGAATAACCCCAGCCAAGAAGTTGTGGGTCCGGTGTGCTAAGTAGCTAATGGTACCTTTGTGTCTTGTACGCTGCCATGTGGGAGGTGACAGGATTAGGCTCCCACGTTTTGCTGGTAGGCAGTCACCACTCCATCTATCTGCCCCCATAACTACTGCTATCAATCAGGTTACATATACTGTGACTACCTTGTGTTGTCTCACCCCCTCCGTACCTCTGTCCCCGTTCCCGTGGTGTGTGGTGGATAACTATGTACAGATGGATTCCCCTTTTTTGATATAATTTGTTCCCCCCGTTTTCCTTTTTTTTTCTTCCCCCCGTGTTTTTTTTTTCCCATCTTCGTCCCCTCCCCCCAGACACCAGTGTCCCATATAAGTCCTTTGCCCCTATTATATATGCCCGGGGCATGGGCAGGTGGTGCGTCCATCTAGTGCTGCCTCGATCCACAGTCAATCGTGGGCCCGTTCCGTAGTCCCCTATTTGCAAGGCAGGCCATGCCCGTTGTTGGATGCGTACCAACCTTTGTGGATTGGACTATTTCCCCGGCCAGGTATGCCTTGACTTCAGCCAGTGTTTGCAGTATTCGTGCTGTGTCTGTGGCTGGTAGCATAGCTTCACCCTGTATTATTAGGGCCGAAGTGTCTGCATTATCCATGTTGTTGTCCCCGCCATTTTGTGAGCCTGCGGTCCTGCCACGTGGTGCCGAAAAGTATTCCGCGACTGAGGCTCCTCCCTCCGATCCTTTTTTGGTTTGTTTTTTTGACCGGTCTCTTCTCCATGTCCCCGGGTATCAGTGAGAGTCGGTGTGTGACTTTTCCCGTGTATTTGCATGCCTTTGTTAGCTGTTTACAGTGTGGTCTGAGCAGAGCTTCAAGCAAACGCGTCCAGCTCGCTCCGTGTCCAAGCCATGCCCCCGTACATTTTTTTTAAAGTAGACAACCCAGGGTATTCAATATGGGGTATGTCCAGTCTTTTTTAGTAGCCACTTTAGTAGTCACAAACACTGGCCAAAGTTAGCATTTATATTTAATTGTGTGTTAAAAATTGCAAAAAACAATTATGAATGCTAACTTTGGCCAGTGTTTGTGACTAAGTGACTTCTAAAAAAGACTGAACATACCCCATTTGCAATACCTTGGGTTGTCTTCTTTTGAAAATGGTATGCCATCATTGGGGTAATTCTCATTCCTGGGCTACCATATGGTCTCAAAGGCAACATAACCAATCTATCAAATTTTAATGTGAAAAAACGGAAAATCAAGCATTACATTTGACCCTGTAACTTTCAAAAACACCGCAGGTTTTAGCATGTCATGGAAAGTTACAGGGTTAAATACAGTGCTAGCAAATTAAATTCGCACTTATGACAAATCACGGCTTGAACTATCTTGCTTTGCATGTAATGTGTCTATCTCATATATTAGTTTCCCCTTTTACATTGCATTTTACGAGTATCACCTGTACTTTCTTTTCTACCATGGTGTGTTTCTTGTGTCATACATACTAAAAACATTTAGGTGTTACGATCCATCTGCCAAGTGATATAATCTGATAAAGACAGCCTGTCATCTTCAAATCATGTGGATGGCAAGTTCACCTTCAGAAAGGTATAGATTTAATTAAATACCTTGTGATGGCAAAGTCAACATTCTAATCCCAGATGCCTACCATTTATCCTGTCCTAGTGAAAAAGTATAACTAGTGTCAGTAGAAGCAGAGATTTGATCCATCAATATCATATCACAGATCTGTCCTTCAATATTTCATACCCCCCGATATGTGACATGTGGCTATGAGTTAATTTACATATACTAGCATACACAAAATCATGGAATACTTATTTCAATATTGTTTATTCTTACTCTACTAAATATAGAGCTTTGAGTATCCCCTTAACAAAACATCCCCATTCCTCAAAAGAACAACTATTTGTGGTATGTCTTTGTGATCCAAATAAACATTGATCTGGAAACACATTTTGTTTAATAGTGTGTTTTTATTTCAGAAAGTGGTACCTGAGTACCTTGTGCCTGCATGCTCTTACAGTATAAAACCTTCCTTGTGTCTGTTATGGCATTTGACGTGTTAACTTAATATCCAGATTCCAGTTGTGACATTAGCTGCACACACCAATATCAATCAACACACTGCGTACATTTCTAACTATTCACTCTGTGAAACAAATTGAAATGTAGGCATTTTTCTGTGTCATCTGTGCTTTTTTTTTTTTTTTTTAAATGTATTCTTTTGCTAATAAGCACTATGGTTAGTCTCCAATGGGAATCGTGTTTGGATGAAGATTAGAGATGGCAGTTCATGAAATTAATGAATGTATCTGTCAGTTTGTGTGTCTCTTGTGCTCTGATTATAAGCCTGACGTGCACTCATATTAGGAAAGTGCCTCATTAATGTGCTGCTTCAAGGTCCAGGAAGTATTCTCAGCAGGCTTCTCTTCCCTGCAGCAGATCACAGCACAAGGCCTAAGTCGCATCCATTTAAATAGTAAATTAATGGAAGCTACCTCATTAAAATAATACCATCAGAAGCCAAATGATCTAATCATAAAGCAGAAAATAAAATGATGATGTAAATGATGTTTAAAAAAATAATAATAATAAATGTTCAATTTGGAATTATTACACAGTGTTAATATCCCATTAGCGGAGATAAAATAGGTTGCTCTTTTTTTAAACGAAGCCTAATTTAAATCATAAAGGCATATTTTTCCTTTTTACCATTGCCTTTTAACTCTCAAGGCTTTAAAAATGAATGTGAATGTACCATTTTAATATAAATTATATCACAATATGGAAATTAAGTGGAATAAAGCTGTTGCCAGTGGTCCCAAGTTCAAAAGATGATTCAGATAACGCTATCCATCTACTCACTGTATCTGCTAATTGTTACTAGTCCGGTACGTTACAGTAGCGGGAAAGGAGAATATTATCAGGATAATAGCCCAAGCAAAGTGATTGTCCAAGAATTTCTTTACAGATCTGATGAATACTGCTGTGAACTTACTCGTAGCCAACTCTCAATCCAGCTAAGCATCTGCAGTGTGGGTTGGAATGAGTTAATCAGGATGCCGATATCCTTTGCCAAGCTAACCAATGTTATTTTTTAACACGTCATAGATCCCAGGCCCTGACAAACTGTTGGCCAAAGTGGAAGAGGTACAACAGAAGGGAATGGTTCCTTTTGATTATTAGAGTGATTATGGGCACACAATAGGGATGTGCATGGGAAAAATATTTGGTTCGATTCAGAACTTTGGCACTTTGGAACTTAAGGAATTCAGGACTTTGGGTAAGTGAGGAAGGGTTAGGGGTAGGGTTAGGTTAGGGGTAGGGTTAGGGTTAGGTTAGGGTTGGTTTAGGAGTAGGGTAGGGTTAAGGGTAGGGTTAGGGTTACCCTACCCTAACCCTACACCTAACTCTACCCCTAAACCTACTCCTAACCCTACCCCTAACCCTACTCCAACCACTAACCCTACCCCTAAACCTAACCCTACCTCTATCCTACCCCAACCCTCTCCTGTTTTGCCAATTTTCAGAAATCCAAAGCACTTCAGCACTTCAGTTCGGCATTCCGAAATTTGGCACTTCGGACATTAAGAAGCATCCGAATGTCCAAATTTCCAAAATTCGGCCCAATTTGCATTCGGAACGAAACTAATTGCACATGTCTAGCTTAAACCTTGAGAAAGTCTGCAAAAGATGACAGAAAATGGACAGTTATAGCTTAACTAAGGTATAAAAGAACATGCAGAGATAACTTGCAATGCTTGCAGGTATTGTTCATGACTACTTAGATGGTTCCTGATCAATACTCATTCGAACACTACTTCCTTATTTCTAAACTCTATACAAGTAAATACGGCTGTTGTGCATACTGGATGAACACTAGCCTCTTCAGGTGCAAAGAAGTGTTGAATCACAATGTAATCTTATTATGTATAATATAGAAACCGCCTGAAACTCATTGCCATTGCTTGGTTTTATTGATCTTTAAAAACATTATTGTTGTATTATCTATTTGGTTTATCTGACTTGGCGTGTTAGACTATTCTTCTCTCTGGTGACCTGATTTGACTTGGCATACATTTTTTGGTATCCTGACTAGTTTGCTGCCTTTGTGTATTCAATACTTCTGTCTTCTTAGAGGTATTAATTTCTGACTGTCATTCTAAGGTCTAACAAATGCATCTAATATCTTATTTTTCTCTTTGATACCTTCTTAGTCAGTTCACCTCTATGTTTGTGTGTTGGGTTGTACCGCATACCAACAGGTCTGCATAAATGGACAAGAAAACAAACACAAGACGATAAGGTCTGCTACCTTGATATTTTAAAATGCCAATTGTTAGATGTTATTAATCATGTCCATGTTCTGACTTTTTGTGCACCCAGTTCTGGCTGTAATATCCATGGCATAATCTGGGATCCATTCTTTGAATAACTAATAACGGTTTGACAACTTGGCTGTTGTCTGTCAGGTCCTGATCACCTTTTTTTGTGCAACTAGTAGCTCTCTGGTAAAAACAAAGATAGAGGAGTGCAATAGTAATATGTATATAGTATACTTATAGACACTTGATTATCCTTTGGATTTCACCTATATACAAGAAAAATAGTCGAAACGCGTCAGTGCTGCTACTTTAGTTTTTTCACTTTTATGCACTTTATATCCCTTTCTTTTTTTTATATGTTATTAAATTTTTCGAAAGTATCCCCAATTCTTCTGGAGTTATTTGCATCTACTCTATCCTGGTACAAGTTGTGCTATCCGGAGGTGTGGTGGAGTGGCAACAATAAGGAATTTCTTTAAGAATCAGAAAAGTCAGAGCCTACTATATGTGGCTCTGCAAAGTGCGAGTGAAAATCACTTCTATGTTTGATGTTATTTGGTCAAACAGTATTATGCTATGTTTTGATTTTTTCTTGTATATAATCCAAAGGATAATCAAGTGTCTATAAGTATACTATATACATATTACTATTGCACTCCTCTATCTTTGTTTTTACTTGTGTTTATATTAGTGTTTTTAAGTGGTTTTTAAACACTGGGAAGTTGCACTTGTATTTTCGATACCACCCCTACACCTTGTGTGATTTGCACTTTATTGTGTTAAGTCTGTTTGTAGTAGCTCTCTGCACTGACTTAGCCTGGCAGTGTATGGCAGGACTAAGCTGAGTGGAGCTAATGGAAATTCATAGCAATAGCTTCTAGTTACACAGGAGACCGGTGTCAAGAGGACCCAAGGTAAGTTGTCAAACCATTATCAAATATTTGACTACTTAAGCTGCATAAAGGGGTGAGTTGTTAAAAGTGGGTATCTCCTAGCAAGGTTGTGGGTGGCAGTGTGCCTCCCTTTCTCAGAGCTATGCCACCAGAAGATCCAAAAGGGAGTCCAGAGGAGCAACAGTCTGCATCTGGGGGGTCCAAATTTTAAGATAGTGGTCTGTAGTCTCCTTAATAGCTGCGGTCATTTTTTCCATTTTGAGTATATACCAGATCCTAGCTTCCAACTATGTCTGTGGCGGAGCATCACCCTTCCATATTTTGACCAACAGAGTCGTAAGACTGCGCAAACTCTAAATATCAGTTCATGTGCTGCATGGGATACGAAATGTACCTGTATTCCCTGTTGAGAAGGGCCACCCAGGAAATGGACCTTTGCCATTCTGGTGGGTTGCAGATACCATCGCACCAGGACTTTAGAGGAGATTTCTCTGACATGGGTGGATTGGGTGATATGCAATGTACTTATACCTATATCATTCCCCTCGCTTTCCTACAACTCCTCTTCTAAATCACACTCCCATTTAGAGAGATAACGTGGTCGAGTTGTGTATGTCACTGATATAAGATGGGAATACAGTAGGTACAGTAACCACAATGTTTTATGTGTCAGTCTGTAATTGGTGTTGTAAAAGATGTACTCCACATTCGAGTAAGCTCTTATAAAGGATTGCATGAATTAGAAGCGTTGGGCTGCCCAAAAGAATTCAGCCTGTGGGAGCTGGTACTTCTTCATCAAGTTCACCTTTGTCACTACTGAATCTTAGGCTATCAAATGATAAACCTCCATAATGCCTTTCTTCTTCCACCAGGAAAAGGACAGTGGAGGTCGGCTCTCAGGGAACGCATTGTTATAGAAGAGAGTGTGCAGTCCACATCCTTCTGAGGATCTTGGTTACATTTTTTATATTATTAATAGGTAGCAATTAGAGGTATGCATGGATGGAGAATAGTGGTTTGTGGGAAAGCCATGTCAGATGGCCAATGCAGGAAAGCTTTGACAGAAAAGGAAAAACAGAGATAGAGTTGCTGCAATCTTAGTCAATAATAAGACCACAAGTGAGCTCTTAAAGTATTTTGCACCTGATAGAGGTGCAGACCACAACCCTCTTTTGATATAGTGGAGGGGGTGGGCCTGAGAATGGAGATCTTTTGAACCAGCACTCACCCTATATGATCTTGGGCAGCCACCCTTGCAACATAATGGGTAGTTTGTGTGGAGGTGTGGTAAGAAAGGGGTTGTGGAAGAGGAATATTTACAGTAAAAAAAATGCTGACTTGTTTGAGAAGGTGCATAATGGAGAGAAGGGAAAAGGGAATGTATAGAGCATGTACAAAGTGGGAAACGAAATATGTAAGGCAATATGTATATAGGGCAGTAGAGCAGCATGCATACTTATGAAATAGTAAATAAAACAAAGCACAGATAAAAATGGAAAGGAAAAACAATGGGAAATTTAAGGAGAAAAGAAGGGAATGTGGTATACATAAAGGAAAGGGGAGAGGAAGGAATATGCATGCATAATGGTGAGAGGAATATATAAAATGAAAACGCTGGCAACATTTATTGACTTTTTGTTTATTTTGGATTATTTTCATGTTGCAGATATACTTGCAACAGCACAGCTACATTCTTATTGTTTCCTTGGAATAAAACTGTAACTTAGCAAACACATGGACTCCAGTTGCAGGGTGCCTGGATGCCCTTTTAAGAACGGTGCACTTTAAAGAAAGGATCCTGTGAATTTAATTGCATATTATTTCAGTTAAAACTTGAAATTGTTGAGAACGGAGTTAGATTTATATTATCTTTTATCCCACTGATGATACATCATTTTCATTAAATTACTTCATGTTAACTGTGCATGGCTGGCAGCAGGTAGGAAATCCCTTGAGTGCCTCTGGCAGCAAAATGCAGGGAAAAGATAAAGGAAAACAAATGTGATTGATTAAAGCAGGAGCTGTTTGCTTGCAAACATTATAATGGAGTGTGGCTTTGCTCACTGGAAAATACACAGAACTTAAAATGTGGTACTTAATCTATACAGCAGCTAAATATGGTTTGGGAAGAAGGCAGTATTGTTGTTCAATAAAACACAGGCTGTTTCCATTTCTCAAAGGCTAATAGATGATTTGTTCTTCAAAAGACATATTTCTGCATGCTGAAACAACTTTACTTAAATTAGAAGAAAATCGACTGCGCCATTTCAACCAACAATTTCTTAAGAGTTTCAAACGCAGTCAAAACTTTAGATTTTTTATGTGAAAAGTAAGTAAAAGTTATCAAAAGCTATTTAATTCATAAATGATCTCTTTTCACCTTTGTCATGGATGTACGTGCATAGAATTGTATGTTTGTTTCTCGTTCACTATTACAAAGCTCTTTGAACGTGCCATCAGGAAATGAATTCATCTTAAAGAGAATCTCTGGGTTTTTTTCCCCTCTAAGTTAGCATGTTCAAGCCCCACAGGAATACTTAGTCAATCAATGGTTTGATATTTTAAAACACATACATATGCAAGCCCAAGGCTGAACTTTAGCATGGCTCTAATAAAGCTGCAAGTACAAATCAAAGTACTTAATGCCATGGGGATGCACTGCTCTTTATTTGTGGCACATATGCTGGACGTCTTCCTCTGTTTACAGTTTGTTTAAAGGGATGCTCCAGGCAGGAATTTACTAACATATAAAACTTGGTATTACTATTCCAGATTTTTTTTTTTCATATTGTTAGCAAATATGTCTAAGAAGGGGAAAAAAATAAGGTTTTTTTGTAGTGAAGAGATTACAATTGTTTTATAATGTGACGCATCATTGTCAATTGCATAGTATTTCAGGCTTCCTGTTGTTTTTTTCTATACGTAGTTTTTTATATGCAATTTATATTTTATTACCTTGTAAAAATATATCCAATTATTATACATACATCTAAACTTGGCGTTGTATAAAATTAAATGTGGAACCGGATGCGGTGGACCTGAGTGGTGTGCCAAGGACATCATCACACTCATCACTGGTGGCATGCAAAGCTTGGGCCAACTCAATAAAGAAACGTGTCAGTCTGTATGCCAGATTAATGTGTAGCCACACTGACCAAACCTCATTCTGTAACAGTTATATGGTCCATCTTTCATTATCCAATATATCACCCAAAGGTTGTGCTTGGACTTAAGCTCTGTGTGCTGAGCTCAACAGCCTGCCATGACAAAAGCTAAATGTAAACGGGGTTATTAAATAAAGTAAGAATTCAAAGTGGATTCAAAATACATTTTAAATTTAAATCCCAAACAGCCAAAATGGAAGCCTAGTTGACTTTGAAATTGTTCCATTTTGGCTTTAAATTTGAAATCACTATTCACTATGAATTCTCACTTTATTGAATAACCCTGTTAATGTTGAAATGGTTCAATTGTAAAAAATAAATAAAATACAAACATCGTCATTAATTTTGAATTTGAAACATAAAACTCCCAGCGGCAGGACTGCCTGGTGACTTCCCAAATTTTTCTCAGAACTCAACTTTTAAAATAGAGTAATATATGCATATGCTGTGCATGTGTCCAGGTTGAGACTATAAATGCAATCTTTAAATATTTAAAGCATATATTAAAGGAACTCTCCAAGGACCATAAATAGGACAATGTGCTTTAGGGGATATTTTGCCCTTATGCCCCCAATGGTAATTAGTCAAACTGTTTTAGATCTGTTTGATTTCATCTCTGGGGTCAACCAGGTACTGCTCCTTACCTTCACTACTTCCAAGAGAGAACTGGAAGCTGTCTGTCTGAGCTAAGCACATTGGTACAGGGCATAGCACATTGCCTGAATTAACCCATATATAGAATTATATTCTATAATTCTTTAAAACGTTTTACTCATGCGTTGATCTCCTGAAACCTAGACTGTATGAGGTAAAATGGAGAAGGGGAAGATTGTGGACTAATATTTTTAAGGGAGCATTTTTAAGTGAGAATTAAGGGTTTCAAGAAACCATACTTATGTTTCAGATTACATTTTGCAATTATATATATATATAAAGTTATAATCAAAATTATTCAACCCCCCCCATTTAAAATCTGTTTTATTGTCAACATTTAAAGACTTTCAGCAGTTTGCAATGAACAAATCAAACCTTAGCAAATGAAATAGCTCAACACCACAAATGCATCAAGTGGTTTCCCCAAATTCAACTGAAATTGCAACCTATAATGGCTTCTCCAGTCTGGAAATTATTCAACACCTTCATGGAAAGCATCTTTAGAACTTAGTAGAGCACCCTCTTGCTTTTATGACCTGTTGCAAACGAGATGCATAACCAGACACCAGTTTCTGACAGTGTTCCTGACGAATCCTAGCCCATTGTTCATGAGCAATGGCCTCCAGTTCAGTAATATGCTTGCGTTTGTGTGCAACTACCAGAGATTTCCTATGGTGTACAAGTCAAGTGAATGCGATGGCCACTGTAGCAGTTTCCAGTACTCCTTCTGCAACTAAGCCTTGGTGGAATTTGAGATAAACTTGGGATCATTATGTCTTATTAGAAGGTTTAATGACTCCCAAGTTTCAGCTTCCTCACAGACGGCATGACATTTTCTCTTAGGATTTCCTGATAGTTCAGTAAATCCATCTTGCCTTCCACACACTGCAGGATTCCAGTGCCAGAGGATGCAACGCAGCCCCAAAGTATAACAGAGCCCCCACCATGCTTAAATGTAGGCAGAGTGTTCTTTTCAGCATATGCTTCATTCTTCTTCCTCCAGACATACTGCTAATCCACTCAGTTGAAAAGTTCCAGTTTTGTTTAATCGCTCCACAGAACAGAATCCCAAAACGTTGGGGTCTTATTTATATGATTTTGAGTATATTGGAGCCATCTTTTGTGCCTTTGGATCAGTAGTGATGTACGTCTTGGAGTTCTGGAATGGAAACTGCTCAGGGGTGGAGGCCAGGGGGAGGACATTAGCCCCCCCCCCCCCTATTTTACTGTAGGGCCCCCACCTGCCGTTCAGGGGTGGGGACTGGGGGGGCAATAGGTCCCCCCTTCAGGTTAGAAGCCCCCACTCGTGCAGCACGGGTAGGGGCTTTTTTTTTTTTTTTTAAATGAGCAGCCTTAGGTTGCTCACTGTTTAATAGACATGCCCCTACTCGCAGTATAGCGAGAAGGGGCATAATTTACTAATACTAAGTAATCTTTACTTAGTATTAGTAAATTTGGCTGAAAGACCAATTTAGGTCTTTCAGCCTTTTAGTAGATAGCTCCCTAATACCATGCGAATTAGGGAGTTATCTACTTATTCATTCCTGTCATTACACTCACTGGCTGAGTAACTTACATTTTATATGAATGTATGTTACTTGATTGTTGTAAGTGTTGCAGATGCTTACAGCTGAATCCTGGCTATGTTTGTATACTTTTCATTTAAAATTGTATACAATGTAACATTCTTCATTCTTCCACTGGGTAAGTATATTAGTTCTTAGGCAATACTGTACTTCGACACTTTGGAACTTCGGTAACTTCGGAACTTCAGCACTTCGGCAATTCAACAGTTCGGAATTTCGGTAATTTCGGGACTTCGACCATTCGGCAATTCTGCAATTCTTTTATTCGGACATTCGGAAGTACGCGAATGTCCGAATAGCCCAAAATTCACATTCGGACCAAAACGAATTGCACATGTCTACTTCGTCCTCCCTGGATATTACGAGGATGATGGCAAAAAGCATGGCTTTAACTCTGGCTTCTAGAAGGGCTCTCTGGCTTCACGCCTGGGGAGCAGATTATGCATCAAAGTCATCTTTATATTCTCTTCCTTTTCAAGGAGAATTGCTATTTGGGAATGTCTTAGATGAGGCTATACAAAAAGCGGCTAATAGCAAGAAAGCATTTCTTTCCCAGGAAAAAAGACGTCAGATTTATTCTTCATCAAAAGAGAGATGCTATAGAGACCGGTCATTTCGTGAAGGAGAACATATAAACCAGGAAGGGAGTATAATAGATATTCCACTTTGAGGAATTATCAATCCATGTCCTCCTCTGCCTGTGTATCTGGAAGGGGAATATCTCCTAAACAGCTGTTAACTCCTTTTATGCCTGGGGGTGCCGTTACAATATTACTTTGAGACAGAGTCCAGATTGGTTTTATGCAGGTAGGTGTGGAGCAGACAAGTCAGGCTGGTAGAAATCAGGTGGGTAAGATAAAGCGTAGTTCATGGTGGTACTGAGCAGGGTTTGAAATAACCAGGATTGAGGAGTAGTTCAGGCTGGTACTGAGCAGAGTTGGAAGTAAGCAAGATTGAGGAGTAGTCCAGGCTGGTATTGTGCAGGTTTGCAAGTAAGCAGGATTGAAGATGGTAAGTCCACAGGTTGGTTCACAGGAGCCTGGATCTGAAGTGTTTTAGGATGAGCATCAACTTCAATGTAAAGGCCACGTGGTGAGTTGGGTGTAGCCTTTTGTAGGTTGCTCAAAGAGACAAGGGAGACCACTAGTGGTCAAACATAATCAGTGCAGGAACTTGGTTATAAAGGAACAGAATAAACAGAACTAAAAATCTTGTTTGTCAGGATAGGCTCTCCAACATCTAACCTGCAAAACTGTGTTCCTGGTTGCAATTACAACCGCTAAACGTATTTCCAAACTCCAAGCCGTTTTATCTCAAGACTCCCATACTCTAATCTTCCACGACAGAGTTGTTCTTAAACCGGTCCAAAAGTTCCTTCTTAAAGTGAAGAAGTAGTTTTACCATCCTTCTTTCCAAATCCTCAAACTCCAGAGGAAGTGAAGCTCCACGAACTGGATATTCTAAAGTATTTAATAAAATATTTGGAAACTATTAAAGACATTAGGAAGTAAGAAAAACTTAGGAACCTAAGGATTCCAGGAAAGGAGAAGCAGCCTCTTCTTCAACACGTGGACATTTGATAACAGCAGTTATAGCAGATGCATACCGGAAGTATAATAAAACTCCACCGGCCAAGATCAGAGCTCATTCTACAAGATCTTTTTCTACAACTTGGGCAGAGGTGCCTCTGGACGATATCTGCAAGGCAGCCACTTGGTCTTCTCCAGGGACATTTATTAAACACTACAAGTTGAACCTGGCCTCTTCCTCTACTAAATTTGGTAGAGGTGTTCTGTCTTCTGTTCACAGTTTATAATAAATCACTTTGATGCTGCAATCATTATTGTAAAATTAAATTTTTTCTCTTACCATTATAATATTAGTTTGGGTATTGCCCATAAGTGATGCTGGCATGAGTAGCCATGAATAAGGAAAATTGAAACCATACTTACCGTAATTTTGTTTTCCTGGCTATTTATCATGGCAGCATCATGTTCCTTCCGTAGTGTTCTTTTTGAATTTATACACTTGGTCTCATTTGAATTCTCTTTCCTGTCCTGTTCTGGTCCTGAGGGTGGAGCTACCTGTAAATGATACTGCCATGATAAATAGCCAGGAAAATAAAATTATTGTAAATATGGTTTAAACTTCCCTTATTTCAATGGGGGTTGAATAATTTTGATTACAACTGTGTATACAGTATATATATATATATATTTATACACACAGTTTCGAATCAAATGTTTCCTGTTTTCCATCTTTCCATTGCTTTTTATAGCGGTCCTGAAATGTACTGTACTTTTCTTCTCTGAAGGAGATAGAGAACATCCTTTTCAGTTATATTTTCATGTTCACATTGTTGTTCATTTAGGTATAACAAATGTATATGGCAAAACAACAAGATCCTACTACATACCGTCTTCTCTGCTCCAATGGAGGCGTGATTCTTGTAAGCACATGTGTACAAGACAGAGTAGAGCATTCTGTAAATCCTTAGGTTTTTAATGCATCATTTGGTTAATGTATAAAAGTGTTATATGTGTTATATGTGTCTATGTGTTATAGAATAATCATATAATTATGTTTAATATTTAAAGACCAAATTTAAAACAGGTTTCTGTTTATATAACATATTTATATCTATGGTTTTATATATATTTATATAGCATATTTTGCAGTTCTTATTTATGGTTATATAACAGATATTTCCATAATAACAGCTCTTGGCCAGGGATAGGCAAAATTTGACACTCCAGATATTGTGGACTACATTACCCCTGATGCTTTGCAAGAATTACGTCTGAAACCATCTGGAATGCCAAAGGTTGCATCAGCGGAGATGTAGTACAAACCGTCAGGAGTGTTATAGGTTGTCTACTGCTCTAGACAGTAGGTTTGCAGTCAATAAAAACTTTTATTGACCAATAGTATAGAATCCCCTTTTCTGTTTTCTTCCCCGTTTTACTGGGTTCCTTTTGCAGAAGCTGCCGAAGTATTTTCTATAGTAGTGTGTGTGGAACTGCACTCACTCCCATAAATCTGAGCCAGGGTGCTTGCTGAACCGGAATCAAACACCAGATTTCCAAAAATTAATAAAATAATAGAGGTCCAGGCACTCCTTGGTTCAAGACGGGTACTTTATTAAGACCCACAGCAGCAGCTGCTGTGGTTCTTAATAAAGTACCTGTCTTGAACCAAGGAGTGCCTGGACCTCTATTATTTTATGAAGTATTTTCTATAGACTTGAAAAGACTACTCCAGGGTAGCTTTCACAAGGGAAAGCACAAACCATGAATGCAAATATTGCCTTGATTGTATCTGGGGGTTGTGCTACTTCTACTTGTTTTTTTTTGTTTTTTTGGTTAGTCAACATCCATGATGCTTCCTGAAATTACTTCCATAAAGGTATATGTGAACTTTTTATGTTATGTTTATGTTTAATAAGTTTTAGTAATATAATATAGAAAAATAAAGAAGGAAACAGGTGACTTGGCTCAGTCGTATATATAAAAATAGAAAACAAAAATTAGTGCTTTGACTAAATAATATATCACAGCACACTATTTTTTTTTTTTAGAAAGTAAGCACTGTATAAGTACTGCACCAGAGTAGTACCATGAAACACATTAATAAGAAAAAATAAATCATAGAGAAAAAAAAGGGAATATAGTGACACATAGGAATATGTGTCAAGAAGACACAAAAACTCTGATTTTGATCATCTTAAATATACTTAGTGTATGATCCTATTGTGGTGTGCCACATATAATAAAAATGTAAAAATGTTTCCAAATTTTCATTTCAGAATATATCTTGGACCAGTTTAGACCTTTGATATTAATGCCACAACTATGTTTTATTTTCTTTTGAGTTGACATAAAATTTGTCTGTTGCTAATGTATTATTCCTATACCAGCAAACCAATCAGTTTAATTAAAGGACCACTATAGTGCTTGGAAAATATACTTGTTTTCCTGGCACTATACTGCCCTGAGGGTGCCCCCACCCCCAGGGTCCCCCTCCCGCCGGGCACTAAGGTGAGGAAGGGGTTAAACTTACCTCTTTCTCCAGCGCCGGGCGGGGAGCTCTCCTCCTCCTCTCCGCCTCCTCTCCTCCTTCTCGGCTGAATGCGCATGCACGGCAAGAGCCGTGCGCTCATTCAGCCAGTCTCATAGGAAAGCGTTCACAATGCTTTCCTATGAACGCTGGCGTCTTCTCATTGTGAAAATCACAGTGAGAAGCACGCAAGCACCTCTAGCGGCTGTCAATGAGACAGCCACTAGAGGCTGGATTAACCCTAATATAAAAATAGCAGTTTCTCTGAAACTGCTATGTTTATAGAAAAAAGGGTTAACCCTAGCTGGACCTGGTACCCAGACCACTTCATTAAGCTGAAGTGGTCTGGGTGCCTATAGTGGTCCTTTAAATTAATTATCTCCATAAGGGGTGTGCAAATTGATTTCAATCTTATTCCCCTTAAATAATATTTTGATAACAAGCAGTAGCACATGTTTTTATGTTCATACAGACATTTTTTTTAATTATTAATTATTAATCTTTATTCCTTTTCAATACGAGGGGGAATGGGAAAACATGTATACATCAAAATTTTAATACATCAAAATTCTCAAACAAAAATATATAAACATAATTTGAAATGTATAGCTTTAAAAGTCAATAATTGTATTTATCAGGAAAAAAAAGGTGAGAAAATGGTGGGTTTGATGTATTGACAGCCATATAATAGAAGCATGAATCAATAACTGAAATGGACTCCTTTAAAATGCTATTGAAGCAAAGTGTTAAGAGTTATTTTTTGTCATTATTGAACCTCTTACAGATTAGAGTCAATGAGATTTTCAAGACCAAACATGCCAACTCACATTGATTTTTTCATTTAATGGGAGCTCAGTCTCAGTGATTTCCACTGTCAAGATTAAACTGCACATCCATAATAAACACTATTATTAATTTTATGATATCAGGGCTTAGCAATTTGGAAATAAATATGTCTAAATAAAATATGAGATTACACTAAATTACTCAGCAACCTTAATTGTTACCTTTCAACGCCCTCAGTGTTCTTTAAGAACTGGTATTTTCAGACATGTGAATCCATATGCAAATTTTGCCATATTTTGTTTGAAATATTAATCTGACCTTTATACTCCGTAGTTTATGAAATGTGTTCTTCTTACTACACAGCAGGGTGTATTCACTAAAGTGAGAATTCAAAGTGAATTTCAAATTTCAAGCCACAGACCTTAAATTTGAAATTCACTTAATTCTCACCTAAGTAAATAAAGCATTTGGTTCTCTACTGGAATAATTAGATTTATGTGGGTCATGTAAGACCAACTGGAGATTAAGATGTAATAAAAATGCTCCTAATAGTACTGTTAGTAAATTGAGACTCAAAATGTATTATTAGATGGTTCATTGGAGCATACACACTGAGTCACCAAACAACCAATTAATTAAAGAGTACTATGCTTATTATTGTTTTTTTTTTTTTTTTGCTTACTGGCAGCTTAGACAGATAGGGAGTCAAAATATATATTCAGGACTAATTTGGGTGTATTATTGGAATAATTCATGTGCTATGCCTATTTAGCCTTTGTCTGGGGGTAATTTGGATCAACCCAATTTTTTTTTCCAATGTCTTTTTTATTTTATTTATTTTGTTTTTTAAAATTCTTTATTTTAGTTTTGCTTATGATTACAAGGTAATTGGTCATGTCACAACAACAGTTTTACGCAATCACATCATGAGATACTTATGGACAGAATGTTGTACATTCGCATGAACAGCACATTTTTAATGGTTAAGATTTATATGAGGTCTAAGCTAGAAAATCTTGTCTAATACCTGCGTATTAAACTTTGCATATAACAGGTTAAAGAGACTTGTCTAGCGTTACGGCATGTCTTACTGGTGTTTTGAGCTAAACTTTTGGGCTTATGAAAGGATATATAAAGGTAAGAAAAACAACAAACAATATAAAAGCCTTATTAGGGAAGCGTTGGTTCACTATTGTGGTCTGATGGATCCCGTTGGGACAGGGGGTAGGGGTTGGGTTTTATAGGTTAGGGCACCTTCTCCCCCTGGGGGGAAGCAGAGTGTTCATGAAATATCGTCCGCTACTAGGGTCGCCTAGGCTGGGCATATTTTGTCAGTGAGCTCACCGGTCACATGGTGTATCTGCTTGTGGCCTGCGACCTATTTAGCTGGGTGTTACTTATATAACAGGCTGGGCTTGTCGGTAGGTCAGGTAACTGATACCGATGTTATCTATTCCATCACCCAGTAGTATTGTGGGTAGCAGGTGCTTGTGGGGTACGTGAGAGTATCGCCCCTTGCCTGCCGTGTGGGTTGTGTGGAGGGGGCCCCATGTCCCCTGAGTCGCGAGTGTCGTAGCGGATTGGGTTCTCTAGTGAACTTTGAAGGGGGGGTGCCGCTCAGTTACCCCCGAGCGGTTGGGGGGCGGGGAGTGGACACAAAGATATTGCCTTTGCGGCCGCTGTGGTCTACGTCACGTTATGATTCTATACAGTTAAATCAACAGAAGAGAAAAAAATATACAATTTTAAACTTAAACTGGTATGCGTTTTGGGAAGTGAGTCCCGAGTAGAGTCCTCATCTGGGTGTCAGTCCCGGCCTCAGCCGGTATCAGCAGCGGCTCTGGGGGTGAATGGCACCACCTTGGCAACATGGGCTGCATGGGCCGCTTCCTGTGTCCGTAGATGGGGCAAGGCTCAACTTTTGGAGGAAGGCCTCAGGGTCGTCTGCTGAGGTGAGTGGGTAGGTGCGACCCTCTTTGGTGACTTGGAGAGTGTGTGAGGGGCCCCATGTGTAAGCGATACCCTCTGAGCATAGGGTTTGGGTGATTCTTTGGAAGGACCTTCTCCATTGTAGTGTTGATCTACAGAAATCCTGCAGGAATAGGAGTTGCATTTCTTCGAAGCCATAAGGTGTTTTGTTCTTCACTGCCTTTTGTATCGCTGCTCTGTCTCGGTTCAATACAAAGTGCACAAGCACGTCGCGGGTAGCCCCAGCCGGAGCCCTGTTAGATTTTGCCAGTCAAAAGCATCCATCCAGTTGTATGCTTTTCGCTCCGGCGCTGTGGCAGTAGTGAAGCGAAGAGGCGCTTGAGAAAGTGTGGCATCTCGTGGTCGTTGACCGTTTCGGCTATACCTCTTATTTTGAGGTTGTTGCGTCTTCGGGTATCTTCCAGAGTGTCCATTTTGATTTGTAGTGCTCTGTAGGCTGCCTGGAAGCTTTGAATTTGTTCCTTACTGTTTTCCTGTTGATGGACCACTGTGGAGAGGTGTTCTTCATTTGCTCTTACTCGGGTCGTGACCACAGCAATGTCTTCCCGGATAATATCAAGGTCAGCATTAAAGAATGCACGGATGTTATTCATGAGGGCCTTTATGTCCCCTTTTGTGGCTGGGGCTGATAAGTCAGCTGCCAGTGGTAAGGGTATGTGACCCACTGTGTGGGGGATTTTGTCAGGGGCGTCCATGGCTTCCTCGGAGGAGGAGGTTTAGGGAGAGTCAGGAGGCGCCACCATTTTAATTTTAGGCCTCTGTTGCAGGAGGTCGCCGATGTTGCGGGTGCCTTCTCTGGTCATGGTTTTTAGTGTTTTCGTTCTCTTCCCCATATCGGGTAGCGGTGTTGCGCTTGTTATCTGCTTAAATCAGGTTGTGAAATGCCTTGCGGTTTATGTCAATGGGTTATGCAGCGGGAGCTCAGCCGCCATGCGTCTTCTCCCTTCAGTGTCCAGGCCACGCCCTCAATGTCTTGTTTTTATTGAAGGTTTTTCTGTGTTTTTGTTAATGTAAAGAAAGAAAAAGGAAGCATAAACATATTATTTCACATTGTACAGTTCAGAAGTACGATTCCAGTGTTTCCTGTGAGCGCCTTTTTTTGCCTCTTAGCTTATAAGCCATTTT
This sequence comes from Pelobates cultripes, assembly GCA_933207985.1. Taxonomy (NCBI): domain Eukaryota; kingdom Metazoa; phylum Chordata; class Amphibia; order Anura; family Pelobatidae; genus Pelobates; species Pelobates cultripes. The sequence goes on from OW240912.1 coordinate 264,523,980, forward strand.
TTCCAAATGAAATATGGAATCCACACCCTCGAGCACCTAGTCTATAAGGGGAGTTTGGTCACTTTTCCAGTGTCTAACTATGGTTATTTTAGCAGCGAGGAGGATATAAATAATCAGTATTCGATGTGGGTCTATATGGAGTGTTGGTATTACATGTAGGAGATAGCATTCAGGCCTAAACGGAATTGGTCGATGTGACAGTTTGTTTAATATGACCTCCACGTGCTGCCAGTACACCTTCAATTTCAGACAATCCCAGGAGATATGGGAGAAAGATCCAACCTTCTTGTTGCACCTCCAGCACATAGCTGAGGAAGAAGCGTAGAAGGTTGCAAGTTTCTGTGGTACAAGGTACCATCTCATCATAATTTTGCAATATGCTTTCCTATGATAAGGGCTGTTACTAGAAGATTTGGTAAACTGTAAGTTCGGAACCAGTCCTGGTTTATTTCTATCTCCAATTCCCTTTCCCATTGCAACTTATATGGCAGTTTTTCGGGAATGCACAAGTCATTGAGTGCGTTATAGCTTACAGATAGCGGTTTGCCAAAATGTCTTTTATCAATACAGTATTGAGAAAAGGGTGTTGTTCACAATGGTGGATTCCCCGTCACCTGGTTTACCCATTGTAATGTGTTTAATCCGTAGGTAGGATAAAATTTCTCTGGCCGGGAGTTTAAACTCCATCTGAAGCTCTGGAAAGGGTTTAATACCTTGGGCATTACACAAGGAACCTATGGTGTTAGCATCTCCCGCCTTCCAATTCTGTAGTTTGAATATCTGGGGCCAAGTGGGCCAGGGTTTTTATTGGGGCCAGTGTAAGATGACTGGTGGGACCTAGCAAGGGCTGAGCCCATTATTTCCAGCTCTGCAGTAGAAATCTTGTGCTAGGTAAGCATTGGTTGCTAACCTCCACTAAGGCGGGCCTAAACGATAGTTGGCACTCCATTTTATATGGGGTGCAGAAAGCGTTTTCCAAGCTAAGCCACAATGGTGGACTTGTACGTGTCAGAACAGCTAAACCTTGTGCTGAACTGACAGGCGACATGTTATCCTGGGTGGTTTTTTCTTCCAAATGTGGGCATTGAGAAGCTTTTGAAATGTTTTTATTTAATGTTTTTAGGGTTATGCTATCAAAATCGTTCTGAATAGGTATAATATGTGGGGTAAGATCATCATTTGTAGAGTGGGAATTCTCCCTAGCCAAGTATGTAGTTGTGTACGAAGCTTCTGCATAAGGGTTGTGTAATTTTCAGGAATCAGAGATTTAGTCGTCTTTGTTAAACCTAAATATTTGAGGGACGTTTTCCCCCAATCGAAAGGAAATTGTGTTTTCAATTGTTGCGTGATCGATTTTTGGAGGCCTATTGGTAGGGCTTGGGTTTTCGTTGCGTTATTCTTGTAGTAAGAAATATTATATATTAATGTAAAAGATCTAATAGTTTAGGGATTGATTTTTCAGGCTTTGTGAGAAACAAGATATCGCCTGCGAACAGTACGTTTTTTTTTTTGTTTTGTTTTTTTAAACACCGTCCGGAGTACTGAGGCCATGAATATTAGTCTCTGTTTTAATGCGTTTGAACAGGGGTTCAAGGCAGAGGATGAATATTATGGGAGAGAGGGGGCTGTCAGGATTACAAGTTGATCCAGCACGCAGTACTGTGTCACACCTAGGACTAAGGATAACGTATAACCGGACCTTAGAATGGCCGTACTTAACGTCTCCAAGAATAGTCAAAATACTTGCCGAGGTCAGGGACACAGAATCAGACACAAAGATGAGGGAAAGCCAAAAGTCAAGGATACCAGATATCAGGAAAGTCAAAACAAAGCCAATGTCAAATACCAGAAAATCAAGATCAGGAACGCACTCTCGGATAACCATACGAATGAAACCACGACAGGGCACTGAGCAAGAGAAGAACTGGGCCTAAATACCCCTCCGATTGGCTGTAACTGGCCTTTGACCCCAAAGGCAAATACCAGGTTACCATTTGCATGATTGCTGCTCAGCACATCTTTTCCTGTCAGGACAGTAATGTTGCTTGGCACAACTTTTCCTGTCAGGACAGTAAATGTATTAACCATCTTTTTATGTGCGGATGAATACGTGACATTACCCCTGTAACGGACCGTTTCGCTCATCAGAGGTTAAAAACCGTTTAGGCGATAATCCCCTTCCAGATAGACCAGCAGCTACTGCAATCACCAACCTCCTGAACTCCAAACTGCACGTATTCACCAAACAGCAGACACACAAACCCTGGAAGTAGCCGAACAGGAAAAGCCCTACGAACAGCTTACACTCCTGGCAATCGGCATACAGTCAAATTCCCCCCAAGAATGAGACGACACTTCACTTTGAGGGTTAAACAAGAACAACACTGCTGGCACACCCAGCCTGGTTTTTATTACAGTCTTGCACATACAGGACCGCCCACAGGGAGGTATAAAATAACCAATCAAATAACAGTTACAACCCACAATGCATCACAATCCCTCCTCCTTGGCCTGGAGATAATTGGAGAAGTAATCCAATTATATCCAAGGACAGAGGCAAACTCCATTACACACATGGCAGACAAAAGACAGTAAAATACAATAAAATACACAAGGTTACATTTATACATAAAATACAGACATTCTAACTATCCACAGATAGCTTAGATCTGAGCGTACGTTATTACCGGATGGCGCTTAGATCACATGCATACAGTTCAATCGCCATGGAGTCAAAGTCTTTCATACAGTCTTTCAGTATACGGCTGGGCTCCATGGCATAGCTATCTGGTGTAGCATGGCTTTAACAGTCCGCAGAAAGGCACAAACCAGGGAAAAGTACAGGGGCCATAGTCTAAAGGTAAGAGGCGGGCAAGCAGCCCCCTCCAAGCACATGTGGCAAGGTCAGTTTCGCCACAACCCCCCACGTGAAGAATGCCCACCGGGCGGCAGGACCAGGTTTGAGCAGAAACTTGGGGTGAAAAGAACAAATTTTACGACCAGCATGGATATCAGAAGCAGAAACCCAAGAACGGTCAGCAGGCCCATACCCCCTCCAATCAACCAAATACTGTAAAGAACCACGATAAAACCTGGAATCAAGGATGGAGGAGACTTCGTACTCCTCCTGTCCAGAAACAACCAAAGGAGGAGGGGGAACAATTTGACTTGTGTACCGATTGCAAACAAGCGGTTTGAGCAAGGAGACATGAAAAGTATTAGGTACCGGTCCTTAAAGTGGCCGGACTTAACGTGAAGAAAAGTAAGGAGAGTAACAGAATAATCAGGTCAGGGCAGGAGAAGGAAGAATAAATGAGAAACAAAGCCAAGGGTCAAGGAAGCCAGAAATTACAGCTAACCAGAGACAAGCCGAAGTCAGATACCAGGAAACACACAAGTATACAGAATGCACTCTTGGGCTACAATAGACCACAACAGGGCAAGGAAGTGATGTAGGAGGGAGGTATAAATAGGGCTAAGAGAGATCTGATAGGCTAGGGAAGAGAATAGGAGAGATTATAAAAGGATTACCAGGATTGCTGAAAAAATGGTACTATCGCTTTAAGATGTCAGCAACATGCCGCGCATGCATGCGCGCGTCCATGGTTGCGTGCGCGCACCCGGGTGTGTGCGTGCGCTGTCAGTCGGAAGCCGGCAGAGCCAGGAGGAGCAAAGCGGACGGCGGGACCGGAGCAGCGTGGCCTGGGTGGAGGTATGACATTGAGACACCCCGACACAAGCAAACATTTTTAATACTGGAGGTTGATGCATCTGAAATAGGGGTAGGGGCTGTTCTATCCCAGAGGGAGAGTCAGAATACCCCTTTACATCCATGTGGTTACTTCTCTAGAAAGTTGTCTCCTGCTGAACACAATCAGGAAAGATTTTACAGAATATGTGCAGGCCTGGTCTGTGTGTGCAGTTTCTAAAGTACCTAATAAACTTCCGTGTGGATTATTACATCCACTTCCCGTACCCAGTGTTCCGCGGTCCCATTTGTCCGTGGATTTCATCGTGGAACTTCCTAGTTCTAATGGCTATACCACCATCCTTATGGTGGTTGACTGCTTTTCCAAGATTGCTCATTTTGTTCCACTCAAAAAATTGCCTTCCTCTCAAGACTTAGTTCTTATTTTTATACATGAAATTGTCCGATTACATTGGCATCCCTAACAATATTATTGTCTCTGACAGAGGTTCTCAGTTTGTGTCTCGGTTTTGGAGGGCTTTCAGTAAACAGTTGGGCATTGAATTGTCATTTTCTTCCTCTTATCATCCCCAAACCAATGGCATGGCTGAGAGTGCCAGCCAGTCTCTGGAATTATACTTGCGTTGTTTTGTTAATAGCACTCAAGATAATTGGTCCGAATTACTTCCCTGGGCCGAGTTTGCTAGAAACAATGCTAATTATGACTCTTCATAGTCCTTTCTTTATTAATAACGGTCGTCATCCTACTGTACTACCAGCTGTTTTCTCTGACATGGCTATACCTGCTTTGGATGATCACCTTGCTTCTATCCATGATACGTGGACCAAGGTTCACTCCGCTCTGGAAACTGCGGCTGATCATTTCAAGTATTATACTGATAAACGGCGGGGTGCCAACCCTGTTTACCATGTGGGTGAGAGGGTATGGTCATCATTATGCAACGTTAAGCTGAAAGTTCCTAGCATGACATTTGCCCCCAGATTCCTTGGTCTGTTCTTTATCATTAGGAAAAATAATCCTGTCTCTTATTCTCTGGCACTTTCTGCCTCTTTGCGTATTCCCAACACCTTTCATGTCTCCTTGCTCAAACCCTTGTTTGCAATAGATATACTGTCCCAAGTGTTCCCCCTCCTCCATTGGTTGTTTCTGGACAGGAGGAGTATGAGGTCTCCTCAATAACTGATTCCAGGTTTTCTCGTGGCACCTTACAGTATTTGGTTGATTGGAGAGGATATGGGCCTGCTGAACATTCTTGGGTTCTGGTCTTTTACATCCATGCTGGCCACAAAATTTGTTTTCCCTAGTGGTTGTACGAGAGTGTGTTCCTGAGAGTTTCTTTCTGGTATTTGACTTTGGCTTCATTTGACTTCCCTGTATTCTGGTATCCCTGACTTCTGGCTTTCCCTTATTGTTGTGTCTCATTCTGTAACCCCCGACCTCGGCATGTATCCTGACTATTCTTTGGCGCGTTAAGTCCGGCTATTTTAAGGCCCGGTAATACGTTACTTTTTAGTCCTAGGTGTGACGCAATTCTACGTGCTGGATCAATTAGTAATCCTGACAAGGGGTCATATTGTCAAATGTGGGCTTCACACTTGCACAAACCCATCCAGAACATACCCGTGTGTGGTTGCTGCATGGAATTTTTTGTGTACCTCTCGGCATAAAACCTGTGTCGGGGGTCCGAGTTGGCATAGGCCGTGGAAGCATTTTCATCGCCCTTAAGCTTGTACTGTTGCAACTAGTAGGAACCCTGGGAGGGGAGGATAGCTCAGATAGAAAGGAAATAGAGACGGGGGTTAGACATACCCAAAAGTAAAACATGAACATTAACATACAGTACAACTTAGCTGGGGAAGCAAAGATTTCGGCTGGGGGGGTGAGGGGCAGGGATAACTATCCTACTCATCAATTTGGCCTGGTGTTGTGTGCCTATCCATCGCTGCCTATATGGTAAGATAATTATAAATATTGATGCCAAGGACTATCTTCTTGTGTAACTATGAGTGGCTTGGGCAACTGCAACCAACAGTGTCTATTACTTTCGCTGGCAACTTGGACCTGTCTGTCGCTACGGTGTTTTTCAATAGTTTAAAGCAAATCCTGTATTCGTATTAAACTAGGCATGAATATAGGCAGGTCGATAGCTGGGGTTGTTCACCTTAGAGGAGATCTGGCAAGTTATGTCTCCCCTTATGCTAGCAATGGGGGATCGTTGTCTGGTAGCTATGGGCTATTGGGACGACATGAACACAGGTTGCACTGTTGACTTTTTTGTTGTTAGGGATGGTGCAAGCTCAGTAATTACAAGTGAGGTAATACGCAGAACACTGGGATAATCCAATTGAATGCATGCCAGTCCCCTGAGTTTTCCCTATTGCCCATTAAGTTCCAATAGCTCTGGATAATCATAATTATAGTCCACTGAGGAAATTGACATGCTTAGATCCTGTCACATCCTGTTCCTGTTTGCGGATCATTTCTGGCCATGGCTTCTGGTATCCAGTACTCTTCTTACAATTCTTGTTTAGTTTTTCTTGGGTTTTCTGGTTATCTATTCTATATCTGGTTTCCTTTATGCTGTGTTTTCTCAGCTCATTCCTTTATTGCTAGTCTCTTGGATTCCTTTAAATGTTTGTTTGTTTTTTTGCCACACCCGTTCTGTTGACATTTATTCTTTTGTTTCAGTGTGTTCCTGCTAGCAGTGGTCTCATTCCTTTGCTCCTTTCCTTGCAGGTAAGAAATGTGTGTGTTTTATTATTGTACTTTTAGCCATGCAGTTAGGACCCACCGTAATTGGAGTACTTTGGTGCAGTGGTGGGCTGCATACATCTTGGCCATTTATGCATGTCTAAATCTCCAATGTTTATTACATATATAGTACGTGGTTATTTCTCCTCTTGTTTTGGCTTGTATCTAATGTCTGGTTTTATTTTGTCTTGTATTCCCAGTTTATGTACATTTCTGTCCTGCCTTGCTCATGTGTATCTATATGTCAAAGTGTTTGTAACTGTGTTTGTATGTGCCGGTGTGTTAAGGTGTGTGTATCTGTTTGTATGTGCCAATGTGTCAAGGTGTGTGTATCTGTCTTTGTATGTGCTGGTGTGTCAAGGTGTGTGTATCTGTCTTTGTATGTGCCAGTGTGTCAAGGTGTGTGTATCTGTGTTTGTATGTGCCAATGTGTGTATATGTGTGTCAGTGTGTATCTGGGTCTGTCTGTATGTATCTGACACACAGATACACATACACACACTCAGATGCACACAGTGACACATACACACACATTGACACCAGAGGTGTAATTGAAACCACAGGGCCCCAGAGCAAAAATTGCTCTGGGGCCAACCTATATGTCTACTCCCACCCCATATGTCCCCGCCACCCCACACGTCCCCTCCCCCCACACATGCAGGCACATGGATACACACACATACATACATAAATACACAAATACAGACACACACACAGATACTCCCACTCTGACTCCCTCCTCTCGTGCGGCACTCTGTTGGATGGATGGATTTCCTGGGGCTCGGTCAGCGCGATCGGGCCCCAGTGATGATGTCAGAGCTGGGAGGGAGCCGTCACTTCCTCCCAGCTCTGACATCATCACTGGGGCTCAGTCGCGCTGACCGAGCCCCAGGAAATCCATTGCCATGAGGAGGCCCCAAGAGCATGGGCCACCCAGTGGGCTCCTTCAATGCTGCCCCAGCAGTTATTCCGCACGGTCGGGGCGGCACCAAAATGCTGGCGAGCACCCCGGTCGCAGGGGTCGACAGGGTGACCAGGCCCCCTGGAATGACGGACCTGGTCGCAGCTGCAACCCTGCGACTGCGGTAGTTCCACCAGTGATTGACACATACACACAGTGTCATATACCCACACTGACAGACACTCAGATATATACGCACACACACACATAGGCACATACAAACACACTGATATACACTGGCACATACATACACAAACACTCAGATATACCGTGAAACATACACAAACCTTGACACTCAGGTACACACACTGACACACAATCACACACACATACTCTTTGACAGACACACATACACTCTCACTGACAAACACACATATACTTTTACAGACACACATACAAACACATACACTCTCACTGATGAGCACACATACATTCTCACTGACAAACACACGTACACTCTCATTGACAAACACACATACATACACACTGACAAACACACATACAAACTCCTTAACAGACACACACACAATTTATTTATTTTTTTAAATTACACTCCACCCAGCCTCCCTACCTTTAGGAGTGCTGGCATGGAGTCTCTATTTCCCTGGGGTCCAGTGGGGCTGCTGGGCTGGGCGGCTGGCGTGCAGTCCCTGGGGTCCAGTGGGGCTGCTGGGCTGAGCGGCTGATGTGCAGGCGGCGAAGGAGCAGTGATCTTCCTGCTCTGCTCCTCGCTCACCTCTTAGTGATGTCGGAGCCAGAGTGACCTCATATTCCGGCTCCTGCATTACTGCTGTGCGTGCCGCGATAATAGATGGGGTTTTTTTTAGTCTTAGGTGTGACTACATTTTGTTTCCCAAAATGTGGGTGAAACCCCATTTGTGTTCTCGTGGAAAACCAACTGGGAAACGCTGCTATAGAAAATCTACCCTTTAGTATTAGGCATATTTTCTATATGCTGTTCAATTTACTTGAATAGAAGTGGATAAAAAAGCATTGCTAATGTACGTAGACCATAAATACAAATGTCTTCCATATTTCCATTGAAAATGCAAATCATCTACCGAAGATTCCTTGAAGGTATATTAAAAAGAGGAGATTTGTATATAGTCATTATTTTTCCATTTTTTTCTTTTGTGAAGATAGAAGATCAAATATGTTCCACACAGAAGTGAACACAAAACCAACTCATTAATAGTGTCTATTTTGTTCCTTTTTTAAGGTGTAAAAACACCAGGATTTTTCATACTTATACAATAGCACTTTTGTCCTGGTCTCTCATTACATTTTTGGAATTATCAGCATATAACACATTGAAGGTTGAGGCTGAACAATCTTCATAAATGCCTACAGCTTAGCACAGGCTTTTCATTTTGTATTATGAATGTTCAACCCCTGATTTATTAAAATTAAAATTCCCTTTATTAATGTGAAGGCACCTTCAAGAATGTAAGATTTTGATGAGAATTGAATGATTAATGTAAAAGTAAATATAGTTTTGATTTTGTTTCTATACACATAAAGCAACTCATTTTTCAGAATAAATATAAATGCACTAAATAAATACAGATCAGTGTGTACTCATGTCCTTTTTCTAGGATCGTTTTAGAGAAAGCCCATTTTAAATTGCCTGTTTTTCATATCTAAAAATATTCATTTTCTGAAGACTGGCAGCCAATATTAAAATGATATATAGCACTGTCTGGCTGAATTCAGAATTTATTCCTATGTCAGTCATACAACTCAACATAATCATTTTAGTATTATATATTGCACAGCACTTTACACATTGGATTATTTTATGCATACATACTGTATGATCTGAGAACGATGATCAGATGTACATACAGTCTAAATCACTGAAGGCCAACCTATGGAATGTACTGCACCAGTACTACTAACTAAAAAGCACATACAAACACACTGCAGCAGTCAATCCTGGATACTAGAGTAAAAATCTATCAAATCAAGCACTTTAATGAAGCAAAAATAGGCAGAAGACAGGGAGAAACCTACCCGAGTGTGGAAGTCTATCGGCAAGGCGGGGAACTGCTTAACTGGACACATGTTGATTTGATACCTGTTCTTATGTTCTTTAAACGTGTGGTGTTCTATACTCCCTGTGGTTTATAGAGGTTTATAGGTGAGAGATTTCTAGGGAAAATCATAATAATTAATTAAGCCAAAATTATAAATGCCAGTGTAAGGATTGACATAGAAGATCAGTACCTGTGGACTTCATGTGTCACTGTCTGCATATACCGGGCTCTCTTCAGGATGTCTTTCTTAAGGGGGGAAATTGTGTACTCTAAAAATTATGTCATGTGGCCTCATGTGAGCTCTGTCAAGTTTTATCGGGGTATCTCCAGATCTGTTTAGTAGAGAGTTAAATAAAGTCTGGAGAATAAGATTAATATCCTACTTGCCTATTTTAGTGGCTCATGTATGGCCCGGACATGCAAATTTTTCCTCCTTCCTCTCTTATCGATATGTTCTAGTATTCTTTGCGTATGAAGGAGTGGCGTGATAGTTTGTTTTGCAATGCTATAAGGTTGGAGTCTGATGTATCTCTTTCAGCTTCCAAAGTTTGGGCTTGTGTCCATGATTGCTAGATATCGGTGCTGATCATAAGTATTTTATTGCTGAAGCTCTCCTGCAACTTGGTCATCATATTAGCCAAATCTACATTAAATGGGAGTTGAAAGAGCAGGGTTCAAAGATCAGCCTCATCGACCAACTGTCTGGTGGGCTTGCATGCAGTTGTGAGCTGGGTACAATGTTTGTTATGCCAGAGGAGCCAGACTGTAAAACTGCAGCCGATGTAGATGGGGTATTCCCCAAGTTGGCTTTAACTTTTTTACTCACTATGAATCTTATTACCGATTGTGCTAAGTGATATCGTAGCGCTCACACAACCATGCTCTTGGCGTGCCAAGCCAACCTCCGCCACCTGAAGAAAATATTTTTTTGATATGTTGATATGTACAACTTGATAAAATAAAATAGAATGGTTACTAGGTTAGGTCATGTTAAGGATGAGATGGAGCAGAGGACCTCATTTGAGAATCTTGGTCAAATTAACTAACGTTTATGCTGGACAAAAGTTGGATTATGGTTTGGAAAATAATTATTTGAAATTTGGAATATATATTACAAATGCTGGAGATTGATTGAATAAGAAAAATCATATATTTTCCATGTTTACAAGTAGGGGAATTGACCCACTGCTTTAGAATAAAAGAAAACATGTAAATAGAAAGGACCTGGAAGCTTCAGATATGACATGATACTGAAATCACCAAGAATGAGAGAGAACCTTCTCCTATCTGCTGCTCGCACCCATACAGCCAAATCACGCTTGCAGGACTTCTCGCTGGCTGCTCCCTTCCTATGGAATAGCCTGCCTACCGCCATAAGACTCTCCCCTAGTCTTCAATCATTTAAGAAGTGCCTTAAAACCCATCTCTTTAGGAAAGCTTATGGCCTCCCAGAATAACCTCTACCTCACATACCTGTTAATGTCCTGTGGATATGTAGTCAATGTGGTGGCACCTCAAAAAGGAGCGCAACCACAGATTGGGAACCATTGCATTAGATATTTGCTCTGAAATTGCAAGTCTGAAATTGTTCAATATGTACAATATGTACTTCCACACAGGTCACAGAAGGGTATAAATTGTAATCAGATTAGCATTAAAACTCTAGATTTTAGTCAAGATTAATTATTTAAACTTGAGTAATTGCATTTCCTTTTCCACTTACTTGGAATTATGCATTTCCCGAGGTAGTATTACATCAGCAAAGTTTATTTTGCTTTGTCTTTTCTTGGTTTTTTCCTCTTAAATTGTCAGTGAAGATAAATGAAACAATTGACCCTAAGAGCAGTTTATTTACCCCTTTAGTCTCACTTCAGTTGCAAAATCAATATTCTCTTGAAATATCTGATTCTCCTGTGACTTCTTGTAAATACTAACAACTCCAAACTTTGTGCAAGAATTCATTATCAGCTTAGATTTTTACTACCTGTATCGATTACACAGAGTCTGCCTGCGGATTTGTATTTATCTCAGATAAAACCAGTGACCTTTGGTTGAGACTTGGAAAACGGCACCTTAAACCACCAACACAATACAAATGTAATAATTTACAGTGAGCCCTTTTTAAACAGCATCTCGAACCTATATGTAATCTATATGGTAACTATATAGGCATTGTTTATAGTATTAAAGATAAAGAGGACTAGTCGCTTTCATGGTTTTTGTAGTTTCTGCTAAGAAATGCATAAATTACATCTCGGATTATATAGGTTCCCTGTTGGGAAAATGTTAATAATAACTATTACCAGCCTCTTTTCGAGGATTAGAGTTGCCACCTGCATCACTGTATTTTCTTGCATGTTGAAGAATACATAAGAATGTCTTGTATAACTATTTATATGCACAATAAATCTACAAAGGCAACTATTTCATACAAAATTAGTCCTCACTGTAAGAGGAAGAAAATGGCAAGGTATGTGATGACTTCTGTGCATTGTTCTAGGTAATGCAATGTTTGGCTGGCATTATGCAGTATACTCTTCTCAAGGAAACACTGGGTCATACACTGGGTCCCAGTTTGCAGCAGCTGTTATTGGTACTGGGGTAAGAGTTAGAGTTCCTTTAAATCATAGTTCAGAATCTGGACATACAAGTTCTAATCTGCCTGAGAATGGTTACACTATTAGCAGCTGTCTTCATTAACATAGTCCTGTGGCTGATAGTGATGTGATGGAAGAGATAATGGGGAGACAGAACTGTGCTCACCATTCTAAATTAGCCCCTTTCCCATTAGTTATATATACTAGTTATATATAAATATATATATATATATATATATCCTGTCTCACCAGCTCATCTTCCATCACATCATTAAATATAATACACAGAACACAACAGATGAGGCATACATTAAGACACAGCACACAAGCAACCCCACCACATACATAAACAGTAGGGATGTGCATGGGCAAAAAATTCAGAAATTCGGGTAAATAAAAAAATTTGTCTGCTTCGGCAATTCGGACCAATGGCATTCGGTTTGGCTCTTCGGAATTGCCGAACGGCGTAATTTCAGAACTTCGGCACTTTGGACATTCGTAAGCATCCGAATGTCCGAATGGCATGAAATTCATATGAAATAAAAAAAATCGTATATGTCTAATAAACAAAAAATATTACCACAAACAGCCTACCTGCATATCGGACCTTCAGGGTCCGCTGGCAGCCGCAATGCATATATAACATACAAATAATCCAAGCAGTCCCACACACAATACCACAAACATACATACAAATGAATATTACAGCAACCCCAAAAAGCCCATATACACACACAACTCCACACAAGCCACAAACATACATAAAAATGAATATCACAGCCACCACACATATACAATGATTCACACAGCCCACATATACACATGCAAACCCACAAGACACCCTCTGCACCCATACATAATTCAAGCAGAATTCTGTTTATATACCCACACAGAAGTAATTATATGTGGGTGGCCCAGCCGGATCCCTGCCTTGCCACAGGGCCCTAGGCAGGACCACACCCTGGCAACTTGTCTAGGGCCCTGATGGAGTCTACCTGCTTCAAAATCTCCCCACCCCCCATATCCGCCACCACTAAACGTATAAAGAATGAAATTGTGCTGTAGTATTATGACCTTTATGACTGCTTATGCACATGTCAGAAATGAATGACATTTATCCGTGTTGTTTTGTTAAAATCTTCTCTATTGCTCCGTGTTCCGTACTGTCTTCTGGGAATTGCAATTCAGTCTGTGACATCTACCTTTTAACTCCAATGAAGTATGCAATGCTGGGACCTCGTGTATTTTACATAAATCTCCAGTTATGTTTCTATTGCCAGAAATTGCACACAAATAATCACTGTTTATATACAGTAGCAGAGATATCAGCACAATGTAACCTTCAACTGCTTCGTGTTCTACTGTGGCAGTAAATCACTCACTGGTCAGCTATTAAACATTTTGTACCTGCACTGAATCACACTGATTTGCTAAGGATTTATAGATAGTAGACAATTTGGTATTTGGTAAAATAAAGTATTATTATTTATTTTTTGTATCTTTTATATAAATGATAGAGGTCTGGGGTTTTTAAATCTTCTTTCAGAATTTATCTGATGATGTAGAATGAATAATCTCCTGGGATTGCATCGGAGCAAATAAACAGAGCTAGTTGATTAATTCCATCTACAGAACACTTAGAACTTTTGTGCAGATAATTTACCTTTTTATTGCAGTGTGTTTCTTAAAAAAAAAAAAAAAAAATAGCATTTGATTACTTGTGGTTTTTTTTATGATTGGTTTCCCACCTGCTGACATGGTGTAAAATCTCTACAGTTAGCTGCTGCTTATTTCCTACAGGAATCATAATTTGGCTAGCCGAGTGAGCAGAGCCCAGGTTTTAAACAATATATTCATGATCAGATCCTAGCTAACGGCGAAAAGAGGCTGCCTCTCCAATTACAGTGTTATAGAAATTCTTCAGCTCAGTGGTGCTCAGTGTGGAAATGGCTGTCAGCCTGCAGTTTTGTTGAGCTGACTTGAATGTGATTGATTTGTGTTAATCTCTCTTATTATACTGCTTTGGTCACTGTATAGGATTATCAACAGAAATTAAATGTGGAACAAGAGCAAAGCTGTAACATGTATTAACAATCCTTCCTCCCTGCTGCCCGTTCAGTCACTATAAGAGGATATCTGCCAAGATTGGGTCAAAAAACATGGGATACTGCTTCAATCAGTTGACATTGGGTAGTTCTTTAGTATCACATTATACAGGCGAGAAGAGTATTTCCAACACAGAAACATATTATTTTCATTTAGAAGTTTGTGATATAAAGATGTCTTTATACGTGTGAAGACAGTTGTGGTTGGAGGCCAAGAGTAGTGATCGCTTAGGAGAAGAGCTGTGCCAAGAGGATTGCCAAACTTCCATCATCTAACATCTACAAGAAAATGTTATAATGGCCACTCTGCCACAGAATGCAATCATACATTGAGGAACAAAGTAGCATTAGAAGAGGAAAGATAATTTGTTCATGCGATTCAGATTCTTCAGCCATGGGAACTGCCAGAGGAGAATCAAGATGGCTGCAAAGCTGGAAATGTGTGAGGTTACAGTCTTCTTGTCTGTTGTCCAAACAGTCTTCTTGTCTGTTGTCTATTGTTTTTTTGGTATGTCTTTTGGAAGTCCTTTCAAGCTTCTGGTCACTTTTTCTGCATATACCACATCCCCCCATCCATGATCATTTAGGTATTACTGTGCCACCCTTAAATGAGAGCATGTCTTCTTAGCAGCTTCTGGTGACCTGAAATAGACAGAGATCCATACATGATACCAGCAAAGAAAGAGTCTGCAGCTTGGTACTCTATTTTCTTATTTTGTACATAGCTGTACGCCCATGCATATTAATTATATGCTCCTGATTAGTATAAAGAAACTGCTTCTACCTTCCCTTCAGAAAACATTTCAGCATGTAGAGATAAGTCTAGAGATGAAACAATATGCTCTGCTGGGAAAGCCTACAAAATGTAGGCTCTCTGATAGTGTATGCTTTTAGACTCTGCAGAATACTTTAGACCCAGAGGGAGGCTGTTTCTCCTGTTGTCTATTGGGAGTTAGTAATTGTGGCCCACAGTTTCATATAACTCATTGGTTGCAAAGAATATAAAGTACTATCATCTCCTCAAATACAATTTAGCTGCAGCACCCCATTCCTTTAGGTCACATTTTGTTCAGGTTTGTTAAAGCAGTGGTCCCCAACCCAGTCCTCATGGACCAACAACAGTCCAGGATTAATGTATTTCCCTTTTTTATTCAAATAGAGATACTGACAAAACTTGTGCTGTTGGTGGTCCATGAGGAGTGGGTTGGGGACCAGTACTTTAAGGAACAATAGATTTGTGAGAAATAGGCACTTAGATTATCTTGTGTAGTAAACCCTAAGGTAATTAGTAGTTAGACCCCCCGCGTGGGTTATCTCCTAATATACCAGACTCAAACCATACATTAACCAATAGTAAATTTGTTGTGCACCGCAGCGCAAACCAAAGTAGAGCATTAAACAGTACACGTAAAATATTCACTCACTCTTATATGGAGGGCGTGACTAAAATATTTTGAAACCCGAAAGAGAAAAACACTAAACAAATAATCATGTAATAGTGCTTGAAAATCTGATATGAATCAAATGTGTGTTAAAAAATCCAACTCACATTTTAAGGGACCTCAATACTGCTTCCATTATATTAGTTTGTGTACATTTAAGGAGGTACAAGCCTTTCCTCTTTATATAGCAGCAATACCCCAAGGCAAAAAAAAAAAATGGAGAAAGAAAGCAGTTGTGCAGAATGTTTTCTTTCTGAGATATTTGTCCAATCATCAGTACGGAAGTACAAAGTCCTAACATTCTCCAGCATCTTTTGCACTCTCGTGCATACCGGAAGAGAATTTTGGCGATTCTCCTGGTTGTCACTTCTGGTTAAGCCCATGTAACAGGCAACCAATAGGATGTAATGTGCACCCATTATGGCGCTCCTTCTCTCTGATCCAACGGCGGGACAGACACTGCACACTGCTTGTGCGTGTCTGTTTGTAGACTGTCGACGCCGACAACACAAAGGTGTGACTGAATCTGAGCGCCAATTAGGTCGAACCCAATAAAGACCTGAATTCGGCATTTAACTGAATTCCAGTCTTAAGGCTCTCCAAAATTATGCCAACCAACAATTTAAGTGTCCTGGTTAGAGCAAGTTGCCCTGTTGTTGTTCTCAAATACCCCAGAATACATTTATGTTATATTTGATTCTCTGTTAATATCCCTGACTTATTTAACCATTTCCCTGCTTCTCTGTGTTCCTGACCTTTGGGCTTGTTTATCAATTGTCCTGTTTTCTCTTTCTGCTCTTCCTTAATACCCAGGCATTTCCATGCAGCATTAATATTGTCTTTCTTAATATTCTCACTGTGGCACAACCATGTGTGGTGAGGGTCTGAAAATCCTCTGACCCTCCGACTTTACCAAATGTGGTTGATGGAGTTAATGATAGTAAGATTTGGAATATGATGTCATCTTCCGTGATAGGTACCCCAGTGTCGTATCCTGGGAGTTTTAGCAGGAGTATGTCACTACTAGATTTTACACTTATGATACTCTACCTCTGGCAATGTTCAGCTATAGTGAGAATTCTAAATGACATAAACGTGCTTTGTCATTTGGTGTATCTTTTTACTGGGTGTGACAAGGTGGAGAGGTTAGGTCGTGGATATTTTGTTTTGTGTCTTGAGTTGCTGTATCACTTATTTTGTTGCCATCTGTTCTGCCAGCGTTTCAACACTTTAGTTTTACAATTATGCAGGATGTCTTTTTACACATTTCTGTTTTTAATATATTATCTGCATCTAGTATTGGTTCCATGGAGACACAAAGTTTTTTTTGGATGCTGTAACGGAGCTCCCCGTACTCCGACCGAGTAACCTCCATTGATGGACGCTTCATAGCTTGCGCCGAGGACCACAAGCACCGCACCGGACACCACAACCACAGAAGACTCCACTGGACTTAACTGGAGCTTCGCCGTCTTCCGTCCACCCTGGATCAGCTTCTGTCCTCCAGGACCGTGGGGGAAAGACCTCTTCCTTCCACCTTGTATGACCCTCCAGCATCCAGGACTGTGTGGGGAAGACCTCTCCTCCAAGGAGAGCATGTCAGGAACAAGATCTTAAAAGAGCTAAGTGATTCAAGCTCAGGGGAGTATGCAGAGCATAGCAATCCCTGTGTGATTATAACAGCTCCCTCCAATAACGAGACAAGGCTACGTTTAGAGTGATCAAGAAGAACTGTCTTAATCTTTATTTTACTTGGGACTAGCCCATATGGTCATTACATTAACAATGCTGTGAAAACTCAATAAAATTACAAACAGCCAAATCATAGCAGGCAACATACAGTGACTTATTATAACACAATGGGTGGGGGAGACAATATCTAGCAGAAAATATCTCACGTGCCTGCAGAATTAGCAATATGCAAATCTACCCGAATATGCAAATGAACCAGTCTTGCTATTCAGGTAGTGCATATTGCTGTTGCTACCAACAGAGGGCACTAGACAAGCTCCATAGCCAAATCCACTTGTTGGTAGCAAACCTCAGCAGTACAGGAGAGCAGGGAATACATTTCACAGTACACACACACACTATAAACAATTACATTACACACACCCTGCACCTATAATGGGTACAGGGTGACTAAAACATAAGCGTAATAAAGCAACCTACATAAATAGTCTGTCTGAAGGTAGAATAGGGGCTTTAAAGCCAAATACATCAAAGAGTCATAGTCACAGGGGAGGAGGCTGGCAAGCAGCCCTCCCAGGACCAAGTGGCGAAGGGCCCTTCGTCACAGATGCGTTCTGTTTCATGCATTGTAATACGTGATATTGTGGATAGTTATGGTTGGCTGTTATGAGAACTCATTTTCATGCGGTACTGCATGCTTGAAAAATACTATACACTGCTGAGTGTCACATTTGCGTGTATCTTTTTCCCATAAAAAACTGTAAAATATAAGTTTTTAAAAAAATGTCAGGAGGGAGACTCATTCAATATAATCAGATCAGTATAATGTATAATAGAATGACATTTAGACTGTGTGACTCTGGGAATCTGTCCCTTCACAGAGGCTGTAATACTGGATGAATAACCATAAAACTCAAATCCTGAATGATACCCAATGGAATGCCATGAAACTCCATAGTTATATTAAATGGAAAATCATGAATCCCAGCATGTCTAAGAGTGTATATTCATGTCTCTCAGGTAACTTTTCTGATGATTTGGAAAACAAAATCTTTGATTTAAAAAAATAAAATAAAATTCTATATGCAAATTGAACTCATCCTCTGTCTTCCATTGGAAGATAGTAGTGCTTTGTTGTTTGTTTGTTTTTTTGTTTTATTTCTGCCAACATCAGTTACAATTTAGCGTAATTATCCCAAGAGTTCAAATCAAGATATAGGCCTTTGAACATTTATTGAAAATTTAAAGACATATTTTCAAATTGTTTCATATTTTTAGATTTTTCAAAATGACAGGAAAACTAAAAATTATCACAATAAAATAACAAGAGAATGACACTGGTATGCTCTATTAATCTGCAGACTGTTTCCCAATTTTCTATGGGTAACATTGTGAAGCTAAATAAGTATCTAGCGGTTGAACAATGCATTTTGCAGGGTTCCCCATTGTTAATTGAGTTCCAGTTTTTGTTTTTATTTACTAGTTTTAACCACTTTGACTGATGGCTGCCAATTTTTTCTTAAATATTTTGGATTTAAACAGTTTCTGAAATAATCAGGCATTTCTCATGGCTATTCCAGTGTAATTTGAGTGGGTGTCCATTCAAAGTTTATTGGAGATCACTACAAACAGTGCCGGAATAACATAGGGGCTGATGGAGGTGCAGCTCCAGGCCCAAGCCCATGTAATAGGCCCATTGATTTAAAAAAACTAATTATTTTTTTTTTACACACTACTCTTACGGTTGCCAGGTATTTCTCAGGTATTTCTTAGGGTTGCCAGGTATTTCTCAGAATATTTATCAGGTATTTGAGGCTGCCAAGCCGGTGCCGGTATTGCAGTAATATCGGCAATACAAATGTTAGTCTTAGTATAAACTGAGATTAGATGCAATACTGGCACCGGCTAGTAGGTGGCGCTGTGTGTGTGGAGAGAGGCAGGGATAGGAAGTTACAGCATCTCCCTTCCTGCCTCTTTCTACTCACTGATCCGCGGGGGAGCAGCTCTGCCCAGAGAGTCCAGACAGCAGCTCCCAGCCTGCAGAGACCGCCAACAGCTCAGGTAAGTGAGGGATGGGGGGAAAGGCTGCAGGGAGACATGGGGACACTGAGACACACTGAGACACTAGGGGGCACTGTGAAACATGGGGACACTGACACACTAGGGGGCACTGTGAAACATGGGGACACTAGGGGACACTGGAAGACATAGGGACACTTGGGAACACTGAGACACTAGGGGACACAGAGACACTAGGGGACACTGGAAGACATAGGGACACTAGGGGGCACTGGGAGACCTGGGGAAACTGTGAGTCTTGGTGACACTGAGACACTAGGGGGCACTTGGAGAACTGGGGACACTGAGACACTACGGGAAACTGTGAGACACAGAGACCATGAGAGACTTGGGGACACTGGGAGACATGGGGACACTGAGACAATAGGGACACAGTGGCCACATGTCTCCCAGTGGCCCCATATCTCTGTGTCCCCATGTCTCTCAGTGTCCCCTAGTCTCTCAGTGTCCCCATGTCTATCCCAGTGTCCCCTAGGGTCTGTGTCCCTATGTCTCACAGTGTTCCAATGTCTCTAAGTGTCCCCTAGTGTCCTAGTGACATGGGGACACTGGGAGACATGGGGACACAGACTCTAAGGGACACCAGGAGACATAGGAATACAAACACTAGGGGACACTGGGAGACATGGGGACACTGAAACACTAGGGGCACTGAGAGACATGGGGACACTGGGGGGACATAGGGAGACGTGGAGCACACCCAGTGTCCCCATGTCTCCCTGCCAGTGTCCCTAGTATGTCAGTGTCCCCATGTGTCCCTAGTGTCTCTCAGTGTCCGTAGTGTGCCAGTCTCCCTAGTGTTTCAGTGTTTCCTAGTCTCCCAGTGTCTCAGTGTCCCTATGTCCTCCCAGTGTCCCCATGTCTTCCAGTGTCTGTGTCCACAGAATAAAAGAAAAAATCTCAGGCAGTCACTGTGATAGATTTAAGCAGGTTTATTGGATACCGCAATGTGTACCCAGGTCTTTATCAAGTCTTCAGTGTCCCTTGTGTATCACAGTGTTCCCTGTGTATTACAGTGTCTCAGTGCCCCATGTCTCCCAATGTACCTGGTGTCTCTCAGTGTCCATAATGTCTCAGTGTCCCCTAGTTTCCCTGTGTCCCCATGTCTCACAGTGCCCACAAGTGTCTCAGTGTCACCTAGTATAAGAGAAAAAAGTCACAGGCACTCACTGTGATAGATTTAAGCAGGTTTATTGGACACCACAACGTTTTGACCTGTACCCAGGTCTTTATCAGGTCTCCAGTGTCCCCTATATATCACAGTGTCCCCTTTGTATCGCAGTGTCTCAGTGCCCCATGTCTCCCAGTGTCCCCTTGTGTCTCAAAGTCACCCATTGTGCCCATGTCTCCCAGTGTCCCCAAGTGTCTCAGTGTCCCAAGGTCTCTCAGTGTTCCCTAGTATCTCATTGTCCCCATGTCTCCCAGTGTCCCCTAGTGTCCTAGTAAAATGGGGAAACTGGGAGACATGGGGAAACAGACATGCCCCCTTTTTGGGTATGCTCGCCCCTTTTGTCAGTTCTTGTTATGTGATTTGCGTCAGTGTCCCACCCTTTTACCCCATCCATAGACTTCCTGCTTTACTGGACACTGCTGTTAATGGATTTACTTGAAAGAAGAAAGCATTATATTAGCATAGGGTATGTGTTTTCTCATAGCTGCATCCTATGAGTTTCCCTCCAGCACCATCTCCATCAGATACATGACGCTTGGAAGGTAGGGCTGTTTTAGTGATTTTGGTTGATAAGATTTTGTAATTAGGCCCATCATAATTGTCAGCACCGGGCCCACTGGGCTCTTAATCTGGCCCTGACTACAAAGTTGATTTGTAAACACTATTAGATAAGCTTTCTTATTAAATGTATTTTTTTAAATGTAATTACGGTCTACTTTTAAACTTTTATTTAGTTTCTTCTAAAATATTATGTCTTGTTGACTTTTAGCAGTAGTGTATTAGATAGAATTATCCATCTCAAACAGCTCTTATTCCCTTTTTATGACTCAGGTTATAGCTTGTTTTATGGCAAACTAATTACAGTCGAGGACAATGGAGAGATTTGGATTTAAATAATATAAACAGGAATGTAATTGATTTTTATGTTAAATACCATATTATTGATTTATTGCTCATTAAAGTCTTAGCGAAAATTGGTCCCTTAGGTGTTTAATCTATTGTGCTTTAAATTTATTAGATCTGACGAAGCACTAGCAATTTTACTATTGTTGCAGTGCACTAACGGAGAATGTTTTCATGCAGTAATATGTTTAATTATATTGCTTCCTGATTATAGTTTAAAACATACTTAGGCTGTTTGTTTCACGAGTAACCATGGGAAAGAAGAATGTGCAAAAATACGCTAAATTTAAAATAAAAATAAAAAATGAAATGATATAGCATGACAAGCTGATAATCACAAAGAGTGAGTTAATAAATGCAAAGGGTAACTGCTGCTCTTTTGTATCCCCTTCATTACCAATTTCTTCCTGTGAAAAAAAAATAGCATATTATATTTGAAATGTATACTTGGTAACCACAGAAATGTAGGTTGAAGCAGCTATATTGTTTACAGATTTCTGTTAAAAAAATCTAAATTATGTACGTATGTACAATTGTAATTTATCATTTATTCATTCATCCTTTCCAGACAATATTAGGGAATAAATGTTTGTAGACATTATATGGCATCCCTTATTGTTGTTGTTTAGTCGTTCAGTCGTGTCCGACTCTCTGTGACCATATGGACCATAGCACACCAGGTACATCTGTCAGTCACTGCCCCTCTAAGCTCCAACAACTTCAGGTTCGTGTCTTCAGTGAACTCATCTATCCATCTCCGTCTCTGTCGTTCCCTTCTTTGTGTGCCTTCAATCTTTCCCAGCATCACAGTTTTCTCTAGAGAATCCTGCCTTCTCATTATATGGCCAAAATATTGGCTTCAGCCCTATGATCATCGCTTCCAGTGAACTGTTTGTCTTCATTTCCTGTAGTATTTATCTTGTAGCTTTATTGGATCTTTTTGCAATCCAAGGGATTGTAAACAGTTTTCGCCAACACCACAGTTCAAAGGCATCAATTCTACAATGCTCAGCCTTCTTTATAGTCCAGCTCTCACATCCGTATGTTACAACTGGGAATGCCATAGTTCTTACTCCGGGGACCTTGCCAAGCTTGCCATAGCTTTACTCCCCAGAAGCAAACATCTTTTAATTTCAAGACTACAGTCACCATTTTAAGAGATCTTGGATCCCAGGAAAATAAAATCTGTCACTGCCTCCTCTTCTTCCCCATCTATTTGGTAGGAACTAAGATTGCTGTTTGCCATGATCTTAATCTTTTTAACGTTAAGCAGCCAACCAGCTTTTTCACTCTCTTATTTTACCCTCATCAACAGGTCCTTTAGTTCCTCCTCACTTTCAGCCATCAGAATAGTATCATCCACGTATCTGAGGTTGTTGATATTTCTTCCAGCAATATTGACTCCAGCTTTGGATTCATCAAGCCCAGCCTTACATATTATGTATTCCGCATATAAGTTGAATAAATAAGGTGACAATATACAACCTTGTCGCACTCCTTTCCCGATCTTGAACCGATCTGTTGTCCCATGTTGGGTTCTGACTGTGGCTTCTCGGTCCACATACAGATTTCTCAGGAGGCGGATGAGATGATCTGGTAATCCCATCTCTTTAAGAACTTGCCACATGTTGTTGTGACCCACACAGTCAAAGGCTTTAGAATAGTCTATGAAGCAGAAGTAGATGTTTTTCTGGAACTCTTTGGCTTTCTCTTTCATCCATCATACATTGGCAATTTGATTTCTTCTGCCTCGTCCTCTGCGGAACCTAGCTTTTACATCTGGTAATTTCCGGTCCATATATTGTTTGAGTCGAGCTTGTAGCATCTTAAGCATTACCTTGCTGGCATGTGAAATTAGTGCACTTGTTCGATAATTGGAGCACTCTTTCGCATTGCTTTTTTTGGGATTTGGATGTAGACTGACCTTTTCCAGTCTTTTGGCCACTGTTGAGTTTTCCAAATTTGTTGACATAAGGCAAGCAGAATTTTCACAGCATCATCTTGCAGAATTTTGAATAGTTCAATTGGGATTTCATCAACTCCTGCAGCCTTGTTATTTGCAAGGCATCCAAGTGCCCATCTCACTTTGCTCTCCAAGATTTCTGGTTCCATCTCATTGGACCAACTATTGAGGTTATCACTGCTGTTAAGATCCTTCCTTCAGTGTATTCCTGCCATCTCTTCCTTATCTGATCTTCTTCTAGTCCCTGCCGTTTTTGTCTTTTATCACACCTACTTTTGGTTCCCTACTTTAGAATTTTAGTCTCTTATGAGGATAGTATTATCTTTTATTGGGGTTATATCTATCATGTGTTGAAAATCTTCATAGAACTGGAAAACTTCAGCCTCTTCAGCATCCATGGTTGGAGCATAAACTAGGATCACTGTGATGTTAAATGGCTTGCCTTGAATTCGAATTGAAATCATTCTGTCATGTTTTTGAGTTGTAGCAAGGCACTGCGTTGCCCACCCAATTATTTATGATGGCTACATTTCTTCTGCGGGATTCTTGACCACAGTAGAAGATGTAATGGTAATCAGATGTGAAATGCCCCATTCCAGTCCATTTGAATTTACTAATTCCCAGGATATCGATGTTTAACCTTGTCATCTCATGTTTGATCACATCCAATTTGCCTTGGTTCATAGTTCTAACATTTCAGGTTCCTATGTTAAATTGTTCTTTGCAGCAGCAAACTTTCCTTTCCCCTCCAAACACATCCGCAGTTGAGTTATTTATGATGGGTGTCCTTTTGGCTTTAGCACAACTACTTCATTAGATCTGGTGCTACTCGTACTCGCCCTCTGCTGTTCCTCAGTAATGTGATAGGCACCTTCTCACCTGAGGGGCTCATCTTCCAGTGCCATATCATTATGTCTCTGGTTTTGCTTGTCCATATAGTTATCTTAGCAAAGTTACTGGAGTGTGTTGCTAGTTCCTTCTCCAGTGGACTGAGATTTGTCTGACTTCTCTGCTATGACCTGCCCATCTTGGGTGTCCCTACATGGTATAGCTTATAGCTTCATTGAAGTACACAAGCCCCTTCACCAGGGCA
This sequence comes from Pelobates cultripes, assembly GCA_933207985.1. Classification (NCBI taxonomy): domain Eukaryota; kingdom Metazoa; phylum Chordata; class Amphibia; order Anura; family Pelobatidae; genus Pelobates; species Pelobates cultripes. Next base: position 264,548,483 of record OW240912.1, read on the forward strand.
AGGTAGTGATCCAGAAGAGGGGAATCCATTATACCAGTGCTAATTTGGTTGACTAGCAATTTTAGTCAACTAAAATGTTTTAGATTTAGTCAACTAAAATAAAAAATTCAGATGACTAAAATATGACTAAAACTAAAATGGCTTTTTAGTTGAAAGACTATGACTAAAACTTAATTGAAAATTGCCACCAAAATTAACACTGCCTTGTACTTCTAGCAGGGTCTGCAATATTTGCATAGAATAATGGTTATATCACATACACTATGTGTGAGAAAATAGATAAATACAGATCCTCAAACTGCAAAGGGGTATAGGTAAGAACAATGACTATTAGCGATAATTCCAAAATTAAAATACATTTATATATTTATGTGTAAAATGTTTGGCCAGGAAAGATACATTGAGATGAAATATGTAGTAAAATACATAGCCATGCATTTCAAGCGCAGAATAAAGAGCAATGTGGTTGTTTTGGGAGATAAGCAGTGTGACTTTGTGGGCTGTCTGGTAAACCAAAAAAGTGTGTTCAACTTTTCCTCTCTCACTCCTCAAGCATTCCTGTATCCATGTGTGTGGAATTGTCATAGGCTTTCTTGCAGTCAATCCAGGCTGTGCACAGATTGGTCTGTCTGTGTGACTGCTCTCTCTATCAGCAGTTGTTTTGATCATCTGGTGTTGTTTCCAATCCCCTTCTGAGTATTACTAGTGTACTGGCTCATTTTCCCTTTGATCTTGGGGATTATGATGCCAGACAGAACCTTCCACATTGTGAGGAGGTAGGTCATTGGTTGGTAGTTAGATGGTAATGTTCCTTCTGAGGGTCCTTCATGACCAGTATTGCCTTGTGTATGCCAGGCAGGGTAGGAGCCTGTTGCTAGTAGCTGATTAATTTGTGCTGCTGGGTATTCAAGTAGCATTGTTAGTTTCTTAATCCAGTAGGTGTGGGTAATGTCAGGTCCTGAGACTGACCACATTTTTATGTGGGCTACTTGTTGTTGGCTATCTCCCACTGTGATGGTGACTGACTCCTGTTCTGGGAGCACGCAGTGGACTTCTTTCAGGTCTAGTAGCCACTGGGCCTTGGTGTTATGTGATAGTGCTTCTACTCAGTCTGGTTGCCAGTGCTGTCAAACTATGCTTAGCTAGTTTCAATGGGCATACCCTTGCATATCCTCAGTAGCCAGGATCTATCATTGATCTTCCAACCCTGTGAAGTTGATCCAGCTTACTAACTTTCCTATGTGTTGACTTTATCTTAACTTCTATTCTTAGTCTCCATGGTGGGAATTGCTTTTTCCTTCAGCCTGATATTGTAGTCAAGCATTTGGAGGACCACTATGCTGTGGCATAAATTAGCTTTTTGGTCTCTGTGATCATGTTGGTTGGGATTGTGAAGAATGCCTCATTAACCACAGCTAGAATCCTGCTTGGTGGCAGTTTTCCAGTGATTTTTGGTAATCTTGTCAGGTGATCAAGGACTGCTAGCTTTTCTATGATAATCTTACTTATATATAATGTAATGCATTTCTTCCTCCTTATGACTCATGTATGATGTTTTGTGTAGTCCTTCTAATTCCAGTTGCGACACTTGCTTTCTATGACAATGCTCACCTTCACATCCAGTCCTCCTTCCATGTGCTTTCGAGATCATCTTGACTCAACACGGAACGCTGCTTTACAAATAGCATGCGCAGGATTAGGATCTTGTCGTATATTCGGGGGCCAAAGATGGCAGTGTCATGAAAGAGTATGCAACAGCACCTTAAAGATTGTAAAGTTAGAAAAAAGGGGGAGGTCATTTGGGTGGACATTATCACAGATCGGGAACAGTTAGGACTAAAGCAATTGGGAATGGGGCATTAAATAAAAAACTAACTGATTTATCCTTGACAGAGCCACTTTAATAACATTTTTGAGAATGCAGGTTCACAAACTGCCACTTTAAATTGAAATCTGTTTGTGTGGATAATACCTATATTTAGTATTTGCCTTCCACTCCCTCCCTGGACAATATATTGTAGTGCGTTAAACAGTATGGCAACTAACAGTATGGCAACTTTTAAATAAAAATAAAAAATACCTCATCTGTGAAGGAATTTAGTGAACATTGTTGTTCATAAAATTGCAAAACAGAGAAAAGTGCATCTCATTTGCAGTTATGTTTGTTTTTGCATTACATGCAGCAACATAAAGACAGTCAAGCTCAACATTTAAAGAGTGATTTTTAAAAAAAAAACTATTCAGAGTTAGTAGCGTAAATGAATAGAATATCTTAGCATTTACAATTATTTTCCAATACTGTGAATTTTTTTTTCCCCGACTAAAAGTTAATATACGACAGTAGAAATATGCTTGCAATGGAGCATGAACAAAAGGTCGCGTTACGCAAGGTTCTTAGGAAAAGGGTGATTACGTATTTATATGTTTCATTTACTTATTTATCATGGTAAGGAAGAATATACAATTACTGTGTTTACTTTCCATTTCAGCATCACATTACCATATTTCAAGCCATTGTATTAGACATGTAATCACATCAGAAACTATTGTCTCAGATCAGAGAAATGATCATTAGGCTGGCACTAATGTAATGCACAATAAATGATTGCGAGCGACAAAAGAATCTTTATAATAAACACTGGAGTGCCATTAACATCCATTCAAACTGGAATTCGTAGCTCCTCAGTGTGTCTGCAATGTAGTTATTATTGTCTTGTTTGCACAGTACAATGAAATACATTTATCAAGTGAGGTAAGCTTTAAATGGTACCTTTGAGTCTACAACATGCAGCAGCCTAATAAAAATAGCTGATGAAATATTGTCTTTATGATAATTTAAAGGGTTAAATCAAAATTCTACAACTTAAATGCTATACATGAGACACGGTCAAGATGGAAAATCTTCAAATTTGAATCAGTGTGAATCCCAGACTCATCTCATCTTTAGTTTCAGTTGGTAATGAATTATCACAATTTCTGCAAGTTTGGTAATAAAGTGCACACAAGCATCAGGTTGTGATTGTCAAGTCAGTTCAATAAAATAATACTGTCAGGTAGATATAAATAACTTCATTTTATCACTTCAAACCTTAGATTCCGTAATCTTGTGGTGAGTTGGTAGTTAACATTCGACCACACATTTCAGAATTATTATGGGGGGAGAGGGTAAAGGGCTTAGTAGGGGGAGGGCAGGGAGAAAAAAGGGTGATCTCATATACTTTTAAATAACTAGCATCTACGTAAATGAACAGGCTTTTCATTACTCGCAATTAACAGGCTCTGACTTTCCTGCAGGAATGTTATATTCAGCCATAAATACCAGCCACTTATGCTGATCTATCTGACTGATGATAGCTTCATAATTACTTTGCAAACAAAGAAAAGTGCTTGAAGGACTGACAAAAGACATTAGTTTAAACCTGTACAGACAAAGAGACAACTTGGAGCAGTTTAAGGATATGGAAACGATTTAACAGTTCTCCTGTAACATGCAATGTGAATCTGTCACAGTAGCTGTGTCATTAAATAGAGTAGCAAACTTTATTCCTGGGATCAACATCTTCTCATCTTCATTTGACACATGAGTCCTATAAGCTAGTGGCATGGATTTTAGCCATTTCATCATCTTAGAGTGGATCTCATGCACTGAAGTAATTAACTTTGTTATCCTAGGGTAAACCTACTGTTTTTTAATGTAGGCAAATATAACAGTACTTACAGTAGCTAGTAACATTCTGATATGATAGTGGCTATTGGCGTTAATTATATATGACAGTGGCTAGTCATGGCTTTAACATTTATTTGGATTGTTTTATATAGTATTTTTTGTTTATTGTAATAAAGTTAATCCCTTTTAAATTTAATTTAAATTGAATTTATTTCGGATTGTAACTTGATTTATCTGGGCTTCCTGAACTATATACACATCCCAGGTGGGAATTGTGCCACCACGGCCCTTCTATACTAGAGCAGGACAATGCTCTATTTCATGTGAGTAGGATACTTATTCTTTCATATGCACAGTCACTTAACTATACATGTTACACTATTGTATATCCTTATTCATGTCTCCACATATCTGATACACTGGAAAGTCCATCATCATCACAGCTGAATATATATCCCAAGACAGGGATTATACTGTCCAAGCCTAATACAGTAGAGCTCTCTGTAGCTCTACAAAATGTGAGTGAGCCTTCGCTGCAGCACTTTATTTCACTTATTTTTAAGGATATATTGTTATATTATTGTTTACCCTTTTTCTCTTTTGTTTTCTTTCTCTAAAATACCTTTTGTGTAACGGGCAAAAATTATGTGTGACCTCACTTATGGGTTACATTGTTTTTTAGGCACGGTCATCTATTGTTTGTTTTTAATCTATTTGTATTTTCACAAGATTTTGGGAATCATTGTAGGATTGACTGCTGCCTACTAAAATACCTACATTTTGTGTTTCTTATTTCACCATCTTAGACTGGATCTCACGCACTGAAGTAATTAACTTTGTTATCCTATGGTAAACCTGCTGGTTTTTAATGTAAGCAAATATAACAGTACTTACAGTATTTAGTAACATTCTTATATGATAGTGTGTGTTAACGTTCATTACATATGACAGTATCTAGTCATGACCTTTTAGTGGCTAGTGATGTTATTTTTGTGACATGGAATGATGTCATTATTTGGTTATGTAGTGCCTAGTAAATCTGGACCTATATAGGAACTCTTTGGGTTCAGACAATTAACTGATTGCTTCTTGATACAACTACTACTGGTTAATTCCATGTAAGTGTCAAGATTCAGAAAATAGTAACAAAATATATATCTGAGACCTGTGCATTGCAAAGTAAATTTTAACAAAATATTGAATTAAAGGGACACTATAGACACCTGCACAACTTTAGCTTAATGAAGCAGTTTTGGTGTATAGAACATGCCCCTGCATCCTCACTGCTCAATCCTCTGCCATTTAGGAGTTAAATCCCTTTGTTTATGAACCCTAGTCACACCTCCCTGCATGTGACTTGCACAGCCTTCCATAAACACTTCCTGTAAAGAGAGCCCTATTTAGGCTTTCTTTATTGCAAGTTCTGTTTAATTAAGATTTTCTTATCCCCTGCTATGTTAATAGCTTGCTAGACCCTGCAAGAGCCTCCTGTATGTGATTAAAGTCCAATTTAGAGATTGAGATACAATGATTTAAGGTAAATTACATCTGTTTGAAAGTGAAACCAGTTTTTTTTCATGCAGGCTCTGTCAATCATAGCCAGGGGAGGTGTGGCTAGGGCTGCATAAACAGAAACAAAGTGATTTAACTCCTAAATGACAGTGAATTGAGCTTTGAAATTGCAGGGGAATGATCTATACACTAAAACTGCTTTATTTAGCTAAAGTAATTTAGGTGACTATAGTGTTCCCTTAAATAGAATTACTCATAGTTAATATTCATGTAAAGAGATTTGAACTATCAAGCGTCTGTGTGATGCCATGATGGATGTAGTTTTAAAACAACTGCACATCAATCCTAAAATGGCTCAATACTTATCCATCTATAGAGCAACCAATATAATGTCATTTTCAAGCTAATGCCTGCTCATCCAGATGTCAGGTTTGTTTTAATAACCAGAAGTCAGACATTTCCTGATTGCATAGACATACTACATATTTGATTATGATACCGTGCTGTCAGTTCTGGACCAGTGCACCAATTTGCTTCCTCTGTAAAGAAAGTCTGCCATTCAAGATCTTTAACCTGATGGCACTGTTAAAAATGTCTCAGTGGGACATGCACTGCCAGTACAAAGTAATCATGACTACGTTTAGCACATTGCCGTGGCTATATAGCAGTAGGGAAAATGTGAAGCAAGGCAAGGTGGGTTGAGGACTAAAATAACATAGACTACTAACTGCACCAGTATCAGACTAGTTCACTTTTGTGGATACACTTAAATGGACACTTTTTTCTTAAATTGACACTCTTACCACCATAATAAATGCAGCTGTTTCCTGCTATAAAAAGATCATTAATATTGTAATACCCCAGGCTACTAAGGATAAATGGATGTTCACCCACTGGTTATGGTCATTAGGGGAAGCTTTCCTATTGCTTAAGAAGTGTGGCTAGGTAAGATTGCATTGATTACCTGACAATGTAGCATGTTCTTGCTTCAGCTATTGACATCCCAGCATGCACAGTTGTCAAGGTTGAGTAGAGTGGCAGGGATAAGGCACATAAGGGAGGGTCTTACATTAGGAGTCATTGAATTTTTCTTTCAAGTCACACACAACAGCATTCCCTCACCACACATTTCCTTTACCTTTTCAGGTCTAATCATCTACAATTTACTCAATAAAGTGAGTTTCTTTTTTACCCTTACTCACTATCCCGTCCTGGCCTCTTACCCACGTTCCTCCCACTGTATGCCATTTGTCCACATTCTTTTTCCCTTGTGCCACTTATCTTCATAGGGCACTTGCACTGCTTCCTTGCCTTCCTTATTTGACAACTCCCACATTGCTTGGCCATACTGTGCCATTCACTGTGTTACATTACTACTCCACACCTTCCCAGTGCTTTTCAACACAGACAATAATCTACTGGCTGATTAAAATGCCATATCAGCAATGTCATGTATTGCTATCATACATCTGGCTTCACAAGATTTAGTCATTTTAGAGAAATGGTTAAACATCCACTTGTTGGTAAGTATTATAGTAATTTAAGAGGAATGGTCCAATTTGCAAACCTAGAATTATACTAGTAGTGCAGCATAAAGGAGAAAAATATGAATCAAAAGATTCTTCCTCAGGAAAAAAAAATAACCGTGAGCGTGTCCCATGATCTTATTTTCCACTGAATATCGCCAGCAGAATAGTATTAGAAAATGAGGGACCATTTAGCATTTATCACATTGTACTGTATGGATGTCCCACTGAGCAGAAAATAAAATCCCTGCATTCTAGTATGTGCTTAAAATTGAGATGAATATTTCAATTTCTGGCATAAGTGAATCACAATCTCATATTGGTATTTAACTGTGGTGCATGAGCTGTTAATGATGTCAGAGTAATCACCTGCCCCCTCTTCTGATACTTTTCAACTTTACCACATTTATCAAAAGGGGCCATATACCTTCGGTAAAGCCCACAAATTTAGAGTTAGTGACACATTAAAGGGTAATTTTCTTTAAACATTAAAGGATAATATAGAGATTTCAACATGAAAACAGTACACTGTAAAACATCATACCCCATGGTCCCCAGTAGTATTTTACCTTCTGCTGTCTAGTCTGTAAGGATGTCTCTGTAATAGATGCTGGTGTCAAATGTGTTGCCTACTTCATTCAGTTGACTTTTTTAGGTTTGTAATAAAAAAAAATACGAATGAAATAAAAACTGCACATTTGTCCCAAGCCATAGCCACACTACTCAAATGCTACATGCAAAATGTAAATAGCTAAGATTAAATTATATTTAAAGCACCACTTCGAGCACTATAGACAGTCAAACCTTTTTTATTTGTATTTTATTTCTTACCTGGAGTCTGCCTAACCAGGAACTTCTGTTAGCTCTCCTAAGTTAAAGATCTGCAGTTTAGAACTGTTTGAAAATGCTATTACTCTGAATAAAAAGATAGTACAGAGGTACACAGTAATTTCTTTTTCATTTTGTTTTAGTTCTTCCAAAATTTAGTCACCTATTCATCCGGTTCTGCCAACATTCTGTAAAATTGTAGTTTATTTACTGAATCTTGGCCAAGCGGTAATCTCTAATAGTTAAATGACTAATGGCAGCAAAAGGGTTAACCACATGGTGGCTGGCCACTACTTGCTACCCAGCAGCCATATTAAAATATAAAAACAAAAGCCTGAGGGGGTCAATGTGACCTTCATATTGCTGTAAAGGAGGTTGAAGAAACTAATTTTAAAAGGGGGGATGGACATGCATTTCTCCATATAACATTTAAAGGGACACTTTACTGCCCTTGTACAAAGTAAGTGTTTAGTAGATACAAACCAAATGACACAGTTTAGTAGAAATAAATCAAAAGACAACATGCAAACATTTAATTATGCATTTTATTGGGTTTATATAAAAAACAAACCTCTTGCTAAACCTGCATTTTTCTTGGCTGCAGCTTTTGCAAGACCTAACATTTTTCCCCACCCCAGACTTTCTGTGGCTGTCCAATCACAGACTTCCCAATGCAGCTCAGTGAGAAGTCTTTGGTAGTCAGATGCTCTGAGGAATTGATGCCTCTTCTCCAAACCAGGAAGTAACAGGATCTGTTGTCTGCTTGAAAGCCAAGGAGGTGTAACCTGCTTAATTTATAAAAAAAAATGTCTATCTAATAATTGAACCCTGTGCTTTTTGCAAAATGAAAAAGAGAACACACTCTTAACACATAAAGCTTTTCAGCAGGCTAAAGTACTTTAGGAGTTTAGAGTGTCCCTTTAACCAATACAATTCCTAACGGTTTACATGTTTTACATTATTAGTATGTGATACATTAACATTAAAGGAACACTTCAAACACCTAAATAACTTTACTTTGCTGAATTGCTTTTTGTGTGAAGAGTGTGTCCTCATTTTCATTATGCTTTATCCAGATAAAGAAATCGTAATTGTAACTGGTTTATTTTAAACAAAATGGGATGTTATATTTTCCCACTATAATGAATTTCATAATAGGCAAATTACAGAATTTATCTAGAGGAGAGAGAACCTATAAGCACGCACCTATCTTTTTAAGACTAGGAAAATAACTTATTGGCATGGACCTGGGTCATGTCATGAGCCTAAATAAGAGATTGCTTTTTAAGATAACAAAGAGCCCAGGAACATAATATTATAGATACTCTAATTAGCCATGCATCATAGCTGTCAATCTCCTTCTGCTCAGACATGTTCTTCTTCTTGTATTCCTGTCCTGTAACATCCTCCTAGTTTATAAGCACTATTCATTTCTACAACATTATTTTGACAGCCAATAACATGTTGATGTATAATTCCACTGTATATTTGTAATTCCCTGCACAATATGCTGGAGCTGTATAAATGTTAATAATAATGATCAATTCATGATAATTGTATTCACTTGCAACATAATAAATGTTCAGAAAAATTATCAAAATAGAACTATACTGTATATTCTTTCTTTTTTTCCTCTCTTTTTTGTCATATAGGAGTTGGATATTTTCGTACAGGTAGGGCCGGCGCGTCCATAAGGTGGCGCAAGTGGCTGCCTTAGGGCGCCAGAGCATGGGGGACTCAGATTTTTCAACTCACCTGTCTCCCTGCAGCCAGCACAGAGCAGCCAAGGAAGTCGGCCGGCCTCCTCTGATGATGTCAGGAGGAGGGGGTGTGACTTCCACTGCTCTTCTCCCAGACTCCCCATCCCTCCCTGGCCCAAGGTAAGACTGTAGGGGGGCTTTTATTTGATAGCCCATGCCCCCCTCTACAGCCCCTGCCCACCCTCTCAGCCCCTGCCCCCTCTACAACTCATGTTCCCCTTTCCATAGCCCCTGTGCCCCTCTTATAGCCCCTCCTCACCCCTTCTTTAACCCCTGTGCCCACCCTTCTACAACACTTGCCCACCCATTCTATAGCCCATGTGCCCCTGCCCATCCCTTCTATATCCCCTGTGCCCCCTTTACAGTCCTTTTTCCCCCCACCAGAGCCACTGTGTCCTCCTTTACAGCATCTGCCCCCCCACCAGAGCCACTGCCCCCCTCTACAGCACATATCAATCTCTCTACAGTCCATGCCCCCACTCTACAGTCCCTGCCCCCCTCTACAGCCCGTTCCCCCTTTTATATCCCTTGCCCCCCACCACAGCCCCAGCCCCCTCTTCTATTGTCCCTGTGCCCCCTCTACAGCCCTTGTGTCCCCCCTAAAGCCCCTGTGTGTTCATCCCCCTCTACAGCCCCTGTGTCATCGTCCCCCTTCTAGAGTCCCTGTGCCCCCATCTAAAGCCCTTTTTCACCGGGGGGATGCTTTTTTTTTACTTATATAATCATGAGGTTTATATAAATGTTCTTTGTTTCATAGAATGTGATGGCAGATAAGAACCATTCAGCCCATCTGGTCTGCCCAATATTTTCCAATAGTTTACATCACATTACACTGGATGCTTGTATTTAAAGAGAAATTGGGCACCTCTGGACATTCTTAAGTGGTGTGTATTAGATTTGACTTGAATTGACTCATTTGGGATTTACCTATGGAGTCTTATTTAATGAATATGAAGTCTTAAAGGACCACTATTGTGCCAGGAAAACATACAAATTTTCCTGGCACTATCGTGCCCCGAGGGTGCCCCCACCCTCAGGGTCCCCCTCCCGCCGGGCTCTGGGGGGGAGGAAGGGGTTAAACTTACCTCTTTCTCCAGCGCCGGGCGGGGGACTCTCCTCCTCCTCTCCTCCTCTTTGGCTGAATGCGCATGCGCGGCAGGAGCCGCACGCGCATTCAGCCAGTCCATAGGAAAGCATTCTCAATGATTTCTTATGGACGCTGGTGTCTTCTCAATGAGACAGCCACTAGAGGCTGGATTTACCCATTTATAAAAAAAGGGTTAAACCTAGCTGGACCAGGCACCCAGACCACCTCATTAAGCTGAACTGGTCTGGGTGCCTATAGTGGTCCTTTAAATTGAGCCAGATTTGCCAAAGCTAGTGTAGGCAGCTACCCAGTCTGTCTAAGCGAGACCTGACTACACCAACTACAAATGTGATTTCTTTTTTTTCCTTTGTAGATATTTTTGTATACAGTTTTCTCTTTCCTACTTGGTAATTTTCTTCATTTGTTGAGAGAGTATGATATATGCTTTATGACTCTCCTGTGCATCCTTTAAATCATGAAGCAAGAAATTAAGAATTGAAGTTGTGGTAGAACCAGACACCTGTTTGGATTAAGTGCCTTTCTTTTGCATCATGGACTTATCTGGTTCGGCAATTGGGGTTCGCTGAATGGGTTATAAACGTTGTGCTCGTATACCAAACCAACTTCCGAACAGTTAGACCACCCAGGGGAGTCGTGTGCTGCCAATTGACTCTGTTAACCTCCTTCACACTTAGAAATCACAACATTCTAAGTGATCGGCTGGGTGGCTGTCGTTCGTTTGACTGAACACGTGGCGGCGGCCATCTTTAGCTGCGAACAAGTACAGCGGTGTTTGGTCGTCGAGAGCATAGAACTGTAATCGGATACTCGACTGCGCAAACAATGCTGGCACTTCCACCTCTACGTGTGTTTGGTTCTATTCACCTGAGAAGAATGGCATTCGGTGGGAGCAAACTCCTAAATAAGGGGCACTCAGCCAACTGATATATGAACTGTTATATTTGTTATTTTATTGTGTTTCGCACTCCCGAAAGAGACGGTCTAAACTATACCCCGGTGGCGTTTCAGATGCGTTCGTGGGATCTGAGTGCTTTCGGGATATGTTGGGCGCTCAGATCCAGGCTACCCGGGGATATAGTACTTGAGGGGGTACCTTATTGATAATGGGGTGTTTTGGGGTGTTTATTAATGTACATGTCCTGGACCTGAGAGGTAATGTAATTATGTTGTGTACTTTGTCACAGTCCCCTCTCAGGTCCAGTGGGGAATGCCCCTTGAATGTGTAACAGTAAACCCCTTGCATGGGGACACACATAAAAGGCAGTGTGTGGCTCCCATTGAACAGTTGACTCCCAGAACTGTGTATCGTCCGTTTACTGGGGGAATTGGGATTTATCTGCTGAACAACGCTCTTCTTCATGTTTTAGATGCTCCCCGTGGAGATATTGGGAATTATTATTCCAGCTCCACTACAGAAGTTTTAGGGGAAAAAGAGGCACCTGAAAAATCTGCGCAAAAAGCATACCCAGCTACATCAGCATTCTGAAAAGTGGGACTGCGGCGGTGGGTATTGTAGATTTATAAGAGGTACTGAAGTAAGTTGTGTTACTGGAGGCATCCAAAGGGAGCCCAAAGTGCATAGACAGGTCAGCCTGGCATTATCGCACACCGTGCTCACTGCCAATCATGTCCACTGTCCCTATGAAAAGCAGACAATGCAGAGAATGCTGTTACAGAGCTCTCTGCATGGTTTTAGTGCCCTTGGCATATTGGTGCACTTGGTGCGCTTGCTTCCATAGGAAGTTCCCTGGTGTTCCCAAACGCAGGACACCAGGGAGCAAACTCAGGATGGCAGGACAAAACTCTGAAATTGAGACTGTTCTGTTGAAATTGGTGTAATTAGGAGGCCTGCCTAAAGGCACCTGACATGGAAATCCTTCCCTGCCCAGAGTGCCCAAATACAAATGTGCACCTTAATGTCACAGACCCTTGGCTTACCCCAGTGTACACTTTTGGCCATCTGTCAAAACTAGCAATATTAGTTTGTCAAACAAGGTTGTTACACCCTCTATTTAATGTATATCCTGTTCTGCAAACTTTGTAAACATTATATAGATAAAAAGATCCACTAAAATGTTTTATTTCCAGTATCATAATGAAATATCATCATTTTCTGAAACAGGAAATATATCTTCCTGGTGTCGGGAATGTTTAACATATAAAAGTCTAAGACACACGATTGCTAAGAATCTGGTTATAATGTAAACAAGTTGGACAGCAAAGCCTGCAAAAACTGTGTTTGAAAACTTGTTTTTTGTATAGCTTAATTTTCATCTGGACACTTGGAATAGCTGGACACTGTAAAGTGTTCTTGTTATAAAGCATATTATTAAGAGTAATAAACTTGCACAGGAGACTTTGAATTGCATTAGAAGGCCTAATAAATTAAGATTGACAAAGCACAAGCTGCTGGCTTTCAATGATATAACAAACATCTTGACACGAGTTTTGTCCTGCAAATTAATTATGAGCTTTATGTTGATGTACGATCAACCATATTGGTAATCAAACCTATAAGGGTACATTTTAAGCAGCTCTCGGAAGAGGTAGATACAATATATCTATTCTGACACCTGATTTGCTTAGCATTTTAAGGATAATTCCGCATTAGAGTAAAGTAAGACATTTAAAATCTTTAATATATCATCACCCAGCCAAGTATTCTTCAGCTTTTTGTTTTGTCCTGCTGTGCCTTTCAATTTAGGTGATTCATTATATAGACAATCAATGAATTCCTGCTCAGGGACTGATGGGCAGATCATCCAATTAAGAAGTACCCCATGCCTGCACCTGCTATATCAAACATTCATTAAATGAATTTGCTAAGAACAGCATGCACCTGTTTAACTTAAGTGAACAATAGATTTTAGTAACAATCATTTGTTAACCTCACATAATTTAATCATTTCAATGTACGCAAATCTCTTTTAGTATACCACTATATATTTCTATGTTAAGAACAAGCAAAGGATGCCATTAACAGCCCCCCTGTATCAGCTGTTGCTAAGCAACTCTTTAGGGCATATTTATTGCAAAAGTGTTTCCTTCATCCTTAAGAGGTGCATTTTACTTTTGAATAGTGTTAAATTAGCTATATGATTGATTTTCCAGTTCTCCCTTATATGTTTATTGATTCAGGTTGCTGCCATTAGTTGACTAGGAAATAAATGGTTATTTATAAGGAGACACTGCATCTGTAAATTAGAACATTAGCTGCAATCATTACTTTCTCTGCCATGAATTACAAGTTATAACAGGTTAGTAAATAAGAGACACCTTTCTTGCATTTAAAATGTGTGGCCTTTTTTTGTGTGCAAATTTTACCTTGCAGCCCTTATATTTTTGTGTATTTTATGGTTGCGTCTTCAATAATGTTATAACTGAAAATTAATTTAATAACGTGGAACAAACATGTGCTTGTACAATTTTCAAATGTATTTAATGCATCTAATTCCAAAATGTTCATTTGAATACATTTATTTTTTTATAATTTGCATACAATTTAGAAACCCACTGAAAGGAATACTGTAGGCATCGTGTCTGCTTCATCTTATTATACTGGTTTTAGTGTTTGGAGTTCCCTGGTACCGTCATTTTATTCAGCATTAAACTGTTTTTAATATTTTTATGTTTTCATGTTAAATTAAAGTCCTCAGTAGCCTATCCCATCTGTGCTGCTTTGGCTAATGAGGAAGTAGTAGTAACCTGAGCAGCATTAAGCAACTGTGATTGGCTGAGAGTTTCAGCCTATCAGAGCTCCAACTAATGGTATGAATGGGTAGAACTACAAGGAAGTGAGTAATCTCTGCCTTAGCCACACCTCCAGAAGGGGTCGGACTTTGGATGGCCAGGCACACTTATATCGTGTTAAAGTGCTCTTATACAGTTTAACACTGAATGGAGGGATCGTGCCATGGGATTCCAGGCATTATAAGCAATTCAGCAGAGAGATTAAATGGATATAGTGACTTCCAGGTCTCTTTAAATAGCAAGAATCTATGTGATATGTAATAAAGCATCTGCGCGGTCATACTCAACATATAATGATACCGTTAATGTCCCTTCTGCTGGTGGGGTACATTAAAAAAAAAAAAGACATTTTAATATGGCAACGTAAGAGGCAAGGCTTGGATTTGGATTTTGGTCAATTAAAAACTGAAGTATCAGAATAATTATAATCCAGCTCAGCTATTTGTTATGTTGGCCTACTTTTCTTCAAATATATTTCCCAGCTCATCACAATTCTTTGTTATGAGCACAGATAAATAAAAAGTTTAACCATTTTGCAACGTTTAGCACTAGAACAAAATTAGCAAACATAAAATAGTAGAAGAAAGGCAACCCTAAAATGCTTTGAAAACTCAAATGATATAGCCCTCATGTTCTAGGAAAAAGCATTATAGGATAACCTAGTATATTATTTTACTAATACTTTATGCATTAAATAACAACAAATGACCTATGTATATGATTTTATTTAAATATAAAAACTAAATAAAAACTTTAAAATACAGGGGAAAAAGTGAGCTATGTGCTTTTTGAAAACTACGTACCTAACATACACCTGATTTGAAAATAGAAAGAATACTGTTGGTGATGATACTTCCAATCTAGGTCAAATAGCCTATATCAAATATAAACCAGTGATAAGGTGCTGAAAAACAGCACTCAACCCAAAAATATATCTCATACACAGGGCTTAATGCAAATCCTGGAAGAATTGTGAACATTGGAAAAGAAAGCCGTTTAAATGAGTAGTATTGGTATATACAAGCCAGTAATTGAAGTTGTGTTGGTTCTTTTCACAATGCTTTTTCAGAAGACTTGTAAAACTGGCCTAAAATGATAGTTATTATTTGCTTGCAGAGCAATGAGACACAGATCATCTACCAAAACACAGAATACCATAATGAATTATAATTGTGAGATAAAAAAACACATCATACTGAGAATCATTCTGTGACGGTAGTGATTTGTATGACCGTCTAGTATTCCCTTTTTCCCAATAGCAGAATAACAATAATCCACAGGGTAAAATAACATTGGTATCGCCAAATAATCCGCACATGAGCCAAAGCTTAATGCTGGAACAATATAAGCAAAAAAAGGGGGATGATCTGCTGAACCAATCATAAATAAAACAACATAGCGTATAACTGTGTATAACGACAAATTGTAAAAGTTATGTTCACAAATGGCCACTCACACTTTTGCTGAAGTTTGCAAGCCTTGAATATTTTCCTTTTCAAAATAGGAATTCCAAATCCTCTGTCTGAGTTAAAATCTCCATAGATGTATTGGCATATATGTGCTCAGGAAAGAAGTGTATATAGAAGAATATAAGATGCACATTCAGAGTGAAGTACAAAAAAAGTATTTAATAACTTACATCAAGATATAAAATCATCAGTGTAGTCCCTCTATGTCACCACCAGGGGTCTTACGCGTTTCATCCAACCAAATAGGACTTCCTCAGGGACTTGTATGGTGTGTGATCAACAGGTACAAATAAACAATGAACAATAAAATTTCTCTCCCTCCCCAGTTCTTATATATCCCTCAGTGTCCACATAATGAATAATCTTTTGCAGGTGTCTCTTCTCTGTTGTCCGGGCTGATTTCCCGGTATTATGACGTCATCACGTCCGACGTCCAATGACGCGTGCGTTCCAGCATGCGTTCCTTTGCCGAAACCCGGAAGTTAGTCGAGAGTTTCTATCTTGTTACTCACTACTCGATCTCAGCCAGGCATATATTTATAGTTTGGTGGAAACAGGGAACAAGAGGAAGGGGTAGTAAATATTTCACTCTGCATCAAACAAGTTTAATACTTGAAAATAAAAATTATCATTATTCTCATTACCTATATTGTTAAAGTGCATACATATAGATAAAAATAAAAATAAATACAAAAAAAATATAAAAATATATATAAAAAAAGTATATATGAAAATTATATATAAAAAATTATATATAAAAAATATATATAAAAATTACAATTTTCTTTCAAGAGCACAAATATTCGTAAAGTGAACAGAGGTGCAATACCCAAATGTATATTGCATTCTTCCCATTGCTTTTTTTATTACGAAATATAGACCATGTGAGTGGTTTTTACAAAAACCATATTAGAAGGAATACTTTCTCCACTCTATATAGTTATAATGTTATAAATCTATATTTGAAAATTATATTGTGTATTTATTTAATTTTCTTATAAGGGAGAGGGAGGCGGTTTTTACAACTTGCCTCCACAATTTCTTCCAACTTCAAGGAATGCCATTCATAAATTTAAAGATTCTGAACAATTTGCTTATTATAAATTCCATTCTTTCAATTTGTTAAACCCCCCAAAAAATGTATTTTTTTTTTGTCTATCAAATTTGAAATGTGTGTTAATTTTCATAAATAGAGATAGTAGCCTGGATCTACATAAGAGATCCTATTATAATCTTATTAGCCATAGAAAAAATGCAATATTTACAATATCTACAAAAGAAGTGTAGAAAAGAAGAGGGGAGAGGGGGCAATCTTGCCAAGAGACTCTCACAGAGAGAGACTTTTTGGATTAATAAATTAAAAACTTTGCAGCCTTATGGGTTAAATTTAGATATAGATTTGTGTAGCTTTTTTGAAAAATAAAAAACTTTTTTGTGTATCTTCTTTTCTACACTTCTTTTGTAGATATTGTAAATATTGCATTTTTTCTATGGCTAATAAGATTATAATAGGATCTCTTATGTAGATCCAGGCTACTATCTCTATTTATGAAAATTAACACACATTTCAAATTTGATAGACAAAAAAAAATAAAAATTTGGGGGGCGGGGGGTTTAACAAATTGAAAGAATGGAATTTATAATAAGCAAATTGTTCAGAATCTTTAAATTTATGAATGGCATAAGTATCAGAGTTCGAGTTCCATTTAAATTGGTAGCAAGAGCCGGTCTCCGTTCGTGCAGAATTACACGACAACCACCAAAGTTATACAGTATCTGGTTACCTGTGAATGCTCCCCTCATTCGGTTGATTGAAACTCCCGAACGCCAGTCTGATACTGTGAGTGGAAATAGGTCAGACGGGACTTCCATGGAGACCGGGTGTTCGTGTGATTGCCATGCCGAAAAGGGTTCCAGGCAATCCACAAATAAGTCCCGCTGGCCGCGTTCGGGAAATTAAAGATGGCCGCCATCCTTTGTTCTCGCCATGTGTTCGTATGCCGAATGGCAGCCACCTAGGAGCACTCAATTACTTTGCGGTTTTTGTGGTTACTTGGTGTTCTAAGTTCTGATTGCTACCCAGGGTGGTCTCCGTTCGGTAGAACGAATAAATGTCCCAAACACAGAAATAAAATGAATACTTCAAAGTCGTTTAACTAGCAGGGAGAGGAAATAACCGAATGGATACAGGTAAATACAGGGAAATCCTTTACACATACAAATAATAACAATTCAAAGAATTTGTGAAAGTATGGAATTGCAAAATGCAGAGTTAATAGGATATCATACAGAGAATGTAAATGTTTGATAAAATGCAAACTTTTCTAGACATCCTTCCAGATAAGAGATTTGAAAATATGAGTTATTACTCTTATTTTTATTTCTGTGAGCTACTTAGGAAATGACTTTATATTATGCCACGCTGAAAATTCATGTTTTAATACAGCTGGACATTAAACAAAACCTGATCCATCGACTATGTGATTTGAGGGATGAGGATGCTGTCATTTCCTCTGACAAAGGCTAGATAACCAATGTCTCCTGGTAATTTTTTTGGTACCTACAATTGGTGGATTTTCCCCAAAAATTGATAATTGGCAGGCAAGCTAGTATTTGCATGTCAGAGCCCTAGTTTTGAGACTTGGCGTAGCATAGAAGTCTTTCAAAAGATATTGACTGAGTCCATATATATTATGCTGCATAGGGCTTACTATGCAGGCTCCCTGCCTTAATACATGACCCAATGCGAGGGGAGGGTTCTGGAGAAAAAGTAATAATCCACTATTTTTGCAAGATTTACAGATTCATTTACATTTTCTTTGTTTTTTTTTTTTATATATATATCTTTAATTTTAATTTTCAATATTAACATAAATCACATAAGTAAAACTGCATTCAAAATCCATAGTTTGTCAATGCTTCCTTAATATAAAACACAATACATACATATAAACAACAAAAAATTAAGAGAGTACATCACTTAATTAGCAGCAGGTCTTTCCAGAAACCCTAGATATGTATTTATCATCATTATACCAATAATTTAGAATTGTCGCATGAGCATGGTGGATGATTAGAGTAATCAATATATATTATTACAAATATAAACCAGTGTCATCATTCACAAGGTCTATTTTTAATAAAAATAAAAACCAGGGTATCCAGATCTTCTTATACTATTTTTTCATAATGATATCCTTGTTGAAAAAGTATCTCTCTGCATCAGCTTGAAAAGAGATTTGTGTATAAATCTCAGCCCATAATGGAGTTTGTTGTTTGTTCCAATATCTAGCTAGAGAGATTTTATAAGCTAAGAAAATATAAATCAGCAGATATATGAAGATACCATCGTATATTGGAAGATCAAGATGAAAGAGGAATGTTTCTGGGGTTAGTATGCAAGTATCATTTACCAACGATCCAATAGTTTTTTGAAGTTCCAGTTTAAGATGGGTTAGAGATTTACATTCCCACCATATATGTAGATAAATGCCCATTTCGTTTTTACACCACCGACGTAAATTTGTATTGGTTGTTTTCAATTTATTTAATTGCTTTGGAACTACCATTTGTGGGACAATTTTTAATATTGTTCTTGTAAGGAGATACAATGTGCCTGCACTCCCAAAGGCTGGGTGGAGTACATTTTTTTTTTTTTAAATAATAAGTTGTATGCGTGTCTGTTAGGCAGTTTGTATGTATTTGTGTGTCTGTCAAATAGTAAATGTGTGTTTGTCAGTGAGAGTGTACGTGTGTTTGTCAGTGAGAGTGTATGTGTGTCTGCCAAAGAGTATGTGTGTGTCTGAGTGTGTCAGTGTATATCAGTGTGTTTGTATGTGCCTATGTGTGTGTGTGTATGTCAGTGTGTGTATCTGAGTGTGTGTGTGTGTGTGTGTGTTTGTGAGTCAAGATGTGTGTGTCTGTGTGTCAGTGTGTACATCTGTGTGTCAAGGTGTGTGTGTCCGTGTGCCACTATGTGCCAGTGTGTGTGTATCTGTGTGTCAGACACCTATACACACACACAGATACACACTGACACAGAGATACACACTCCGGCACATACAAACACACATATACACACCTTGACACACACTGGCACATACAAACACAGATACACACCCTGACACACAGATACATACACACACATAGATATCCACTGTGTCAAGGTGTGTGTATCTGTGTCAGTGTGTGTATCTGTGTGCCACTATGTTTGTATCTGGGTGTCAGATTCATGCACACTGGCACATACAAACACAGATACACACACCTTAATGCACACACATTCAAACACATATACACACACTTTGACACACAGATACACACACTTAGATACACACATACATACACACACAGATAAACATTGTGTCAAGGTGTGTGTATCTGTGTGTCAGTGTGTGTATCTGTGTGCCACTATGTGCCAGTGTGTGTGTGTGTATCTGTGTGTCAGATACATACACACACACATACACACACACATACACACACACAGAAACACATTGACACACAGATACACACACTGGCACAGACAAACACAGATACCCACACCTTGGGAACCCCTGGACTAATAGAATATTTTTCCCAACTAATTATATATTTTGATTTAACTGGACTAGATTCTGATGAAAGCTTGGTCGGAGAATATGAAAGGGTGAATTCATCCCAGGTATTAATCGGTAAAGGGGGAGATGTATTTAAAAAATGCTTAAGTCTCAGAAAATTGAATATTTTGACAGATGGCAAATTAAAATTTGAATTAAGCCCTCTTCTATGCACTGAACTACACACCCACGATCCAAATAATCACCCACGACATAGCCGCATTGCAAAACATGCCGATATCCTGGCTAGGAAGACATGCATCAGGTAAAATGAACACTCTACCCAGACTCTTATACCTGTTCCAAACCCTCCCAATCCCAATACGTAGTGCAGACTTCAAACAGCTGCAAACCAAAATTGATAAATTCATATGGGCCAACAGACCCGCCAGAATAAAAAGACAAACCTTATACGTACCCAACAAAGCAGGATGCCTAGGTCTACCACATCTCACCAATTATTATCAGGCGGCCCAACTAACGCAAGCCCAAAACTGGCACGCTCCACCAGGAGTCAAAAGATGGGTAGAAATTTAACACAATATTTTCGGCAGAGACTTCCCCTACCTGTATATATGGCTACCAAAATCAGCGAGACCTCCCCTACCCCAGACATCCCCTGCAATCCTCAACACCATCAACATATGTGACAAAATAACTCTCAAATGTGGTCTAACAACACAACCCTCACCACTAACCCCAATGCTCCGCAACATGCAATTTTCTCTGGGAATGACACCCAAAGATTTTGCATGCTTTGAAGAAAATGACCTTACTTGGCTATACCACTTCTAACCAACAACCGATTCCTTTCACAGACCTGCCACAAAATACTCAATACCGCACCTTCGACATGTTCCGCCAAATTAGAAGCTTCCTAGAAATGCCGACAATTAAACAGGCAGGAACTAAAACACTTACACCTTTAGAAAAACAATGCCTACAAACTCCAACACAAAAAGGCCAAATTTCGGCGCTATATTCCCACATAATACAAAACATAAAAGACGGAGCACTCACATACATGTTGGCTTGGGAGAGGGATATAGGACCGGCGGAAGACCCATCCAGCTGGGCCAAAATATGGGACGCCACAGCTACCATATCAATATGCGTTAACCACAAAGAACAGGCCTATAAGATGCTTATGAGGTGGTACATCACCCCCCTAAAACTCAAACAGATGGGCAGGACAGACAATGACTTATGCTGGAAAGGCTACGGACACAAGGGCACATACCTCCACATGTGGTGGGAGTGTGCCCACACAGTGCAGCTATGGTACCAAATAGCAACCTTGGTCTCTCAGATCCTGCACACAGATAAACCACTTGACTCATGGATATGGCTCCTATCCAAACCCTTGGCAGACACACCAAGAGCCCAAAACAAATTAATCGCCAAGATCACACTGGCTACAAGGAGAGCAATAGCCGAAAAATGGGGAAGCCCAGTCACACCATCAATAGACACAGTCAAATGGAAAATAAAAGACGCCATTAAAATGGATGAAATGTCCGCAATGGTCCACGATATGACCAAATACTTCCGTAAAATTTGGGACCCATGGTTCTATGAATTCCCAATCCTACCCTAAACATCAAGGAACCAACCCCACACATAGGTGCAACACAGACACACTGTCCACAAACACCACACTGACCCAACCTCCCCTTCCCTTTCTCAAGCCCATTCTGGCCCCCCCTCTCCTACCCCACTCACCCACAAACACCATACCCCTCAGACTCAAAACACATCCCATTATAACTCACATGAAAGCACCACCCCGCACTACATCCACCAGTGCAAAATCTGAACCACCAAACCAACACCATCCACATCACTCACTGAGAGCATAACAAGCACAGGGGAAATCCAAAACACCTGTGAACGCCCAAAATGGCTAACCCACGTCACGAACATTGCAACAACGCTGGGAAACGACAAAATTGAGATAAAGGACCACATAGGGCACCCAGAGAACAGACACCCAATAACCAATACTGAACAGGGAAACAAGGACTACTACCCGCGACACATAAGGACCCAATACACAACAACAAAGAAGCCCTAAACAGGGACACCTCCCTGCAACAACCGAAGCTGAGACACAACCGCAAGACAATACCCACACCCACACTTGGAAAACACCACCGACAGCTACGCATATAGAGGCTAAAACACACAACACAGACTTACGAGCTGCAGTAAAATTAACAAACACAGCACACACAAACCCCCAACCCCCCTTCCATCCCATAACCATGAATAGAAGTGGTACAACCCAATATCCCGACCACCCTGCCATCCCCAAAATCACAACCAAAAGGTGCACAACAAACTCGTGACAAAAATGATCAGGACGACATACCGACTGAACAACCACAAATGTATACCACGACCGGGCATCCTACCCCCCTCCCTTCTTCTTTGTGTACCCCACCCCAACCAGTAGACCATAGAACAACTATGCTGAAAAGAACATGGAAGTTATTGTAAAGCAAAAGACAAACGTAGGAACTAAGAACAAATGTTGTAAATACTTGCATTGACAAAAGGTATGCCATAATAGGCACATGTTTATGATGTGAAAACCGAACTACAAACGTTTACCCCTTGTTTTTCTTTCTGTACTCCCTTCCCAAAAACAAAATCTCTTAAATTAAGAATTTATTTTAAAAAAAAAATTTGAATTAAGGTTGGAAAAGGTTTTGAGACTATTATGTATATATAAATCTGAAATTAAATTAATTCCATAATTTTTCCATGATTCTAATTAAATATTGTCTAAATAGAGTGAGACTCTATAGGAGAAACATATGAGACAAAGTCACCTATTTTCTTTTCTTAATTAAGTTTATAAGTCCTTAATTATTTTTGATTTAATATTTTATTAAATAAAATAAATTCTTGGAGAGGACCAATTAAGTAAGAAAGGCTCAAGCAGTCTACAACAATATTTTCTCAATATTATACCAGGGAGTATTTCTTTTACTATTCATATCCCAGGCTAAAAGATGAGATAATATAGGCAACTGATAATTTAAGATCTTTAAAACCCAGTCTATCAGTGTTTAAATTTCTTTTAAGAATGATACTTGGAACTCTTGGCTTCCTAGCGTTCCATACAAATTTTGAAAACAGGACTTCAAATTGCTTCAAGAGATTCTGTTTCCAACAGTTCAGTTCAGTACATTTTTTAAGTAATTTATCAAGTAGTTATAATTAACTGACATCATTTCTTTCAATGTTGGACAGATTTGAATCCCAAGATAATTTATCTTTTTATTTAACCAATCCAATTGTATCATATCCATTAATTGTTCAATTTGAACATCTGTTAAATAGAAATACTTTGAGTTTTTAACAGATTTAATTTATAATTAGAATAAGAGCTATAAGTTTCGATTATCTTAAAAATATTTGAAACAGAAATAACAGTAGATGTTAGTGATAGAAAAATGTCGTCGGCATACAGAGTGGGAACAAAACCATCCTAACACATGGAAATATAGTAAATATCCCCATATATATGTTTCATCTTTAAAAGGAAAGAAAAAAAGAGGCATTGGCTTAATTTTATCTGCTAATTTAAAATTTGAACATATATACCATGAATCAGATGAAGAGGGAAGATTAGTCTCTTGAATTAACGATATATTGTTTACCTTTGTTAATCTGTATGCACCTTTGGAACATCCTATAAGATTTTTAAATTGTAATATAAATAGAACTGAGAAATTTGCTGGAGGGACAATAATATTTGGTGGAGACTTAAATTGCATAGCCAATTATGATTTAGATAGGAAAAGTATGAACAATCTAAGATTCAACGCCATTCTAAAGTCTAAAGCTGATAAATTTTCCCTATGTCTTGCAAGACATAATTTATATGATGTATGGAGGACACACCACCCCTTAAATAAAGATTTTACTTTTTATTCAAATGTACATAGGTCCTATTCCAGAATCGATTTTTTTTTTTTTTTTAATGTATGGAAATGCACTAGAGGGTAGTAAAGATTCCGGAATAGGAAATATAACATGGTCTGACCATGTCTATATCCAAATTATCATAAAAAATAATTCTCAGTACAAAATGAGAATGAATTGGAGACTAAATGAAACCCTTAATGATACAGAGGAAGGAAAAGTTGACCTAATAAATAATGCAGCCAATTTTTTTAGAACAAAATGACAATGGCGAGGTCTCTGACACAATCCTTTGGTGCATTAGATTTTTATTTAGATCGTTTTTTATCTCTTAAGGAGCCATCTAATTAAAAAAGTTTCCTGGATGAAGCGGGCTTGCGGAATTATATATTGTTTTGGCAAACGTAGAAAGACTTAATAAATTAAATCTATCCCTAGCTAGAATGGATGAAATTAAATCAATCCAGGAGAACATAAAATCTAAGATGAGGGACAAAGCTGATAAAGCCTTAACTAGATTAAAACATCAATGGTACTACAGTAATAACAGACCAACTAGAATGTTGACAAAATAATTTAAAATGTATTATCACTCGAACAGGATAAAATGAATTAAATATAAAGGAAATACTTGTCTTTCTCCCTCTCAGATTGGTAATGCCTTCAGAGAATATTATGAATCTTTATATAACTTACCTGAAGTAAAGAAATCCAAACAAAAGATCAGATTATTTTTGAATAATCTATATTTGCGCCATCTTTCTGTGGCAGGTTTGGAATAATTCAATCCACCATTCTCCATTTAGGAGGTCTCAAAAACAATGCTACAAATGAAGGGAGGGAAAGCTCCAGGTCCAGACGGGTTCTCATCTTTATTCTATCAGGTTTTAGATCCCATACTATCACCCCTGCTGACTCATATTTTATAAAATAGGCAGATCCCTGTCTTCAATATCCCTAATCAGAAAGCCATCTAAATATCCCACATGTGTAAATAATTACAGACCAATATCCTTGATTAATCGGGATATAAAAATATATTCTAAAATCTTAGCATAAAGATTACATTTGATAATGTTTGAATTAATTCACCCTGACCAATGTGGCTTTATGTTAGGTAGAGCGGGAGACGACAATACACACAGAATATTGGGAATATTAGACCAAGTCCAACTCTAGGAATTTCTTTATGGCCTTAGATGCTGAGAATTGGAGACTCAATTGGAACTTCTTGGAGGAGACTCTACAAGCCTTTGAGATTACAGATATTTTCTTCCAGTGTACTTTGGCTCTATATACCAACCCAAGGGCAAAAATCTAAGGTCAATTAATAGACTCTGATTTTTTTAATATAAAAAATGGTACAAGACAGGGCTGCCCACTGGCTGCATTACTCTATGCTCTATCTATAGAGCCTTCAGCAACATATATCCACAATGCAGAGGGGGTCCTTGGAATACAGATTAATGAACAAGAACACTTGATCACTCTGTATGCCGACGACATTTTTCTATCACTAACATCTACTGTTATTTCTGTTTCAAATATTTTTAAGATAATCGAAACTTATAGCTCTTATTCTAATTATAAATTAAATCTGTTAAAAACTCAAAGTATTTCTATTTAACAGATGTTCAAATTGAACAATTAATGGATATGATACAATTGGATTGGTTAAATAAAAAGATAAATTATCTTGGGATTCAAATCTGTCCAACATTGAAAGAAATGATGTCAGTTAATTATAACTACTTGATAAATTACTTAAAAAATGTACTGAACTGAACTGTTGGAAACAGAATCTCTTGAAGCAATTTGAAGTCCTGTTTTCAAAATTTGTATGGAACGCTAGGAAGCCAAGAGTTCCAAGTATCATTCTTAAAAGAAATTTAAACACTGATAGACTGGGTTTTCCAGATCTTAAATTATCAGTTGCCTATATTATCTCATCTTTTAGCCTGGGATATGAATAGTAAAAGAAATACTCCCTGGTATAATATTGAGAAAATATTGGATGCAAGTTCAATGGATGCAAGACTTGTGAAGCTGCTATCAAATATGGGGTCCTATGTTAAAACGTAACGTGACCTGTTAAAATGTTTAAAAAGTTAAAATGTTGTTATAAGTTTGATTGAAATAGCTTTTGATTTCAGTAAATATGCTGCAAACACAACAAATGAAAATTTTCAGTTCTTTACAACCTATCAAGTGTTTTGAAAAGTACTGTGCATAATAATTTGGAACAGTTCATTGTAATTTTTTATGTTTAAAAAAAAAATACTGTTATCATTAGGAGGTTTGTTCAATAAAATTTGAACTGTACTCTTAATGGTTGATAACATGAGAATTATGCTGACTGTTATTTACATCAATTATTTAGGTAAATGAGAAAAATATAATTTGCATAATAATTTGGAACAGGGTGTATATGCAAACCGCTTTTCACACTAATTTGTTGTAGAAGTTTCTTTAATCATAGAGTCCAGCTAGCAAAGTAGTCTGTTGCTCAGGTGCAACTTGTTTGGCAATTTATACCAAAATGCATATAGCAGCTTGAAGGTTTTTTTTTTTCCTTTTTTTTTCTTTGTCAAAATAGCATTTAGTAGATATGCCAATAAGAATTTAGGATGTATAATGAGCTGACCTGAGTAAACTTTGCTCGCACAGTATCCGAGTATCAAAGTATCAATGTATTTAAAAAATAAATTAAAAAAATAAGGAGATATATATTCACAACCTGCACTCTGTGTGCTTCCAAATATTTATGTAGAAATAGCACTTAACTGTACTGCTGACAATATCCCTTCTTCAGAATTTAAAGTCTCCAGGCTAGTTTGAGATTGTTGTTTTTAAATTGCTTGATGATTCCAGCATCTTTGATGCTGACAATCACCAGGAGAATTAGAGAAAACCCCCCGTGACCGTGTATATAGGGACCGCATAGAAGTCTGCATAGAAACTTGCTGTAGGATGCCAGAGCCACGAGACACTCTCTCCCTCACGCCATCCCGGTTTACGTAGCTTGCTTGCGCTCGCACTGTAGACATGCGCACCCTCCTTCGTATTATGACGTCCCTCATTTACATTTTCTAACTGTACATCTGCTAAACATTGGTTGTCTTTTACAATATCAGTACAATATAAGGATCAATTACAGTAATAATTGAAGATGACCCAACACAATGGCCATCCACCATGCAATAGTAGTGAGTGGTAAGTAACAGAAAGGTAATAACTGGATAAGGCTAGTAAATGCTTGTCCCCATGGCTTTGGTGAGGACAGTAACATGTATATACGTTGTACTTGTGGATTCCCACACCCCTAGGTCACCTATGTAAGGACTAATGATGACCAGTTCTCTGATCTTTACATACAGTAGAGATTGGAGGTCACCAAGACCCTTTATGCACAACCATAGAAACATAGAAACATAGAAACATAGAATGTGACGGCAGATAAGAACCATTCGGCCCATCTAGTCTGCCCAATTTTCTAAAAACTTTCATTAGTCCCTAGCCTTATCTTATAGTTAGGATAGCCTTATGCCTATCCCATGCATGCTTAAACTCCTTTACTGTGTTAACCTCTACCACTTCAGCTGGAAGGCTATTCCATGCATCCACTACCCTCTCAGTAAAGTAATACTTCCTGATATTATTTTAAAACCTTTGTCCCTCTAATTTAAGACTATGTCCTCTTGTTGTGGTAGTTTTTCTTCTTTTAAATATAGTCACCTCCTTTACTGTGTTGATTCCCTTTATATATTTAAATGTTTCTATCATATCCCCCCTGTCTCGCCTTTCCTCCAAGCTATACATGTTAAGATCCTTTAACCTTTCCTGGTAAGTTTTATCCCGCAATCCATGAACCAGTTTAGTAGCCCTTCTCTGAACCCTCTCTAAGGTATCAATATCCTTCTGAAGATCGGTCTCCAGTACTGTGTACAATACTCCAAGTGAGGTCTCACCAGTGTTCTGTACAATGGCATGAGCACTTCCCTCTTTCTACTGCTAATACCTCTCCCTATACAACCAAGCATTCTGCTAGCATTTCCTGCTGCTCTATTACATTGTCTGCCTACCTTTAAGTCATCAGAAATAATCACCCCTAAATCCCTTTCCTCATATGTTGAGGTTAGGACTCTATCAAATATTCTGTACTCTGCCCTTGGGTTTTTACGTCCAAGATGCATTATCTTGCACTTATCCACATTAAATGTCAGTTGCCACAATTCTGACCATTTTTCTAGTTTACCTAAATCATTTGCCATTTGGCTTATCCCTCCTGGAACATCAACCCTGTTACATATCTTAGTATCATCAGCAAAAGACATACCTTACCATCAAGACCTTCTGCAATATCACTAATAAAAATATTAAAGAGAATGGGTCCAAGTACAGATCCCTGAGGTACCCCACTGGTGACAAGTCCAAGCTTCGAATATATTCCATTAACTACAACCCTCTGTTGCCTGTCACTCAGCCACTGCCTTACCCATTCAACAATATTGGAATCCAAACTTAAAGATTGCAGTTTATTGATAAGTCTTCTATGTGCAACAGTGTCAAAAGCCTTACTGAAATCTAGGTAAGCAATGTCTACTGCACCACCCTGATCTATAATTTTAGTTACCCAATCAAAAAAATCAATAAGATTAGTTTGGCATGATCTCCCTGAAGTAAACCCATGTTGTCTCTGATCTTGAAATCCATGTGTTTTAGATGTTCATCAATCCTATCCTTTAACATGGTTTCCATCACTTTCCCCACTACTGAAGTAAGGCTTACTGGCCTATAGTTGCCGACTCCTCCCTATTACCTTTCTTGTAAATGGGCACAACATTCGCTAACTTCCAATCTTCTGGGACTACTCCTGTTAACAATGATTGGTTAAATAAATCTGTTAATGGTTTTGCTAGTACACCACTAAGCTCTTTTAATAGCTTTGGGTGTATTCCATCAGGTCCCATTGACTTATTTGTCTTTACTTTTGACAGTTGAAATAGAACCTCTTCCTCTGTAAACTCACGTGTAATAAATGACTCATTTATCCTTTTTCTCAACTGAGGTCCCTTTCCTTCATTTTCTTCTGTAAATACAGAACAAAATATTCATTGAGGCAGTCAGCCTGACCTTTATCCTCTTCTACATACCTTCCTTCTTTTGTTTTTATTCTAACTAATCCTTGTTTTACTTTTCTTTTCTCATTTATGTATCTAAAAAATGTTTTATCCCCCTTTTTTACTGACTGTGCTATTTTCTCTTCTGTGTGTGATTTGGAAGCTCTTATAACTTGCTTAGCCTCTTTCTGCCTAATCTTATAGATCATTTTGTCTCCCTCACTCTGGGTTTTTTTATAATTCCTAAATGCTAACTTTTTGTTTTTAACTATTTTGGCCACATCTGTGGAGTACCACAGTGGTTTCTTGAATTTTTTGCTTTTACTGACCAGCCTAATGCAATTTTCTGTTGCCTTCAATAGAGCAACTTTTAAATAAACCCATTTTTCTTGGACTCCATTTAAATTGCTCCAGTCTGATAATGACTCCTCTACCCATATTCTAATTTTAGAAAAGTCTGTTTTTCTAAAGTCTAAAACTTTTGTTTTTGTGTGGTGTGACTCAGTCACTGTTCTTATATTAAACCACACTGACTGATGATCACTGGATCCTAAACTTTCACCTACAGTAACATCTGATACCAAATCTCCATTTGTTAACACTAAATCTAGTATGGCCTCTTTACGAGTTGGCTCCTCAACAACTTGTTTTAGAGACAATCCCAGTAGGGAGTTTAGAATATGTGTGCTCCTGGCACAAGTAGCTAATTTTGTTTTCCAATTTACATCAGGAAGATTAAAGTCACCCATGATGATAACTTCCCCTTCATTGTCATTTTAGCTATTTCCTCAACTAGTAGATTATCTAACTCTTCAATTTGTCCTGGGGGCCTATAAATCACACCTACACGAGTTACTGTGTGATTACCAAATTCTAACGTAGCCCAAACGGACTCTATGTTTGCCTCACTAACTTTTATTAGGCTAGATTTTATGCTATCCTTCACATACAAGGCCACCCCTCCCCTTTCTTGCCTTCCCTATCTTTCCTATATAAAGAGTACCCTGGTATTGCTATGTCCCAGTCATTTTTCTCATTGTACCATGTCTCAGTAACAGCGACTAAATCTACACTATCAGTTGCCATTATTGCCACAAGTTCATGGATCTTATTCCCTAAACTGCGAGCATTTGTAGACATGACTCTAAGCTTATCATTTTTTAACACACTTGCTACAGGCACCTTCTGTCCTTGTTTTGGGGGACCACTATTAGAAGACCAGTAATGTGCCCTTTCCTTTGTGCTACCCCAATAAAAAAAAATGTCCACATCTCTGCCATACTTTTAAATGGTTACACCAGGCACCAGGGCCACTTCACTGATTTGAGGTGGTCATGGTACCTGGTGTCTGTATGCCCAGTGTTGTGGTATGAAATACTGCACATAAGGAGATTAACCCCTATACTCTGGGTGGCTGATGGACCTCAGTGACAAAGCATGCCAGTGCCAGAGAGCCAATGATGGCACCCCCCTCTTGTCAAATATTGATTTATATCATGTGGGTGGCACCAGTATAGTAAGGGTTACTCTGACCAAACACAGTGTTTTTTTTTTTTTAAAAAACACAGTTTTTTTGTTGGAGTGTAACCATTTAAACCCCATCTCACAGGGTCCCAAAATCAAAATAGCATATGCCCTAGTTAACGCCCCCTTACCGATAATAATAATTATCATAATAATAATTAATATAATATACATATTTTAAATTTATTAAAAATATATTTAGAAAAAATCCTGTTGCAAAGTTAATAATATTTAAACCTCTTTAGTTTAGAAAAACATTGCCTGAGAAGGGATATGATAACATTATACAATTATACAAATATATCCAGGGCCGATACAAACCATTGTCTGGAAATCGATTCACAAACAGGACTATACATAGGACATGAGGTCATGCATTTAGATTGGAATAAAGAAGATTTAGTTTAAGGCAAAGGAAAGGTTTTTTTGGGGGGGAGGGGGGGATACCATAAGAACAATAAGGATGTGGTATTCTCTGCCTGAAGTAGTAATTTTATCAGAGTGCGTGCAGATGTTTAAACAGCAACTAGATGCATACTTGCAAAAACATAAAATTCAGTTATATAATTTTTCAACTGTAGGGTAATAGCTTCTTGATCCGGGGATAAATCTGACTGCCATTCTGGGGTCAAAAGGGACTTTTTTTCATAGTTTGTTGCAAAATTAGAAGTGCTTAAAACTGTTTGCTTTTTTTGCCTTCTTTTGGATCAACAGCAGAAAACAAATGTGAGGAAGGCTGAACTTGATGGACACATGTCTCTTTTCAGCCTATGTAACTAAAGTGCGTGGTTACCCGCAAAACATTTGTTGTCTTGCGGGAGAGTAAGCAGTTTTCCTAAGTCCTGTGTGCAACTCACTGTTAAGTGAAAGACCAACATTCAACAAGAAGAGAATGGCATGTAACACATTTTCAGCTTTTTTTTTTATCACTTCAGCTGACACGAGTTATGAAACACTTCTGCATTGTATCATCTTTTAATGACAGCATGTTAAAGATGGCAAATGTCAAATTTTGGAGGGGTTGGAAATCAGTGTTGAATTAAAGCAATAAAACTTAATTACAATGTTCAACACCTGACTAATGAGCTTATTACAGCTAAAAATAGTTTTCAACTCCATCTAATAACATAAGTAAGAAAGTTAATCTTATAAAGCACAGCAGTAGGAAAATTGTGCTTTTGTTACTTTAAGTATAAGGTCAGACACTGTATACTCTACTGGGATATTCAAACTGTAGATTCACAGATGACACAGAATTGCTACCTTACGTTTGCAAAGCATCATGGGAGTTTCCATTATACTACAACTCGCTACTATTTGGAAAAAACAACTCTACTCAACAAATTAGAGTTGTCAAAATTAATTGATACATCACAACGTATAGTTTTCCAAACAATTTTGGCAGTATTTCCACTTTCTAGGCGTTTCTCCGTGGAGATGTTAATGTACATCCGAATCAATTAAATTGCTAATCGTTCCCCCCACGCCACCCCGATTCCTCTTCTGCAACTGTGATCAAACTCTAAATCTTTAGTGAATACTATTCCACCACCCTACTTTTCTACCCCTACCCTTACCTTTTGTATTACTATACCCCACTCCCTCTAACATGTAAGCTCATTGAGCAGGGCCCTCAACCCCTCTGTTCCTGTGTGTCCAACTTGTCTGGTTACAATTGAGTGTTTGTTAGTCCACCCATTGTACAGCGCTACAGAATTTCTTGGCGCTATATAAATAATAATAATAATAATCAGTAGTTTTGAATCCTTTTGAAAACACTTACATCAGTAAAAGGAGCCCTATATCTCATGTTAGTACTCTGCTTATGGCAGTTATAATCCTTCCAAAAAAAAAAAAAGTTAACACTCTAATGGAACGATCAGACACTATGTTTTCAATGACTCTTCAAGGCCTTTTCAGTGTTGAATTAGCAATTTTCTAACAATCAGTACCAAAAAATATTTCTAACTGTTTGCACACAAGTAGAACGAACACCACATGCACCTACCCTCGTTTAAAGATGTAAGCAATATTATCATTATTATTATTATTATTATGATATTTATAGAGCGCCGTCAAATTCCGCAGCACTTTACAATGGGTGGACGAACAGACATGTAGTTGTAACCAGACAAGTTGGACACACAGGAACAGAGGGGTTGAGGGCCCAGCTTGCATGCTACAGGGAGTGAGGTAAAATGACACAAAAAGGTAAGGATAGTATTAGACTAATGACAGTTGCAGAAGAGGAATCAGTTAGGAGTTATTAACAGTTTAATTGATACGCTTTTATGAAGAAGTGGGTTTATAACGATTTTTTGAAGGAGTGGAGACTGGGTGAGCATCTAACGGAGGAGAGAAGCGAGTTCCACAGGAACGGTGCAGCCCTCGAGAAATCTTGAAGGCGAGCATCAGAGGTGGGAGTACGGACAGACGATAGACATAAGTCTTCAGCAGATCGTAAGGGCCTAGATGGGACATACTTGTGTATAAGGGAGGACAGATAGATGGGAGCAGCATTATGTAGAGATTTGAAAGCAAGAACCAGAATTTTAAATTGAGCTTTATATTTTATAGGAAGCCAATGTAGGGACTGACAGAAGGGTGAGGCATGGGAGGTGCGGGCGGACAGGAAGATGAGCCTCGACGCCGCATTCATTACGGACTGTAACGGCGCTAGTTAGGAGCACATAAGACCACTGAAAAGCGGATTACAGTAGTCAAGGCGAGAAAGGACAGTGGAATGGACCAACACCTTAGTCGCATCAGGCGTTTAGTAGGGGCCGATGTGCGCAATGTTTTTGAGATGGAAATGACAGGATTTGGCGATAGATTGAACATGAGGCTTGAAGGAGAGGTCGGAGTCAAAGAGAACACCTAAACAGCTAGCCTGCGCGGTGGAGCTGATGGTAGCACCGTTGACTTGGAGGGAGACAGACACAGGAGTAACAACACTTCAGGGAGGAAAGACCAGAATTTCAGTTTTGGTCAAGTTTAGTTTAAGGAAGTGTGCAGCCATCCAGTTAGAAACAGCAGAGAGGCAGTCAGAGACACTAGTCAAGAGGGACGGAGAGAGATCAGGAGAGGACAGGTAGATTTGCATGTCATCTGCATAGAAATGATATTGGAAGCCAAAGGAGCTAATGAGTTTACCAAGAGAGGCAGTATAGATGGAGAACAGTAGGGGACCAATGACTGAACCTAGGGGACACCAACAGAGAGGAGTTGGGGAGAAGAAGCAGAGCCAGAGAAAGAAACACTGAAAGAGCGCTGGGAGAGGTAGGAGGAGCACCAGGAGAGAGCAGTATCTTGTAGACCGATATTGCGGAGGATGAGAAGAAGATGTTGATGATCAATATTAACTAACAATTCCCAGTTAATCAGGTATACTATTTAAAAAAACAAATGTGCACTATCAAGACAATGGACAGGGTTTCTTCAGTCTGTAGGTACCCAGATAATCCTGGATAGAAGCAAGCTGGTCTGTTCAGTGGGCTGCAGAGAGAAAAGATCTGAGGTAAAGTGAGGAGAGAAAGGTATTTTTTTTTTTAAATATATAAAAATATATTTACAGATGTGAAAAAAAAATGAAGAATGCCCTAAATAAAAATTTAATAAAATGAGAAAAAACTACATATTGCACTTACAAGAACATTTAGTTTCCAGACAAATTAAAAAATAGTAGCCGCTAATGACAGAAATGCAAGATGTTTTTCAGATCCGGCTGTTAGCTTATGCCTGCACAAACCATTTGTAAAAGCAAAAGAGATGGATTCTGGTCATGGAAGATAATTGTAAAATATATTTAGATACAATATTAAGAGGACTGAAGAACACATTATAGCTCTCTCTGTCCTCAGCATAGGGGGAAAAGTATGAAACCTGAAGGAATGGATTTTCACAAAATTGGTTTCTAACTATTTCTAATAGCATCACTATTATTTAACTAAAAATGTTACATTGCTGCTTTTGAGTATAGAGGTCTTAGAAAAGGTCTGGCACAGACAGAAAACTGATACTTTTAAGGAAGAATTTGCTTGATTTATATTTTTTTTCTCCGCATGACTGTAAAGTTCACATAACATATTAATAATGCTACATTTTCTAATTCTGTATATAATGATATTATATTAATAACTGAACCTATACGCTGTTGACGCACAGATATATCTCTCCTCCCCTGATCATCAGACTCTACAGTAACTATAGTATAGAACTAGTCAACGACTGCCAAAAAAAGTAAGATGAACCAGAGAGACTCTTAAGTCACTAAAAAATATAAACAAAACAAAAAGGAATCTGTGCTAAATAAATAAATATATCTCTCTCACCTTGTCTGTTATAATTTAGTAAAGTACTCTGTAAAAGTAAGTACACTTGTTTCTTGTGTCTCTACCTTTGCTTTTGTCACCGGTCTGCGACCAGTGCCCATTTAGCATTAGTGTATCACAGGAGGTTAAAGAACACATTTTGCAGAGGGAGTTTATTGATCTTATTTTACTAATATCGCTACATACAAAGACTGTTGTCCGTCCATGTAGGAAGGATTGCGCAGAAGGGAATACCCAGCACTTTCGGGAATTGGCTGTAAGTTTTTTATTTGCTTGTGTCTTGTGTGAGTGCTTGCCAATACTTAGTATGTCATTGTTCACATATTTGGATCTCACTTTGGGCACGTATGCTTGCAGCGCAACATCTGGCTGTGGGTGGTGCACATTCCCAGTGAGACTAGTGCCCTTTCTCATTAACAGTGGCAGCATTTTTGGGAGGTGACACCAGAGGCTGTGCCATAGGTAGAAACTTTCCTTACTTCCCATAGTTTGATGGACTTGGTTCAACACTCTCTGGCTCCATCTATTTGGGCTTCCTATGAAAGGGTTTGCCAAAAATGGCTTGTGATTGCTCTGGGTGAGTTGTGTATTGAGGACAGTCATGTGAGGTTTGTAGCCACACTTTCTTACTTGTCTGCTCTTCGTTATATTTTTGGGGGTCGGTGGCTGAGTGCAGCCTCGCTGCTCTCTGTTTTCTTTTTCAGTTGGTGGGATGTTACCAAAGAGTTTTTGGTGCGTAAGATGGTTATAGGCTGCCGAACAACAGGTGTCTGGTGAATCAGGATATTTTATATGGTTTGTTTGGGGTTCTTCCGTCCATGTGCTTCTTGATTTTTGAGGTGTCTCTTTTTTTGTGTGGCCTTTTTTCTGGCATTTTATGGAGGTTCCAGGGGGGCGAAATGTATTTGCCAGGAATTGATTGTATTCTTTTTTGTTATTTTCTAAAGTTCAGTTTCTTACTAATTTCATTCATTTCTAGATTTGTCTGTCTAAAACTGATTGTAGTGGTAAGGGACCAGAGGTGGTGAATCGTGCAAAAGGGGTAGCTTGGTTGGGCACTCATGCATTTATTGGACTGGCCAGTGTGCAGAATGGATGAGTTACGACGGAAACCAGGGATTCTCAGTGGAGGTGGCTCATTTACATTATTGTGGAGTTAGAGGTCTGTGGTGTGCTCAGTTCTATCCTGAGGATTGCGCTTTGCATCAAGTGCTCTGCAGTCCATTGATCGTGGTTGTTCTTGTGGGTGAGAATGATGTGAGGAGGGTTCACACAGTTGGATTAGTGGGTTTTATTAAACAGGATCTGGCAGATGCCTGACCCTGTTTTCCAGGGTTTTCTTAGTTTGGTCCAAGCTGGTTCTTCGCCTTGGTCTCTTGGCAATATTTAAAACTTTGGAAAGGGTTATGCGTAAGCTTAGTTATTTAGTTTGCCAGTTTGTCTGCTGTATTGTAGGAGAAGTGATGCATCACTATGAGTTGGAGAGTGATAATGAAGACCTGATGCAGAGGGATGGTGTCCATCTCAATGAGATTTTGCTGGACATAATTCATGGGGGAATTCAGTCAGGTATTGAGAGGGTATTGCTTCTCATAGCTTGCTATTCGTTTATCCCAGGGGCTGGGATAAACGAGATACACAGAATTGAGGGCAGACTTGAAATAGGGTACTGGAGTACAGGAAAGAGACAATAGGGGTATCCAGGCACAACCTATTCCCACTCAGCACCTACACATATGATCCTGTTATGTGGAAGAAGATAAGTAAGACAAATTATTCTGGGTGCTCATTTAATTTATTCTCGTAGCAAGGACAACGATGTTTAGTTCCTCCCACAGATATGATTCCCCACTTACCTTGTGCCCCATTAACTGTTGTTTACTTTAAAGCATAATCAAAACTGTTATTTTTAAAAAAAATTATGTGCCTTTTCAATTTAATTTGATAAATATAAGACAATTCCCAATGTGAATTCCCATTTGCACCATCACAAACAGAACAGAAATAAATTACAGAAACACTGATAAAAAGAAGCACTACAAGACTAAACAAATGGTACTTCACTACGATTTAAAGCCACTTCTATACTAATGAGACAAAATAGAAAATAAATAGTTCAGTAGATTCCCAGCACATGATACAACTCAACTCAGCCTTGACTGCCAATGCATGCTAAAACATTAACCTAAGACCCTTAACCCCACATCCCAATAATGCACAAGGGTGCACGGGAAAAGGGCTTGGCCACACAGTTTATTAAATGCAATGTTCTAACCATATTAACTTCAATGATCATAAACTGTCTGCTGGAAGACCCAGGCTTCACACAGGTATGCAGCTTCCAGAGTTTGATCCCTGCAAATTCTTTGTAAGCAGAAACCCGCTCTCCCAGTGCTATAACCTCAAGCGCTGTGAAGGGAAATTCTACCACCGCAGACCGTCTTTGAAAACTGACAGTTGGTCTCTATAGTCTTTCCTGCTCCAAATAGGACCTGGTTTTACACTCATAAATATGTTTAAATATGTTTTTAGAGAATTGACTACTATAGAGGAGATCCATCAAGACAAATGAGGCGCTATTTAGAGCACATAGTGCTAAATGTTGAGAGACATTCTATTGGTTTCCATAGTAATTTAGCACTTTGCCCCAGAAAAGCACCAGTATTCTATTGATAAAGCTCCTCATTTGTCTTTTCAACATACAACAAATTAGGGATGTGCATGGCCAAAAAATTTGGTTCGGCATTCCAAAATTCAGCAACTCGGTTCGGTTTGGCACTTCCTAAATTCAGGAATTCGGCACTTCGGGATTTAGGGTAAGTGTAGGGTTAGGGGTAGAGTTAGGGATAGGGTTAGGGATAGGGTTAGAAGTAGGGTCAGAATGTCCGAAATTCATCTGAATTTCAATTCGGACCGAACCGAATTTCCCATATCTACAATAAATGCATAGAATGTAATTCTGACTATTAGTGTGGCATTAGTTGTAAGATTAAATCTGAAAATGCAGTATTCTGTACTTACCCAGATATTGGAAATCCCATGCTATTCCCGCTATAGTCGATGTACTCAAGTAAGAAAACAAATTGCATGAGATGGCTATTAGACAGCCATCTTTATTATGGGATCATCTTTATTATTTTTGGACTGAGTGGAAAACAAGGTTTAAAAACCGTCGTGTTTATAATTTGAGATATTCAAACTTCAAACTTGCTTGTTTTATTAGTTTTACATAGATATATTATAATTGTATTATTATCATCGATAAATATAGACATATCAATATTGCACACAAAAAAATTCAAATTCAGTTGGATACTCCCCCCAAGTTTCCCCTTCCAAATGTTATATTATTGTTCATTTAATTATTGTTATTTTTTATTTTATAATAAAATAAATACCTAATAAAAACTATTTGAAAAAAAAAGTGTGGTATTCTCTTCATGAATCCCTGCAGAATAATTCAATAGCATGTGATTTGCAACAATGGTAAGCCTCCATTTACAGTCTACATCTGATTTAAAGTCTGATCTTTGTGTAAGGCAGCACTTAATGCATTACAACACATTTATATATTTTGTAAATTAGACTGTAAATGCCAAAGGCATTTTTTCTCATTTAAAACTATTACATCCATCATTAAATGTCTCAGAGAAAAGTAGTTGAATTTAATGATGCTCTCCACAACTGTCATAGGTACTTGACTGTGTTAATATTGTTGTATATGTGCACAGCTGCAATAAATAATGCTTAGGTAAGCTAGTATCGGAGGCATTGATTGGTATATCATTATAAATAGAATCTTTAATTAGTGCTGGAGTCAGCAGCTAAGCCAATGTTTTCCAATGAGTGATTCTTTCTCTGTAAATATAGTGTCTGCAGAACAAAACAATAACATCCGGCATTGCATGAATTCAACATATTTGCATGGATTACAGTAACTCCTTCAATGGAAAAAAACAAACAAACAAAAAGCATAAGGCTATAATAATTTTTTTTAAAAAGAAAGAAAATAAAAACACAAAGCAATTCAGATGCATGGACAAATACTCTATTATTTAATCAATTATCTTCTGATTAATTGAAAATGAATTCTGAATTAAAAAGAACCCTGCAGAGTACTTAAGACAGGCTCTGATTTTGTCTTAGTACCTGCTGTATGTCAGTCTTTGAATAAAGACAGCAAAACATAATGTGGTAACGTCGGAGCATGACAAACTGGAAATGAATTCACAGAAATGAGTTATGATAGGCAGGTAGCGTTAGCACGCATCACTTTTTAGGCGTGTTATCAGTTAAAAAGCTTTAACCCCTTAAGGACCGGACTGTTTTGGCCATGTTGTACGTTAAGGACCAGGGCTGTTTTAACACTTTAATGCTGTTTGTGTTTAAGCTGTAATTCTCCTCTCTCTCATTTACGGTTCCCATACAAGTTATATATTGTTTTTTTTCAGGACAAGAAGGGCTTTATTTACATACCATTATTTCTATCATGTCATATAATTGACTTTAAAAACAAAAAAATAATATGGTAAAAAATTGAAAAAAAAAGTTTATTTTTTACTTTTACTTGAAAATCTTTTGCTCATCTACAAAAGCTGATGAAAAAAAATAGGTCCCTCAAATTGCAATCGATAAAACTACTTATTATGTAAAAATATTACATAAAAATGGACATAGAATTTCAATATATATATGTATATTTATGAAAATATTTATGTTATTATGTATATGGATATATATTTCAAATTATTTTCATTTATTTATATATACATAGATATATAATTCTAAGTCTTCAGTTGTTGTTTGTTAGTATATTTTGTTTTCAGCAAGTGAAATGCGTGCTCGATCAGGTTGATATCAGGTGATGGACTCGGCCATTGCAGAATGTTCTAATTATTTGCCTTTAAAAACTCCTGGATTGCTTTCGCAGTATGTTTTGGGTCATTGTCTATCTGGAAAGTTAAGCACGGTCCAATCTTCTTTGCTGAATTTGACTAAATCTGAGCATATAATATATCCCTACACACTTCAGAATTCATCTGGCTGCTTCTGTCCTCTGTTTAATCATCAATAAACACTAGTGACCCAGTGGCACTGGATGCCATGCATGCCCATGCTTCGGATCATGAGCCGTTCCAAGCCTTCTCCATACTTTTTTCTTCCCATCGTTCTGATGCAGGCTGATCTTAGTTTCATGTATCCAAAAAATGCTTTTCCCGAACTGGGCTGCCTTTTTAAAAGATGTTTTGTTTTTTTAGCAAAGTCTAATCTGGCATTTCTATTCTTGAAGCTTGGAAATGGTTTGTATCTTGTGGTGAACCTTCTGTATTTGCTCTTGTGAAGTCCACCATTATTGTTTTCCTAAAGCCTTCCTCCAATTTGGATGTGAATACCATCAAATTAAAGCTGAGCGACTCCACTTTAAGACAATATTCATTATTTAACTGTAACTTGAATTAATTTTGGTAAACAGCCGAAATACCAAAACTTGTGTCTGTGTCCAAATATTTCAGGACCTAATGATCGACAGATAGACAAACAGACAGATCAATAGACAGACAGATTAATTGAATCAATTCAATTGCACATACATTATTGAAACATACACATTTTTCTATATATTATTGTATAATAACTAAATTCATATTTAATAACAATCGAAATTTAAAAGCATTCCATTTTATTTCACTATTGTTTGTGGCATAATAAATTAAAGTAACATACTTACTACATATAGCAAATGATTTAGGATGGGATTATCAGAGGATTTTAAAAAAAAATGATGACAGATGGTCTTCTACATATGTCTAAAAATAGGTTATTTTCTTGCTAAAGTCACACTGAAAGGAATTTTAACACATTCCCTTTCTTATTGTGTTCTCGGAATGTAAAATTAAAAGAAACAATTTTGTTTTGTGTATCCATATGGTATCTAAATATTTTACCATATAACTCTTTTCTCTCTTGCCTCAAAGAAGGAAATTAATCTCAGGGTCACACAGCGGAAAATGCATACTTTTTGACAAGTTTTCTAGTGGGAGCTGGGATGAAATGGAGGATAAATGAAAATCATTTGTAGAGTGGAGGGGACAATATGGATTGTATTCCACAAATCTTGATAACAATATGATACAGTATAAATTAATACTGTACAGGTGGATACTGTGACAATTTTCCTTAGCATGGGGTGAAATCTGTGTAGTAATCTACTATACAGAAGGCAGAGACATAGTGCTCTCTTACATAGTTACATAGTTAAATAGCTGAAAAGAGACTTGCGTCCATCAAGTTCAGCCTACCTCACATTTGTTTTTTGCTGTTGATCCAAAAGAAGGCAAAAAAAACCCAGTTTGAAGCACAATTTTGCAACAAGCTAGGAAAAAAATTCCTTCTTGACCCCAGAATGGCAGTCAGATTTATCCTTGGATGAAGAAGCTATTACCCTATTCAGTTATTCTTATACCTGTAAGAATTTTATTGACAAAAATTGTTAAAATACGATAACACTCACAACGATTCATCCAGGGATGGCTGAACATATAGATCAGACCCTATACCTTCAACAGTGAGGAGTCAGCCCAGAACTACACGGGAGGATCTTGTTAATAATCTCAAGGCAGCTGGGACCAGAGTCACCGAGAAAACAATTTGTACCATACTACACTGATAAGGACTGAAATCCTGCATCGCCCGCAATGTCCCCCTGCTCAAGAAAGCACATGTACAGGCCCATCTGAAATTTGCCAATGAACAACTGAATGATTCAGAGGCGAACTGGGTGAAAGTGTTTAGATGAGACCAACATTGAGCTCTTTGGCATCAACTCAACTCGCTGTATTTGGAGGAGGAAGAATGCTGCCTATGACCCCAAGAACACCATCCTCACCATCAAACATGGAGGTGGAAACATAATGCTTTGGGGGTGTTTTCCTGCTCAAGGGACAGGACAAATGCACCGCATCAAAGGGATGATGGACGGGGCCATGTACCGTCAAATCTTAGGTGAGAACCTCCTTCCCTCAGCCAGGGCATTGAAAATGGATGGGTATTTCAGCATGACCATGACCCAAAACACACAGCCAAGGCAACAAAGAGTGGCTCAAGAAGAAGTACAGTAAGGTCCTGGAGTGGCCTAGCCAGTATCCAGACCTTAATCCCATAGAAAATCTGTTCAGGAAACGGAAGGTTCTAGTTGCCAAACGACAGCCTCAAAGCCTTAATGACTTGGAGAGGATCTGCAAAGAGAAGTGGGACAAAATCCCTCCTGAGATTTGTGCAAACTGGTGGCCAACTACAAGAAACGTCTGTCCTCTGTGATTGCCAACAAGAGTTTTGCCACCAAGTACTAAGTTGACAGGGTCAAATACTTATTTCACTCATTGACATGAAAATCCATATTTTGATATGTGTTTTTCTGGATTTTTTTTTTGTTATTCTGTCTTTCACTGTTAAAATACGCCTACCATTAAAATTATAGACTGATCTTTTCTTTGTCAGTGGGCAAACGTTCAAAATCAGCAGGGGATCAAATTATTTTTTCCTCTCACTGTATGTGTGTGTGTGTATATATATATATATATATATATATATATATATATATATATATATATATATATATATATATATATATATATATATATATAAAACAAAAAATTAATTATTTTTTTTACATTTTATATATATATATATATA
Source organism: Pelobates cultripes (assembly GCA_933207985.1). Taxonomy (NCBI): domain Eukaryota; kingdom Metazoa; phylum Chordata; class Amphibia; order Anura; family Pelobatidae; genus Pelobates; species Pelobates cultripes. The sequence continues at coordinate 264,591,301 of OW240912.1, forward strand.
TATATAAATACACACATATATATATATTTATTTCAAGGGGTTCATGATACAAATTGAAGGGCTCATGTAGCATACAATTCCATGAACTAGCAATTTTCAAAGAAAAAAAATTAGGTTTTAGTCCCACCTGTCAACTAATTATTTGGCACAGACTCAATGCTAAAGAATTAATTGATAAGCAGATGGAGAGCAAAATAGACCACTCACAGGCAATTATTCTGCTCTCCACCCATAGCAACCACAGCACATGCGCTGTGACTGCTATGGTAACTTTCTATAGCCTGTGCTGCTAGGGAGTACAGGAATGGAGTGACTGAGGTCCTACAGTTCCAATGCTGTTATTGAAGACAGTGTGTCGGCATCATAGAGGAGGTTTGCCCTGTTTGGGGAAGTGTCTCTAAGTAGTGCAAATCAGTAATAGCAGTGGAGGACGGATCAGAAGCGGATGTTACAGAAGAGTAGCACCCACCTATGTAAGGTAAATCAGTATAGATTCCCAAGCACCATAACCATGGAGTGCCTTGGTGCTATTTGTGTATGGTTTGAGAACTTACCTGGATCCTGCTGGGTACCCATTGCTGCTGCTCTTTATACTGGTCTTTCCTTTAGGAGAATTGAGTTAGCTTTACAGAGCTAAGCAGGGCCATGCATGACCAGCTGTGCTCTTGTCAGGCTTATCAATTATACCACTCTCAAACAATAGGTACAATCCGGCATCAGCCAGGCTTTACTCTGCAGTGTCATCTGAATTCTCCTGCAGGAGAAGACTGAATGGAGCGCAGGCTCCCAAGGGACTTAGACAAGTTGCCAAGCTGTACTAAAACAGTTTGACTACTTACTATGGGAAGGTGCAATGCCAATCCTGGCACCATGGTTATGATACTTGGAGTGTTCCTTTAATTTTGAGAAGCTGGCTATGGACTTCTGCAAAAGGAAATAAAAGAATTGGATGTTTTAGGTAACCAAAATACAGCTATAGTTCAGATCATGATTGGTGAGAGGAAATGCACAAATGAGTGCTAATGCCAGCTCCAGCTACAATATACATATATATTAAAAAGACTCAAAAACAATGTAGATTCCCTAACAGGTTTTTTTTTATTAAAGGACCACTATAGTGCCAGGAAAAACATACTTGTTTTTCTGGCACTAAAGGGTCTCTAGGTCCCCCCCACCCTTAGGGCCCCTCTCCCGCCAGGCTCTAGGGTGAGGAAGGGGTTAAACACATACCTTTTCTCCACCGCCGGGATTCTCCGCCTCCTTTCCCGTCATCGACTGAATGCGCATGCGCGGCAAGAGCCGCGCACGCATTCAGCCAGTCCAAAGGAAAGCATTTTCAATGCTTTCCTATGGACGCTGACATCTTCTCACTGTGAAAATCACAGTGAGAAGCGCGGAAGCGCCTCTAGCGGCTGTCAATGAGACAGCCACTAGAGGCTGGATTAACCCTAAAGTAAACATAACGCTTTCTCTGAAACTGCTATGTTTACAGCAGAAAGGGTTAATCCTAGATGGACCTGGCACCCAGACCACTTCATTAAGCTGAAGTGGTCTGGGTGCCTATAATGGTCCTTTAAGGTTTTATAGATAGGAACCATAAATAGGGGGTTCAAAAATGAACAAAAAAGTATGTCATGATATATGGAAAATAGAAAAGAGAAGAAAAGAAGAGTGTAAAAGAGTAGAAGGAGGACAAATGAGATACCTTGCTATTCAAACATTTCTTATGAAAGAAGAGGTCTAGAGCAGTATTCGGCAAACCACATCACAAAATATTTAATATGCTTACAATGCACACTTGATGCAAACAGACAGTGAAAGAGTGATTGTATCTTATTACGACAAACAGTGCCAAGAAAAATAACAGTAAGTATATTGATTAACTAACAATGCCACACAGACCAGAGGTTCAATAAAAAACAGTAGTGTACTTATGCTCCTTATTGGATACAAACACAAGCAATGACAAGACACACATTTAGAAGACCACCCAAATGCCCCCAGCCCAGACAGGACTTCATTTATAGATTTAATAGAAGAAAGGACTGGGCACAGTTTGGGGTAACTTTATTGGATATTGTAGTGTATATATTTTTCCAATAAACCAGCCTTGGAACTTTCTCACAATGTGTGCTCAGTCCTTTCTTTTGTTGTACTTGCTCCTGACTGGGTCCGACTGGATGGATTAACAGAAAAGGATAAATATTTATACATACTACACATGCATTCACACAATGTATGTATGGGGGTAGAATACACTTGGCTGGGCATAGGGCAACAATAGGGCTAAACACAATGATGGTTCCTACAATTTCAGATAAATGAATCTAGCCAAACATGCCTTTTTTCTTGGCTTTCGCCCAATGAACACAACATCTCCAATTGTAAAACTTGAAGCGTGCAAAGCTGTGTGAATAGTTACCAAATAAAAATAGGAAGAGAGTAACATTGTAACTTTGCATTGAAAAGATTCCAGTACATCACGTTCAACCTTTCAATAATTCAATTTCATTATGAAGTGGTAAAATTGATTTATGTTTATTGTATAGCTAAGAATGGAAAATAAAATATTGACAGATGTTTTCAGTGTTTGAAAACAGCCAGTTAAATGGACTTATTCTGTGTATGTCATTCAAGGTGAGACATGGACCTGAATACATATTTAGAACAGTAAGTACATCGCTTATCAATAGAGTTCAGGAGTGAAGACACAGTTTATGTTTTGCATATGGTTCATTTTGCTGTGTCAGCTCATCTTATATATATTCACTCAATTATTATATGTTCTAGTACTAACATATACTTATTTTTGATTTGGGTCATGTGACCCTTTATGCACCTATGTGAATGTGATGGTGTAAAATATCCATAGTTGCTAGTAGGTAGACAGCCAGAAAGATGAACATATAGATAGACAGACAGACAGACAGAACACCACACAGCAAGACAGATGCTTATTTCCTTTAGATTTATTTTTTTAATTAGGTACTTTGTTTATATACAGGGCTGGTGATATGTAACAGAAACATCAAAGACCTACATTTTGAAATATATGACAATTATTTGTATGTAATCTCTAGATTGCTTTATAACCACATGCATGGAAATACATATACACTTAATTTATTTAGAATATAGAACATATTTTCTTCCACTCTCAGCTACTTCTGTTTCCAGAATATAAAATAACATCATTAAAAACTGAAAAATATTGATTTTTTTTAAAAAACAAATTTACTAAACAGATGTTGTAAAGTATAAAACAGAAGGTCTATTAACAGCAGAAACATAATTGCAAGGAAATGCCACTGTGATAAATCTGCTTGATTTCACAGAGGGGAAATAAACGTCTGTGCTGTGGGTCAATTTATTATATCGCATTATTCTGCATAATTCTCTTCTGTTGTCACCTTAATGCTCTTGGAAAAGTATGTATGCAAGTTTAAAACCAATATGCATATATTACAGGAGTTATATTCTTTGAATGTATGAAGACTTGTGCATTGTAACCTTAGGACACGTGCAATTTCACAGTGGTTTTAACCACAGCAAACATGTCTATAATATGGATTCTGAATTATATTTGATCTAGTAATGCATTATATCAAACAAACATGGTCTGCTTGTGGGTTTTTTCATAACTCACTGTGAATTGAACTACATTTCAAAACTTAATGTTGCGTGTTTAATTCCGGACATAGAAGCCAGTGTAAAGAGAAAAGGAACACTCCAAACACCATAAACACTGCTCTGCAGTGATTATCGCGCATGGAGTGGTCTGGTGCCACCACATTGTAATTATCCAAAATGATTTTGAATTGCTTGACTTCTTATCTGAAGTCCTCCAGGTCACCGCTCCTAGCCTCCACTATAGCGGGGAGCTGATCAATTTCAGCCATTGAGCTAAGTCCTCCTCTTGTTGGCTGCATTCTGCATCCTGAAAGTTAGACTCTCCAAAACATAACTTTTTTTCCTTTTCTTAGTAAAAAATATACTCCTTTCTCAACCTGACTTGGGTCAATAATTCTACCATCAGGCTCACTACCTCCTTGCATTCTGTCAAAATCCACATTTTGGTATTATATGCCTCATATTTTGCTCCATTTTAACACTAAAGTGGTTTTTCAGGCATTAATTTCTCTTCTTAATAGCTTGTGGTTTTGGTAACTCACCAATCTCTAAATCTTTAAACTGGTCTCCTATATACATAATAGGGCCCACTAACCCAGCTCTTCAAAACTGTGCTCCAATACTTACTGATTAATATATACAATCTGATACTCTATAATTACAGCGATCTACTGTAGTCTCCTGTTTTCCATTATAGCAGGAGATTTTGTGTAGTGATTTTACTGCTGTAACATTATTGATTACATCCAGACTTTGCCATCTAATCTATTTATAGAGAATGGTATAGGGATATTTTCCACTTGGCAGTGGATGTGCCATTTTTGTATTTTCTGTAATTTGGGCTTTTATTTTTGTTTGTTTTTTATATGCTCTAATTTCACAACTTAGTTGATGTGTCACTTTTTTTGTTTCTATATCTCATAAGATTAAGTATTCATGCCTCTAACAGTGTGTTTCTATAGATGAGTTATCTATAAATTTCATACCATGTACTTTTAATTGATTCATGTTATATACTCATTTACTGTCTTTATTCCAGAATATACTAGATTTCATATCCACTGATTGTGTATGTATGTGTGTATATAAATATATATATATAAACATAAATTGGGTATAAGGCGCACTCACAGGTCTTAATAAAAAGATTATTTTATTTAATAATGCAAATTACATGTGCAAAAAAAAAAATAATGTCTCTCTCTCTCTCTCTCTCTCTCTCTCTATATATATATATTCCTGGTGTACACGTTGGATGTATTTTTCCCTGCACTTTCTTATGTTTCTTATTACAAGTTCAGGGTGGTAACTGTTACTTTTTGACATCGGTTGAACCAAGATTTTATATACTTATTTCATATTTCTATCTATATTCTATATTTCTATCTACTTCTCGATCACCTTAATTTTCCCTCACACCTTTGTGAAGCAGTTGGGAAAACCATATCTGTGATAGACTGGTTCTCTCCCAACCATTGTTCTATATTTCTAATTTATTTTTTTTGTGGGTTTTTTTTGTAAAATCTCTTAGTGCCTCAAGAGCACTTACAATATAAAGCTCCCTTCTCATTAAAATTTGCTAGTAATTTCAGGTATTATTTTCTTTAAATGCAGCATACTTGTTGCTAGCAGACATATTTATTCCATCAAATTGTCAATTGGATAAAAAAAAATGCATATATGAATACAAAATGTGGACAGTAGTATGAAACGATAACCATTTATGAAGCAATGAATCTGACGATTCTGAAAACCAGTGTTAATTTTGTCGACTAACAATTTTTGTCAAATTTTAGTAGAATTTTTTTTTATTAATTAAGTCAACTAAAACAAGAATAGAACTAAAATGGCTTTTTAGACCAAAGACTATAACTAAACGAAATTTAAATTTGCCACCAAAATTAACACTGCACAGATGGGCTGTGGAAGGGGCAAAAGAGACAGATGAGGGCTTGGGAGAGAGATACCTAGAAGGGCAGGGAGGACACACAGGGACACAGAGAGGCTAGGGAAGGGGCAAAAGAGAGAGAAGCTTTAACTAAACCATCTTTAGTCATGTCGACTAAAATATACTAGAGATTTAGTCAACAAAAACTAGACTAAAACTAAAACAATTCAGTTGACTAAAATACGACTAAAACAAAAATGGCTTTTTAGTCAAGACTATGATTAACCCCTTAAGGACCAAACTTCTGGAATAAAAGGGAATCGTGACATGTCATTCATGTCATGTGTCCTTAAGGGGTTAAACTAAATTGAAATTTGCCGCCAAAATTACCACTGCCGAAAACCTCAATCTATCAAGTTTTAGGCATAACAGGTCATTGATTTGGACTCTCACCCTCTGTTATTAGTTGGTCTGTGTACTCCTCACTTGTCTTATATTATTATTTACTTTATATTTAGCTATTACTTTGTTTTAGTTTAGGAATGTAATAAAAAAAGAGATCCCATGCTGCTCTCTGCTGCAATTCTGGATATATGAAAATATAAGTCAGTGTTTGCAAACCAGACATTGTTAGGGTTTTTGTTCTAGATTAGAAAGTTGGCTTTTTAGTGAATTAATTGGACCTTTATTCACTGTGTCATACACACATAATATATTATTATTTTTCACTCCTCTAAGTTTCAGTGAGTATTTTGATTTAAAGTTTTTTTTGTTTTTTTTGTGGCTGATGGATATTTATTCTATAAGAGAGAAGAGTTCAACTGCCTGTAAATTTGTTGCCAGTAATTTTTCCAACCAATGTGTCTACCCCAATGAGAGTGTGAGCGAATATTTTGTTGTTGATGCTATTGTTTTTTATTATATTTCCTGTAAATATCTAGGAATGGTGATTGCAACATACGGGTCACAAACTTAGAATGATTATTTTAAATATTTTTTAAATACATAGATTCTCTTTTACTTGATATGAAACATGTTTTCTTTTCTTTTTTTTCAGGATAATCGCCACACCATCACAGGATTTAGCAACCCAAGTAAGAACTTATCAATTATATATGCATGTTAGTTCTATGGCCTTTGGCCTCTGTTCTCCGAAGTTGGGTAAATCATAAGAAAGTCTTGCTTAAGTGAGTCAAAATATATCATTAGTTCATGTGTATAAAAAATATTCAAAATGCGAATTTATGTAGTAACCGTTTTTTGTTGTTGCTAGTTTGACTGCTTACATTTTTATCTGCTTATTGCCACCTTTATTTTTAGCTTTTGCTATTTTAATACATAAAACGACGTAAATATATTTTAAAAGATGTTAAACACCATCGTATTTAATAGATTTTAAATACCATTGTGCTCTGCGTAGTGATTTCATTGATAGATTTTTCCCTTGAAGAACCCAATTTAATTTTGAAATGTGTTCTGTGGTCTAGGATTCTTTTACCTAAATGAATGGTTTTTATTCTAACAATCTTTCAAAGAATAAAGCGTGAGTTTACACTGTTTGGAATGAAACCTGCAACTCTGAGGTTTGAACAGTTGCTGCACTTTTTGCATTATCCTACTGAGCTTTTTCAGCAAAATATGAATAAATATTTGTAAAAGATTATGTAGTTTTTGTATTTACTTTTTTTGTGGTTTAATTTGTATTTACTGTGCAGGATCTTCAATAAACAGCACAAATTAAGATAATGAGCCAAAATATAAGCTGAGTTTTCACTGCATATTTTACTCCAAATACAACAGAACTGAGCATGTGCTTTATTTGCTTTACACAAATTCCACTTTAAATGTAATTGTTTGTGCACCTTATAAGTGTCTTCACTAAACACCAGATTTTAGCCAAATGAACAAAATCTGGAGAAAATGCAGAATTCTGTCTGGAAGGGCAATTATATTTACAGGGATATTCACTAAACACTGGATTTTGTATGGATGGACAAAATCCAGTGAAAATGGCAAAATGCTGACCATGTTGGCATTTCTCATATTTACTAAATTCAAATACGATCGGAATTTGTTTGGCTAAGAAATCTGAAGCTGTCAGGGTCTTGAGCAAGTCAGGTAAGAAACTTATGTCAGGGTTAAAGGACCACTATAGTGCCCTGAGGGTGCCCCCACCCTCATGGCCCCCCTCCCGCCAGGCTGAAGGGGGAGGAAGGGGTTAATCCTCTCCTCCTCCTTCGGTCGTCATCGGCTAAATGTGAGGCAAGAGCCGAGCATTCAGTCAGTCCACAGGGTCCTGGCACCCAGACTACTTCATTAAGCTGAAGTGGTCTGGGTGCCTATAGTGGTCCTTTAACGTTTGATAGTTTGAGACTTTAGAAATATTTACACACAAATGGCAAGCCAAAGAGGGAGGTAAGTAAAGAAGGGAGAACAGAAAAGAGAGTTAGGCAATTGGTAACACGAAAACCTATAAATGGCATTATAGGTAAGAAAAAGGAGAGACTATAGAAAAGAGAGTTTAAGTGATATTTTACAGACAGGTTATTTACAGGATATTAAAAGATAGTAAGTAATCCTATATATGAAAGTATAGGATAGTGAGACAAGTAAAACAGTACTAAACAATAAGGTATCATAATAGCAAACAAATCAGTAATTTAGTGAATCACCCTCCTGCTTGGATGGAGCATTGATAAGATGGCAAATAACTCTTTGCAATATTGGTTATTTTGCGTAGTCCAGGTTGGTATGATACCAGTTGGTAATATCAAGCAGATTGGTAGGATAGTCCAGGTTGGTGTGAAGCAGGGTGGTAATAAAGCTGGTTGGTAATATAAAACAGGTTGGAATCACCAAACAGGATAGGGGTATAATGCAGGTTGGTTTGTAGATCATTTCAGTTTGGAAATAAATTAGCTTGGTAGCAAAGAAGGTTGATCACGTAGATCGGCTTGGAATTAAGAGGTTTGGTAGAGTAGATAAGATTAAAGGACCACTATAGTGCCAGGAAAACAAACTTGTTTTCCTGGCACTATAGGCTCTTTGGGTCCCCCGCACCCTCAGGGTCCCTCTCCCGCCGGGCTCAAGAGGGGTCAGGGGTTAAACACTTACCTTTCTCCAGTGCCCGGCTCCCTCGGCGCTGGGGAACTCTCCTCCCTCTTCCAACGTCAGCGCTGAATGCGCATGCGCGGCAAGAGCCACGTGCGCATTCAATCAGGCCATGGGAAAGCATTTCTCAATGCTTTCCTATGGACGGCAGCATCTTCTCACTGTGATTTTCACAATGAGAAGCGCGGAAGCGCCTCTAGCGGCTGTCAATGAGACAGCCACTAGAGGCTGGATTAACCCTAATGTAAACTGCTATGTTTACAGCTGCAGGGTTGACCCTAGATGGACCTGGCACCCAGACCACTTCATTCAGCTGAAGTGTTCTGGCTGCCTATAGTGGTCCTTTAATAACGAACAGGAAGATAACGACAAAGGAAAGTTCACAGGAACAGAAGTCTTTTCAGAATGACCATCGACTTCAATCTAAAGACCCTGTTTTAAGCATGGTGTAGCCTTTTGTAGGTGAAGTAATTAACCCAGGTGAGGTAGAAACAAGGGAAGTTCAGATCTAGTGGTTAGGGAGGCCTCTAGTGGCAAAACATAGAGACTGCAGGAACAAAATTAAATGTAACGCAGTAAAGTTCTGAAATTATGGTTTGGATCCTGGCAGCAGCCATCTCTCGGATGCATTCGGTGCCTGGATTAAAAACAGTGCTTTTCAACAGGACTTTTGTTCTCAGGGAGATATACCTTCCCCCCTCACCCCCTGCGCTCCCCCTGAAAAAAATGCAAGGGGTAACATTAACAATGCCATAGCATAACCCATCTTGGGTTTACTTTTTATTTATATATTTATTTAATTTGTTTCTCTTTTTTTCTACTCTTTCTACTTCTTACTCTTATTTTGTATTTTTCTTTAATTTGACCATTTTCACAGGCCACACATTTAAAACTTATCTACTCCTTTTAACCACAAAGGGCATGCTCTATACCCACTCCCTCCCCTGTACCTCATTAGCACCTAGCCTAAGATTGCATAGGCTCGTAACAACCTCGGACTTAAAGCCCAATATTTCTTGCAAGTAAAATATACTTGCAACTCTCTTGTACCCCAATTGCTACAAACCTGCACACTTGCATAAATGTCAACTGAAATACTGTTATACCGGACATATTAAGTCAGTTTGCTTATCTTAGTCTTGTTAAAAAAAAAATACAGATGACTCGGCATTGTATATAATTCATGCAGTGGCGTACACACAATCCATGGGGCCCCCCTCCAATCCCCTGACAGAGACACACACACTCACACACACACACACATACATACATACATACAGAGACACATACATACATACATAGACAGACACACACATAGACACATACAGACGCACATACAAATAGACAGGAACACATACAGACACACAGACACATACAAACCGACACACACACAAGACACACATACATACAAAGACACATACATACAAACAGACAGGCACACATACATACATACAGACAGACACACACAGGCACATACATACAGAGAGACAGATACACATGCATACAAAGATATACACAAGACACACATACATACATACATACACACACACATACACACACATACACACAAACAAACATATACAAAATGTTTAAGTCACCTTCCTGTTTCCTACCTTTTAGGTGCAGGAGGGTGACTTTCCCTGCGGTCCAGTTGTGGCTCAGGTTGATGGAAGTCAGAGTTCCCTCCTCTGCTTCCTCCCGCGCGTGCTCTGTGTATGCTGGGAGGAGTGACCGGGGCAGTCACTTCCTCCCAGCATGTGATGTCATCACAGGGGGCCCGGTCACTCTGTTAATGCGCTGACCGGGTCCCCTGAAAATCCATACCCATCGGGTGGCCCACCTGGTGGACCCCTTGAATGACGGCCCCGGCAGTTTGCCGTGCTGACCAGGGCCGCAAAACATGATGGTGGTCACTCGATCGCAGGAGCCCGCAGGGCGGCCGGGCCCCCTGGAGTAACGGGACCGGTCGCAGGTGCGACCCCTGCAACCCCTATATGTACGCCACTGAATCTATGTGTCATTGCCATAGCACTGCATGCTTTTTCCTTTCTGTAATGCACTTTTTTTTTAAACAGTGCTTTTGCTTCTGAATCCTATACAAAGTATAGGATTCGGAAGATTCACAAAGCACCAGTTTTAATAACATTTGATAAAATAAATTGGGTCCAGGCACTCAAGATTGCTGCAGGAAACCAGGTTTATTGGAACAAAAAGTGCAACATGTCGTCCTACACAGAAGCCTTTATCAAGCTGACTGTTTTTATTTAATTGATTAATTTTGCATATAATTTGTTAATTGTGGTTATGGTTGACACCCTTTAAATAGGATACTGTGACACTGAGGTGATAGCTTGATAAAGTAAACTTGGCGGCACAATGGTTAATTACGAAGCCGCTGACCAGTGCTTGCTCATCAGTGCTGAAAGATTAACAAAGTAAAAAATAAATATCCTATGGGGCAGGTGGTGGCACATCTACTAACATGTTAAAACTAGCGAGTGGACAGCCATGATATGGGTCCTTTTTAGTGACTATGCAGCAATGGCTGCCCAGTTTCTAGTTTTAACATGTACGGACATAGGGAGATTTTATACCTTCCTTATTGTAATATTAGGGTCTTATTGACTTTCACAGGAATTTTATTTATTTCGGAACTTTTTTAATGTGGTGCTGATTAGAAAACACTGGCAAGTCACCACATAATTAATAATCTCATCACCAAGGGTTTTTTAACTATTTGCCAACTGGCTGCTAGTGCAAATAGTTAAAAAAAAAAAAATTCAGTTAATTTGGTCCTAAATTTCAGGTGTCCGGTGGTTGGTCTAGTGGAAATCTGGACCCAACGCACACGCCTGTTTGGTGCCTGAATTGCAAAATATGTACAGTGCATGTTAAACTGCATAAATAATGTCCGGATTTTGCAGTCTGAATGACCCCATACACAGCTGGATCGTTTTGCCTCATTTGGCATAGGGCCATTCGGACTTTAGTGAACAATCCCATTATTAAAGTCGATATTTCCCGGATACATAAAAACCACACAAGAAAAAAAATCCCATGCAGATAAAAGATGAATCATATCTTTTTTGGGTCTAAAACTTATTAAAATCCAGTTAACTAATTAAGATTGTGTTTGAACTAGAACAGATCATGGTTATTTGGGATCACAATTAATATATCAATTATACAATTTCTTTATATTATGTTAGCACTTCTTCCAATTGCCAATCCTTCTTTGCCTCTAGGAGATCTCATTTCTAGCAGTTTAGTGACAGGAGTAAGATAATTGAGCATTCTCTTTCCTAGTTCTCCCTGTATCTGCACTCTGGCATCTCACTGGGCTGGAGGACCTTTATCACACAGACAACACACACACATTACATATATCACTCACAATCAAAACAAAGCAAAATGCATCTTTACTTGTGTAGTCACAAATCCTTGCACCAACCGTGAATGGTATTAAGAAACATAGCTAAGGTTTCGCCCAATCACTCATTCCTCAAGTACTTTGTGTTACATGGATCCATATGTATACTATCCTCATGGATCCATATGTACAAAAATATGTAGATGTGTACCACAATAGAAATGTCTGATGCATAAATTAAGGTATACACTTTTATTTTCATTTTTGAATTGCACATGTTGGGGATGTTCTACTATATGATTTAAGATTATATTCTGCTGAAATAATGCTCATGTATCACAACCACTTACAGTTGCAAGAAAAAGTATGTGAACCCTTTGGAATGATATGGATTTCTGCACAAATTGGTCATAAAATGTGATCTGATCATCATCTAAGTCACAACAATAGACAATCACAGTCTGCTTAAACTAATAACACACAAAGAATGAAATGTTGCCATGTTTTTATTGAACACACCATGTAAACATTCACAGTGCAGGTGGAAAAAGTATGTGAACCCCTAGACTAATGACATCTCCAAGAGCTAATTGGAGTGAGATGTCAGCCAACTGGAGTCCAATCAATGAAATGAGATTGGAGGTGTTGGTTACAGCTGCCCTGCCCTATAAAAAACACACACCAGTTCTGGGTTTGCTTTTCACAAGAAACATTGCCTGATGTGAATGATGCCTCGCACAAAAGAGCTCTCAGAAGACCTACGATTAAGAAATGTTGACTTGCATAAAGCTGGAAAGGGTTATAAAAGTTTCTCCAAAAGCCTTGCTGTGCATCAGTCCACGGTAAGACAAATTGTCTATAAATGGAGAAAGTTCAGCACTGCCTCTACTCTCCCTAGGAGTGGCCGTCCTGTAAAGATGACTGCAAGAGCACAGCGCAGACTGCTCAATGAGGTGAAGAAGAATCCTAGAGTGTCAGCTAAAGACTTACAAAAGTCACTGGCAAATGCTAATATCCCTGTTAGCGAATCTACAATACGTAAAACACTAAACAAGAATGGATTTCATGGGATGATACCACAGAGGAAGCCACTGCTGTCCAAACAAAACATTGCTGCACGTTTACAGTTTGCACAAGAGCACCTGGATGTTCCACAGCAGTACTGTCAAAATATTCTGTGGACAGATGAAACCAAAGTTGAGTTGTTTGGTAGAAACACACAACACTATGTGTGGTGAAAAAAAGGCACAGCACACCAACATCAAAACCTCATCCCAACTGTGAAGTATGGTGGTGGGGGCATCATGGTTTGGGGCTGCTTTGCTGCGTCAGGGCCTGGACGGATTGCTATCATCGAAGGAAAAATGAATTCCCAAGTTTATCAACACATTTTGCAGGAGAACCTAAGGCCATCTGTCTACCATCTGAAGCTCAACAGAAGATGGGTGTTGCAACAGGACAATGACCCAAAGCATAGAAGTAAATCAACAACAGAATGGCCTAAACAGAAGAAAATACACCTTCTGAAGTGGCCCAGTCAGAGTCCTGATCTCAACCCGATTGAGATGCTGTGGCATGACCTCAAGAAAGCGATTCACACCAGACATCCTAAGAATATTGCTGAACTGAAACAGTTCTGTAAAGAGGAATGGTCAAGAATTACTCCTGACAGTTGTGCACATCTGATCTGCAACTACAGGAAACGTTTGGTTGAAGTTATTGCTGCCAAAGGAGGTTCAACCAGTTATTAAATCCAAGGGTTCACGTACTTTTTCCACCTGCACTGTGAATGTTTACATGTTGTGTTCAATAAAAACATGGCAACATTTCATTCTTTGTGTGTTATTAGTTTAAGCAGACTGTGATTGTGTATTGTTGTGACTTAGATCAGTGATGGCGAACCTATGGCACGCCGAACCCGCTCTGTGGGCACGCAGCTATAGGTCGCCGGAGGGAGGGTGCGCTCCGCCGGCGCATGCATAAGGCGGCACAAGTGGCCGCCTTAGGGTGCACCGGCCCGGCGGGCGCAAAACTGGAGTGACCGGCAGGAGGTGAGCGCATAGCGCTCCCTCCTGCCAGGCACTCTGTGTAGTGTGGCCAAGCACGCCGCGGTACAGGAACTTATGTTTCCTGTACCCGGGCGGACGGAAATGAAGTGCTCACAGAGAGAGCACCTCCTGTCCGGCCAGGTACAGGAAAATGAGCTCTGCGATGTGCTCGGCCACGCTACAAGGTAGGAGATCAAGGACAAGTGAGAGGGGTGAGGGGGGGGAATGAAAACTATGGGAGGGATGGGAGGGGGGAATGAAAACTGAGGGAGGGGGGGAATGAAACTGAGGGAGGGATGGAGGGGAAAGAAAACTGAGGGAGGGATGGGGGGAGAAAGAAAACTGAGGGAGGGATGGGGGAGAAAACTGAGGGAGGGATGGGGAGAAAACTGAGGGATGGGGGGAGAAACTGGGGAGGGATGGGGAAGAAACTGAGGGAGGGATGGGGGAAACTGAGGGAGAGATGGGAGGGGGAAGAAAACTGAGGGAGAGATGGTAGGGGGAAGAAAACTGAGGGAGAGATGGGGGGAAACTGAGGGAGAGATGGAGGGGGGAAACTGAGGGAGAGATGGAGGGGAAGAAAACTGAGGAAGAGATGGAGGGGGGAAACTGAGGGAGAGATGATGGGGGGGAACTGAGGGAGAGATGATGGGGGGAAATGGAGGGGGGAAACTGAGGGCGGTATGGGGGAGGAAACTGAGTGTGGGATGGGAGAAAAAAATGAGGGAGGGATGGGGATAAAGAAAACAGTGGGGGGGAGAGGGGGGACGACATATACACAGCACCCCTGCCCTACACACATCACCCCACACAAACACATCACCCCCCACACACACACATCACCCCCCACACACACATCACCCCACACACAAACACATACACTGTACCCCTCAATGCAGTGTGTGTGTGTGTACACTCAGCAGTCTGTCTGTGTGTGTACACTCAGCAGTCTGTCTGTGTGTGTGCTCAGCAGTTTGTGTGTGTGTGTGTACTCAGCAGTTTGTGTGTGTGTGTACTCAGCAGTCTGTGTGTGTGTGTGTGTGTGTGTGTACTCAGCAGTCTGTGTGTGTGTTTTTAGCAGTCTGTGTGTGTGTGTATTTAGCAGTCTGTGTGTATTTAGGAGTCTGTGTGTGTGTGTGTACTCAGCAGTCTGTATGTGTGTATTTAGGAGTCTCTGTGTGTGTGTGTGTACCCAGCAGTCTGTGTGTGTGTACTCAGCAGTCTGTGTGTGTGTACCCAGCAGCCTATGTGTGTGTGTGTGTGTATTTAGCAGTCTGTGTGTGTGTGTACTCAGCAGACTGTGTGTGTGTGTACTCAGCAGACTGTGTGTGTGTATTTAGCAGTCTATGTGTGTGTGTGTGTGTACTTAGCAGTCTGTGTGTGTATTCTGCAGACTGTGTACTCAGCAGTCTGTGTGTGTATTCAGCAGTCTGCTAAATACAGATAGACTGCTAAATACACACAGACAGACTGCTAAATACACATACAGACAGACTGCCGAGCACACACACAAACTGCTTAATACACACACAGAGATCTTCATTAGTTCGGACAACTGTATGAGTTGTTTTTTCTAAACTTAAACCTCAGTATTCAGGTTTAATTGCCGTTTTGGCACTTTGAGGAAAAAAAATTAGCATGTATTACGGTTTGGGCACTCTGGCTCAAAAAGGTTCGCCATCACTGACTTAGATGATGATCAGATCACATTTTATGACCAATTTGTGCAGAAATCCATATCATTCCAAAGGGTTCACATACTTTTTCTTGCAACTGTATGTCACTTCCTAATCTTTATCCGTTTGTGCAAGAATACAGATATGTATTTGGTTATCTTTTGATTAAGACCATGTTGCAAACTTTAAGTAAAAGGATGAATCATATCTCTATTTTGCGTCTAAAACTAGGAACACTACTGGTATGGCTGTTTTGGTCCCTGGCCCCCATCGATCTTATTGTAAAGGTGTTTTTACTCACCTTCTCCAACGCCGCACCAGTCTCACCGGTCCACAGAACTACTCTTTCCGTAGATTCTTCAATGATTTTGTCCTAAGCTATATATTATTTTCTTTTACTCTCTCTTCTCATTGTCTCTTCTTTAGTTATATAATAAAAAAAAAACTGTTCTCATTAGCAGCTTGCAGTAACTGCTCCTTTTTAAGTTGAAAACTGAAAATATTTTGCATCAGTTTCTAAAATGACACCTTGGCAGCAAGCATCCATCACACATGTCCTCGGTCTAATGACAGGATTTAGTTACACAAAAATGTAAATTTGATGCTCTCGGTCCCCAAGTGTCTGGTTTTCTTATTTCCATCTCATATCACATGTTAAAAATAAAACTGAACTATCAGTTCTAGGGAAGCCCCTGTCAACATTTGAATGTCATTGCATATCTCTACTCAAAGCTGAAACTGAAACCATTGTACTTAAAATTACACTTTATATAATCACTGTCACGAATGCACCCTACTCCGATGTGTGCGTGACGTAGTTGTGGTGGTGAAAGGGTTAAAATTCACTATTTGTCTGCACTAGACCGGAAATAATGACAAAATCCCTCTTTTTAACACCACACACACTTAAACATAATAATATAACTATTACTATTTTAATGCTGCCACCACCAAGACAATTTATAAATGGGGTGCCTTGGTTCCCCAGGTAAATCAACTATAAAACCCACCAAATATTACTTAGTACAATATTTAAGGAATTACAAAAATACTAACTAGTCTCTTCAGGTAACGTGATTCTTAACCAGACAAAGGCAGAACTTAATAAATGAATGTTTATTATGAGCAAAAAATGGTCACAGTGCATATAAAAATATATGATAAACAAATTATTTACACCAACAACAGATAAAAACAAAAAGGATAAAATACAGAAGTCCTAATTACTCACTTAGGTTTTCAAAGTATAACTTCTGTCCAGGGGGTCACTGGCAAGGAAAGATGGTGACTCACTCAAAATTAGATCTTGACCCCAAGCAAGTACACCAGCACCATTCAGGATCACAGGAGATATACCCTGTAAATTACCACGCCTCACCCAGGGGTGGAGCCAAGGCGTACCTATTGAGATACTAAGTGACCACCTCCTTTGTTCCAGAAAACAACAAGCCACATATAAACTTTTGGTTTTATCTCCTCTACTGTACTTGCCACAGAAATAATAATTGCCTCTATGAATTTGTTATTGTTTTCCCATTCCTTAGACATGTTGCACGCCCCGCCCATGATCCAATAGGACAGACAGCACAATTCCTGCCACACGGTTTAAGTTGTGCAACTCATGTTTAGGCTTAATTAAGAGAGTAGGCTCATCCCATTCCAAATATAATAAAAATGAGGCTTAATTATTAAACTGTGGGTAAGTATTAATGTTTCGCTTGGATAGAATACTGGAACACAAGGATCTTCGTGAAACTAATCCCATTACCATATCAAATGATTCAACTATCCTTTACAAGGTGCATGCCAAATGGATGAAGAGACATTCAGACTTTTTCCAAGTATAGAACCTCACACCTTGCAGAGCCTTGATTACTTCACATCCATATAGTAAAATCCTTTTCACATTGATATGCCATTCACACTACCCCTTCTGGCATCTGACCTCTGTGGGGGTCCCAGCTTCAAAAGATGTAACCCCTTTTGACCTCAACAATACCATCTCTGTATTTTGTGCCATTTACTACACCAATAACATTAACGGATAATATTCCATAGAGTAATAATAAATTATGCACCCTTGCCGTGACAACCACCGTATCTATCAAGAAACTTTCTTTCATGAACACATGGCTGTCAGGATTCTAATACACTTTGGCCTTAAAGTCTAATGAACTCTTTCTCATGTTCCTCAAACCATTCTTGAAGAATGTTTGCAGTGTGCTGGGTGCATTATCCTGCTGCAAGAGGCCATTGCCATCAGGGAATACCATTGATATGAAAAGATGTTCATGGTCTGCAACAATCTCCAATTAGGTGGTTTGCGTCAAAGTAACATCCACATGAATGCTAGGACCCAATAGCAGAACATGGCCAAGAGCATAAAACTGACTTTGCTGGTTTGCCTTCTTCCAATAGTGCAGTCTGCTGTCATTTGTTCCCCAGGTAAATTAATTACCTGGTCATCCACCTAAATGAAAATGTGATTAATCAGACCAAACTTTTTCCATTGTTCCATGATCCAATTCTGAACCTCACGTCGTCATTGAAGGCACTTTCAGCTGTGGACAGGTGTTATCATGGGTACTCTGACCGGTCTATGACTATGCAGCACGATGTGCAGCAAACTGTGATGCACTGTGTCTTCTGACACTTTTCTGTCATGGCCAGCAGTAAGTTTTCAACAATTTGAGCTACAGAAGCTCTTCTGTGCGATCAGACCAGACAGGCTTCGCTTCCCACATGCATCAATGAGAATTGGGCATCTATGAATCTGACACCAGTGCACCAGTTGTCTTTTGTTGCACCACTTTTGGTAGATACTAATCATTGCATACTGGAAACAACTCACAAGACTAACCGTTTTAAAAAGGCTCTGACCCAGTCATCTACCTATCACTATTGGGCCCTTGTCAAAATTACTCAGATCTTCTCACTTGCCCGTTTTTCTTGCTCCTAACACATGAAATTTAAGAACTGAGTTTTCACTTGCTGCCTAATATGTCCCATCGCTTGACAGGTGTCATCGTAACTATGTAATCAATGTTATTCACTTCATCTGTCAATGGTTTTAATGTTGTGGCTGATCAGTGTATAAACCACTTCATTATTCAACCATGTTGGAACCCTGTAACAGTATCTTTTAAGTCATGCATCAAAGTCTAGCACGGGCCAAATAAACATGGTTTAAGTTTATGTGGGCCACAAAAAAAACCCAACTTAAATCTTCATAGAAACATGGGTTTATTTTGAAAGGTACGGTATATATACACTGCTCAAAAAAATAAAGGGAACACAAAAATAACACATCCTAGATCTGAATGAATTAAATATTCTTCTGAAATACTTTGTTCTTTACTTAGCTGAATGTGCTGACAACAAAATCACACAAAAATAAAAAAATGGAAATCAAATTTTTCAACCCATGGAGGTCTGGAGTCACACATTTGGAGTCACACTCAAAATTAAAGTGGAAAAACACACTACAGGCTGATCCAACTTTGATGTAATGTCCTTAAAACAAATAAAAATGAGGCTCATTAGTGTGTGTGGCCTCCACGTGCCTGTATGACCTCCCTACAACGCCTGTTCATGCTCCTGATGAGGTGGCGGATGGTCTCCTGAGGGATCTCCTCCCAGACCTGGACTAAAGCATCTGCCAACTCCTGGACAGTCTGTGGTGCAACGTGACGTTGGTGAATGGAGCAAGACATGATGTCCCAGATGTGCTCAATTGGATTCAAGTCTGGGGAACGGGCGGTCCAGTCCATAGCATCAATGCCTTCGTCTTGCAGGAACTGCTGACACACTCCAGCCACATGAGGTCTAGCATTGTCTTGCATTAGGAGGAACCCCAGGTAGCGGTCCTGCTGCTGGGTTGTTGCCCTCCTACGGCCTCCTCCACGTCTCGTGATGTACTAGTCTGTCTCCTGGTAGTGCCTCCATGCTCCGGACACTACGCAGACAGACCCAGCAAACCTTCTTGCCACAGCTCGCATTGATGTGCCACACTGGATGAGCTGCACTACCTGAGCCACTTGTGTGGGTTGTAGACTCCGTCTCATGCTACCACTAGAGTGAAAGCACCGTCAGCATTCAAAGGACATACTTGAAAACAAGAGAAATCTCAATGTATCTTTGATGGTAAAATATTTTATAAATAAATAAATAAAAGTGACCAAAACATCAGCCGGGAAGCATAGGAACTGAGAAGTGGTCTGTGGTCACCACCTGCAGAACCACTCCTTTATTGGTGGTGTCTTGCTAATTGCCTATAATTTCCACCTGTTGTCTATGCCATTTGCACAACAGCATGTGAAATTGATTGTCACTCAGTGTTGCTTCCTAAGTGGACAGTTTGATTTCACAGAAGTGTGATTGACTTGGAGTTACATTGTATTGTTTAAGTGTTACCTTTATTTTTTTGAGCAGTGTATATAAAAAACAAAACAAAAAGACAGCTAGTCTCTGCTTCTAGTTTAACCTTTCATCATTAACTATTTATTCTGCTGTTCATGTACTGAGCAAATGTTACATATTTATAACTTTTCCTTTGGCTTGTTTTTTTTTTTTTTTTTTTTAGTTTTTTTCCCTTTGTATTATATAAGCACTTCTTCCAATTCCCAATCGTTCTTTGCCACTAGGAGAGCACATTTCTAGCAGTTTAGTGACAGGAGTAAGATAAGTGAGCATTCTCTTACTCAGTTCTCCCTGTATCTGCACTCTGGCATCTCAGTGGGCTGGAGGACTTTTATCACACAGACAACACACACGCACACACATTACATATATCACTCACAATCAAAACAAAGAAAAATACGTCTTCACCTGCGTAGCCAGAAATCCTTGCACCAACCAGGCACGGCATTAACAACAAATAAAGCTAAAATTCCCACTCATCCATTGAGTTTGGCTGGGAGAAAACGTTCAATAACTGTGCCCTCTAGTGGTTACACGAGATAAGGGACAAGAATGTCTAACACAAAACCAGGAGTAGAAGAAAGACATGCAAATAAACATAAGCAGAAATCAACACAGACATAGATGAGTGGTAATTGTTTTAAAATGGTTGAAAACCAGCAGCCAAGAAGCCAGGTGTATACTAATAAGAATTTTAAATTTGATTCTAAGCATAAGATACGCATAATGTAAAGCTAATGTGTATTAAAATGTAGATATCATAAGTATTTTTTTTTTTTTTAAAAGGGTTTATTCTGTGTTGTTGTACAGTTCCAATGCTTTAAATGTGCTTTAAAGGATCGCTGTTTTGTCTGGGTTTTGGCACAGAGATGTGACAGTACCACTTTAAGTAACTGAAAGTAATTTTTTCTTCCCATGAAAGAAGTTTCTTTACACTAATAAAACTGCAAGAATGTAAGCCATAATTCCCCAAAATGAAGATGCAGTTTACTTTCAGTGGATATTAAAAAGTGAAGAGTAATATAGCAGCACCATTCATAATGCATTCACATTTTAAGGCCAATTTAAAGTTTGTTTATGTGTAACGTAAAAACTGGAATTTAGTTGTAAATATAACGGCCTTTTATGTAGTGTTGAAATAATGACTAATTTAGAATTCAGCCTGTTATAAAATGGGATTTATAACTAGGCCAGTGATTTTATGTACATGATCACTTAAATGTGATGAGGACTGTGCTGATTCATTTTGTTTCATAAAAAAGATGCAGGATTCTGGTTTTGATTGAGTTTTGGAGTAAAGTAACATCAAATAAAAGCTGATGTATTATAAAACAAGCCTTTTTTACATTCTAACAAGGAAAATACAATGTAAGCAGGACCACGCTAGTTTCTGCCAACATGCTGTGTGGCATGTTCAGATGCTTGTACCATATGGCATTATATGGCTAACTAGAGTGCAGGTGCTAAGTTAATCTCAGAATGAAATGTGAGCGATTTTCATATATCTGTAGTGTAGTAATGATCCATTTAATTCTGATATAGTGACTTTGCAAGCAAAAAAACTGAATAATGATATTCTAAGTAATGTAGATAAGAAATGTTATTGCTACCCATTAAGCTCCCCACCCTTAGATGGTGATGAAAATGAAACATATGGAAATAATTATTGTTAGATAAAGATAATCAAGATATTTTGAAGAGCAACTTCAAAGATGACAGTGCTAACATTCAACAATGAATAACAGAGGATCGCTAGCCATTGATATTTTGGCTAATACGCCAATTTGGGCAATATACATGTAACCAATTTTGTATCAGGCCTTGGCATGTGGGACAGGGTACAGGGACAGAATATTTTTTATAGTTTAGTGTGTCTCATAGTATGAATTGCTGTCTAAATGATGCATGGCTATGTGTGATCAGAGATACAGCATAAAACAGAGGCTAGGTGCACAATAAGTAGATGAAGACCGGGAGCTCCTAAAAAAAATATCATATCGTTGACTAGACTTTTTCTCATAGATTCCATTTTCAGAAAGAGCAGCCTTCTAAAAGAGAAATGTCCTGTGTGCTTGATGGAGTGAAGCTCTCATACCCATAAAGGGTATTTCACTTCTAATCTAGGGACCTTGTTATGTAATTGGTACACTGAGTCATCCTCTATGCGCCAACACGTGTATTCTGAACACACAAGAATAAGCCTGACATACAGTGCCTACTTATTCCTTTTAGATAATAATGTCTTTGCCCTGTTAAGGTTTGCTAGAAGAGAGCTTCACATTTGTCTATGTTTTGGTTTCCTGAGTCTGCTTGTTCTTCTTTACTTTGTTTTTTTGATACCCCTGACTCAGCTTGGCTTCCTAATTCTGTGATTTATTTTTTCCAGCTTTATTAAAAGGTGTACAAACACGCATATAATACAAGACCAGAAGCACAGACAGTATATTGTATGCATATTGATTGTGACAAGTGAAGTAAAGGTCTAGCCTTCGCTGTCTCCATACATTAATACTGGAAAGAGCAGTGTGTAAACAACTCTTAAACTGTTAAAAAGAACATTCACTATTACCCAAAAATATTTTATATATTCCTTGAGTCGTTTGCAAATATAGAATTAATGAGGAAGTGAAACCATACAGTATCTCACAAAAGGGAGTACATCCCTCACATTTTTGTGAATATTTTATTATATCTTTTCATGTGACAACACTGAAGGAATGACACTCTGTTACAATGTAAAGTAGTTAGTGTACAGCCTGCAGGGCCGGACTGGGAATTTTTTTTTGGCCCAGGCATTTTATAATTACAGCAGCCCACTGAAAATGGGGCAGGGACAGATAAGGTGTGTTTTGTCATCCCCAATGATAAGCACGTCCCATCACAAAGTGAGCATATTGGTTCAATGCTCTTCCAGGGTATACCATGTGCAGAGCTCTGCTGAAGAGCTCTAGCATGAGAAAAAGGCCCTGTATTTTTTCTGCACAGTGCAAGCAAATGTAATACCATGCTTGCGTTGTATTTGCTTGAAAATTGTCTCTGGTGTCTCCATAAATGGGATACCAGGAGACAAAAATGCCAGGAAAGAGTACTGTGCATGTGTTTGGAGCCTGCTTATGGGATTGCGTGTGTAGAGTGAGCTGATTGTTGTGTGGTTTTGTGTTAATAGGTTGGTTTCAGTCATGTTGTGTTTTTTTGTGGTGTAATGTAATGTATGTGTGTCTAGGTGCTCTAGAGAGTGTGTGTATAGGGTATGTAGCGAGTGTGTGCATACGGGCTATAGTGTGTTTGTTTAGGTGATGTAGTGTGTGTAGGGGTTGTAGAGAGTGTGTGTTTAGGGAATGTAGTATGTGCGTGCTTACAAGGAATCTAGTGGGTTCATAGGAGATCCAGAGTGTGTATGTCAGGAATGTAGTGTGTGTAGGTGGTGCAGTGTGTGTGTGTGTGTGTAGGGGATCTGGTGTGTGTTTGAAGGACTCAGACTGTGTATTAGCGTGTGTGTGTGTGTAGAGGATTTAGAGTGTATATAGTGCATATGTGTAGATGATCCAGAGTTGGGTAAGGGATCTAGTGTGTGTCTGGAATACAGTGATTTCACAGGACAGGTTCCACTCAGAACAGGTCTCGCCATGGTCGACCAAAGAAGTTGAGTGCATGTGCTCAGTGTCATATCCAGAGGTTGTCTTTGGGAAATGGACATATGAATGCTGCCAGCATTGCTGCAGAGGTTGAAGGGGTGAGGGTCAGCCTATCAATGCTCAGACCATATGCCGCCCACTGAATCAAATTGGTCTGCATGGCTGCCATCTCAGAAGGAAGCCTCTTCTAAAGATGAAGCACAAGAAAGCCTGCAAATAGTTTGCTGAAGACAAGCAGACTAAGGACATAGATTACTGGAACCATGTCCTGTGGTCCGATGAGACCAAGATAAACTTATTTGGTTCAGATGGTGTCAAGTGTGTGTGGCAGCAACCAGGTGAGGAATACAAAGACAAGTGTATCTTGCCTACAGTCAAGCATGGTGCTGCCGGCACTAGAGAGCAACAGTTCATTGAGGGAACCATGAATGCCAACATGTACTGTGACATACTGAAGCAGAGCATGATCCCCTCCCTTCAGAGACTGGGCCACAGAGCAGTATTCCAACGTAATAACAACACCAAAAACACCTCCACGATGACCACTGCCTTGCTAAAGAAGCTGAAGGTAAAGGTGATGGACTGGCCAAGCATGTCTCCAGACCTAAACCCTATTGAGCATCTGTGGGGCATCCTTGAATGGAAGGTGGGGAAGAGCAAGGTCTCTAACATCCACCAGCTCTGTGATGTCATCATGGAGGAGTGGAAGAGGACTCCAGTGGCAACCTGTGAAGCTCTGGTGAACTCTATGCCCATGATGGTTAAGGCAGAGCTGGAAAATAATGGTGGCCACACAAAATATTGACACTTTGGGCCCAATTTGGACATTTCAACTTAGGGGTGTACTCACTTTTGTTGCCAATGGTTTAGCCATTAATGACTGTGTTTTGTTATTTTGAGGGGACAGCAAAATTACACTGTTATACAGGCTGTACACTTACTACTTTACATTGTAGCAGAGTGTGATTTCTTCAGTGTTTACACAAATGTGAGGGGTGTACTCACTTTTGCTAGCTACGGTATATGCAATAGCATATAATAAGCCAACATGCTGATCCTAAAGTGGGAGGTGTAGCAGAGCTCCCTGTACCTGGCTGCGTACCTCTGCCAGATTACCCATAAGCAACATATGTGGCTGCCTAGGACATGTGTGGGCTGTAGCTCTGGACCTGGCTGTGGGGGACCTTTTGAGCTGGCAGAGAGATCAACAGATTTCTGTGCTCCGACCTGTGCCCCCTCACCTGTTTGAGTGAGCTTTGAGGACTAGCCCAATATGGAGTGCTCTCTCGCATTACCCTGTGATTCTCAGAGCAACCCACAATCAGTGAGTCATTGACTAAGCTCAAGAACTGTGAGGAAGCTATTAAAGTGGTCTACATCTGATATTGGTGCAGACCGCAACAGTCCCCCACGGACCACCAGAGATCCAGCTTATTCTCCACTGGTCCATCAGGGATCCAGCTTCTCAGCACACACTAAACTGAACCACCAGGAATAGCATCCCCTCCTTTCAAAAGATAAGCATGACAAGGGCAAATTTATGAATTTCCCCCACACAAACATTTAGATACTACACAACAAAATTCAGCCATCACACACAACACTCAACAACATACATGCACACTCATCCTTCAGCACATATGGCAGTCAGCCTCCTACACACACACACACACACACACACACTCAACTACTAAGCACACTCAACACTTACAGAGAGAACATTGTGATATATATCTATTGAATGGCTTTTGTTACAGTACAGACACTTATTATCCTGCTGTGACACTACCAGTTGTGGATCCAGGCGGGGGGCAACGGGGCAATTATATATATTATTTTTTAAAAAGCCCCCCTACCCTTATCATACACACACACACTCTACACACATACACTGCCCTCCATACACACACACTGCCCCCCATACTGCCCCCATACACACACGTTGCCCATACTGCATACTGCCCCCATACACATATACTGCCCCACATACACATATATATTGCCCCCATACACACACGCTCCCCCCCATGCACTACACACACTGCCCCTACCACACTGCCCCCCATACACACATGCTGCCCCCATACAGCACACACAATGCATACACACACTAACCTAAAGGCCACACACACTGCCCCCCAAGTATACACACACACACACTGCCCTCCACATTACACTGCCTCATAGGGCTACATACTGCTCCCCTGCTACACACACACTGCTCCCCCATACACACACACTGCCCCATACACATACTGCTCCCCATACACACACACTGCCCCCATACACACACACACACACTGCCTCATACACACACACTGCCCCCATACACATGTCACTGCTCCCCCCTATACACACATATCGCTCCCCCCCATACATACACACTGCCCCCATACACATACTGCTCCCCCATGCCACGCATATACTGCCCCCATACACACACACATACTGCCCCCCTATACACACACATACTGCCCCCATACACATATACTTTCCCTCGCCCCCATACACACATACTGCTCCCCCATACCTACATACTGCCCCCATACACACACACTGCCCCCCATACACACACACTCTACACACATACACTACCCCCATACACACACCCTACTCCCCATACACACACACTGCCCCTATACACTGCCGCCCCATACACACACATTGCCCACACTCACACATACACTGCAATACTCACACACACTGCAACTGTTACACACACATACTGTCCCACACATACACTGCATCCCTGACATACACTGCCGCCCTCACTCACACACTACCTACATTCTACCTTCACACACACACACACTGCTCACACACTGTCCCCCTCACACACACACACACTCGACCCTTACACATTGCAGCACTCACACACACCACTGCTCCCATGCCCTACTACAGCCCCATTTCCCAGCAGACCTCAGGTAAGTTGTCAAACTGTTCTTAAACGGTTTGACTACTTACTCTGGGAGGGGGTCACGGCACTATTGACACCATAACCACTACACTGAGCTGTAGTGGTTATTGTGTCTGGATTATTTCTTTAAATAATCTATAAGTGCCCCTCCCGAGATCAGGCTCTGGATCCGCCACTGGACACTACGAAGGATAATAATTTGTGTGTTTAAATGAACACTCTTATCACCATAACAATTTAATTGAGGTAAAGCTACCATGGTGTCTGGCATCTTTTTTTAAACTTGGAAGTATTTCAGAAGAGGTGATTACCTTTTTTCTTTGTCCACGGTTAATCATATACAAAAATGCTTGCAGTTAAGGCATGAAAGAAAAAAGTTGAAAGTAGAGATATCTGCCTTGTTGGTTGTGCAGAGTATTCTGCAACAAAACCACAGGGCATCAGAAATAGATGCCATGACTGAAAGTATTTTGTTGCATCAAGGATAATGGTATTAATGTTTATGCAATCAAGAGTTTTCAAGTGATACATTAATCACATACATTAGCGTTTACTCTAGCACATTGCTTGATGCGTGACCCTCCTTAGTCCAAATGCCAGTGGCTCAAGAACATTGAATCAGTCTGTCTGCACCTAAAGCTAAATTGACAAATTTTCCCAAAATGTGTAAAATGCCATGTATATGAAAGAATAAAGAATATGATAAGTAATGTCTATGTTTGAATTTTTTTATATTAATAATTAATGACCAGAAATTAATTGTAAATTAAGTTAATCTGTTTTCTCGTTTTTTCTTTTCAAAGATCATGATGATTTGAAGGTCAGAAGCCCAATAAATTGTGCAGCTCAGATTTCGTAAGTCAATACTATATTTTTCTCCTCAGCCTTGTTATATACTTTAATGGAAAATATTGTTTAAATCATAAAGGGAATCTTTTAGGCATACTAAAATAGTCATGTGTACATTTACGTTATCTCCTTTTTTATACATTTGTTAGATATTTGAATAGCACTGTGTATAAATTTTAAAAAATATAAATGCGTTTTAGTAATTTAAAGAGATTAGAAAATGTCACTGCGCTCTTGTGAATAACTGAATTCATCCAAAAATTAATCATGAAGTAAACTGTGTGAAGAATTCACAATCTTACTTAAGTAATGTACTGTGTAATTTCTAATTGTTCTTACTTGTGCTCTAAATGCTATCACTCAGTATAGTGTGTATAACTTATGTCTGGCAAAAAATAATCATTGAAACAAATTCACAGAAAATATCACTCATAAGAGAAATATGAATACTATCAGGATTATTCTCTAAAGTCTGAATAGTTGCCATTAACAATGTCTAGCATTTGCAATTAGCACTTTAAAAGGGCTTTCCCCGCTATATTAGCTCACTCTGCACCAAGTCCTTGCGGGGCAAAGATAGATTAACGGGAAACCGTTCACACACTATGAGTGAGACTTCTCTTGAGATCTGGCTGTCAGAGCATTCTTATTGGTTGGCTTACAAGCCAACCAGTCAGAAGCCCCATACTGTTACTGCATAGCAAGTGAAACACAATTTAATAGCTGACATGTAAGCCTTTGAAAGCCCTATTCCCCCCAGCCCCTAAACCCCAAATTTGGATTATATATTATGCATAACCATGACCCTATCTAGAAATCAATTTAGATATAAACAAAATAGCAATGGTTTAAATAACATAGAATCCTGTTGTTTTCTTTATGATGTTTGGATGCACAAGTGCATTTATAGAACATTTGTCAGTACCTACTATATCCTGTAAAACCTCTTACTCTCACCATGTTGTTTTCATGTTGTGTTATGTACTGTGATAAAGAGAATCTAAAACTTGCCTCTGGTCTTTGCATCAGTGCCTATTTTCAGCACCACCTCACAGTGTAATGCAATTACACATACTGCAACGTCTACAGAAAGTTTGTATGGGTGAGAAGGCCTGAGAATTGACACTGAGATCCAATGCTTTAAAGCAGAATGTTCCAATTTTTCACAAAGACCATAGATAATAGTCAGACGTTGATATAGCATATACTATTAGTTTAAGAATATATACGAAATAAGTCAATTATTGCATTAGTTTGTGTTACTTTACATCTGATTGTGATAGCTAGATAGACAGACAGATAGATAGATGGACACAAATAAATACATACAGTGGCGAAACTACTGCAGTCGCAGGGGTCGCGGCTGCGACCGGGCCATCACTTCATGCGGCCCGGCTGCCCTCCTGATCCCTGCTGACAAGTGAGGAATTCAACCCTCCCGGCTACACTGTGCACCTTCCCAGAAACTCCCCTACACCCTGTGTTGGAGAAATGTCCTCCGGGGGAGTGGGGTTTCTAGCCCTGGCCTACTGCTGTTGGGCCCTGCACTTGGAAATTTGTCTGGGTTCCAGCTCACAGAGAAGTTCCTGCTCCATGAGCTGGTTCATCACTAGGCATGTGCAAGGGAAAAAGTTTCGGTTCGGTTCGGCATTCCGAATTTCGGGACTTCGGCAATTCGGAACTTCGGCAACTTCTGCACTTAGGAATTTCGGAACTTCGGCATTTCAGAACTTCGGCATTTCTGAATTTTGGGACTTCTCTTGCAGCCGCTTAGTAGATAACTCCCTAATTCCCCTAATTGGTCTTTCAGTATTTCAGTACTTAGTATTAGTAAGTTTTGCCCCTACTCGCTATACCGCCTGTGGCTGCTCACTGTTAAAAAAAAAAAAGGTGCCCCCTTTAGGGCGGCGGGTGGGGGCCCTAAAGTAAAATAATTGGGGGGGACCTATTGTCCTCCCCCCTGGCCCCCACCCCTGAACGGTGAGGGGGGTCCATAAATTAGAATAAGGGGGGGGGACCTATTGTCCTCCTACCCGGTCCCCACACTTGAGCGGTGGGTGGGGGCCTTAAATACTAATAAGGGTGGGGGACCTAATGTCCTTCCCCCTGACCCCCACCCCTGAACGGTGGGTGGGGGCCCTAAATTAGAATAGGGGGGGACCTAATGTCCTCCCCCCTGGCCCCCACCCCTGAGTGGTGTGTGGGGACCCTAAATACTAATAAGGGGGGGACCTAATGTCCTCCCCCCTGGCCCCCACCCCTGAGCGGCGGGTGGGGGCCCTAAATAACAAATTAACGCCCCCTCCCCAGGTGACTAAGGGTCCCCAAACCTCTAGTAACCCCCCGCCCCCAAAAAACTAACCCCTACCTACCCCCCTCAACCTAAAAATAATGAGGGGGGATCATTAACTAAGTACCTATAAAAAGAAAAAAAGAAAACTTACCATTTGATGTTTTCTTTCTTCTAAAATCTTCTTTATTCAGCCCCAAAAAAGGCCAAATAAAAAATCCATAATAACCGACGCACTTAAAAAAAAAAAAAGATTGCAAAATAAAAATAATTCATCTTCACCCATGGAGGGCTCCATGCAGACTGAGCTCTGCAGGGCAGGGGAAGGCTTATAAAGCCTTGCACGCCCTGCAATTAGGCTCAGAGCACTCTGATTGGTGGGTTTAAGCCTTCCAATCAGAGTGCTCTGACAGGTAAATTAAGAGACTGACAGGTAAGTCTCTACATTTACCTGTCACAACACTCTGATTGGTTGGCTTGAAATCCACCAATCAGACTGCTCTGTGTCATTTTACACAGCGTGGGAAAGTTCTTTGGAATTTTCCCACGCTGTGTAATTTGACTCGGAACTCTCTAATTGCTTACTTTCAATCCACCAATCAGAGAGTTATGAGTCAGTTTAACCCCTTAAGGACACATGATATGTGTGACATGTTATGATTCCCTTTTATTCCAGAAGTTTGGTCCTAAAGGGGTTAAAAGCCCCCACTCGCGCGTCGCAGTTGGGGGCTCGGAAGGGGGACCTTTTTTTTTTTTTAAACAGTGAGCAGCCACAGGCTGCTCACTGTTTAATAGACATGCCCTTCGACAATTCGGCAATTCATCTATTCGGACATTCGGAAGTACCCGAATGTCCGAATTGCCCGAAATTCGTCCGAATTCACATTCGGACTGAAACGAATTGCATGTGTCTATTAATCACCGTGTGTTTCCTGCCAGACATCCCCAAGCTGATGAGCGGAGTTTTGTTGCAGCAGCCCCTCAGGCCAGTCCGGTGGGGATGGAGGAAGGACAGGAGGATGGCAGGCTGGCCAGAATCCAGGAGAAACACCTAATAACAGCAGTGGGGGGGATTTCATTGCCTCCGTGGTGGTAGGTAAAGACCCCAAGGATCATGATGTCACAGAATAGGAATATAATCAAAGTGGTGGGCATTATATACTGTTACCTGTGTGTTCTGAGTGCTTGCTGTACTTGTATAAAATGTCAAATCAGTGTCAATGTGTGTCAGTATGTTTTTCTATCAATGAGTGAGTGTGTGTCTATCAGTGAGTGTTTGTCAGTGAGTGAGAGTGTCAGTAAGCGTGTATGTCAAATCAGTTTGTGTTTGTCAGTGAGTGTGTATCTGTCAGTAAGCGTGTGTGTCAAATCAACTAGTGTGTCTGTGATTGTGTGTGTCAACTCACTGAGAGTGTGTGTCTGTCAGATTGTCACTCAGTGAGTTAGTCAGTGGTGTATTTTAAAATGGTGCTGTCCTAGTCATGACAGATCTCGGGCACCCCCTAATTTAAATTTACATGCCCCTTCCTGCCAAGGCCACACCACTTCCTGTTAACTAACACACATTTTGAGAAAAAAGTACACGACTAGAGGGGCAGGAAAAACCTGACCCCAGAGTCAAGAGCGGACTAAATTGAAAAAACTAACAAATCTTTCTTTGAAAAAAGAAGGTCCCAAGTCAAAAGACTATGGGTAACGATTCTCAAAAAAAGGTTAAATTAACCACATATAATTGGGAAGAAACAAAAAAATTTAAATATAAACTTTATTAGTATTTAAAGGGCATACCTACATAATAGTGAAAAAGAAAAAAAAACACAAAGGAAAAAAAAACAAAAGTGACTTGTGAAAAGTGTAATATTAAAAGGGAGAAACTATGGGGTCTGCCCATCTGGCTTGTAAAAATCAATCACAGCAAGCGTAAGAAAATATACTAATTCTTGATGAACCCAAGTAGAAAGATGTGGATTGTCTTGGTGAAAGTTCCTGAATGGAACTGAAACGTTGACTGTTACACTTTTTAGTAAAAGAAGTTCATAAGAAAGCTACCTGGGAGTGCTGTAACATTCTTCATTCTTCCACTGGGTAAGTATATTAGTTCTTAGGCAATACTGTGAACTTCGGTAATTTCGGAACTTCGGGACTTCGACAATTCGGCAATTCATCTATTCGGACATTCGGAAGTACCGAATTGCAGCAGCCCCTCAGGCCAGGATGGAGGAAGAACAGGAGTGCTGATTTTTTTCTTTTATTTATATATATATATATATTTATATATATATATATATACATATATATATATATACATATATATATATATATATGATCTAAGTACTTTTATATAGACATACACAATCCATTATTCAAAGTGTATTTTAATACTAATATACCATATATATTAGTCTATAAGTCGAGTGCAGTTTTTTTACCAACAATTGTGAAATATGCTATGACTCGTGGATAAGTCGAGAGTATGTGTTCCCTCATTTGTAACTTGTTTTGTCTGATATCCCCATACATTCGAATGGAATTGTTCCCCTTTTGTTCGGTTACCGAACAGACTCTGTGTGGTCCCCCTTGTTAACACCTCGTAATCACCGACCACCCCTGGCTGTTAACCACAAACAAGCATTCCCTGGGTGGTCGTCATTGGTATATACAAACGCACATGTTCAAACAAACTTGGCTCCCGAATGCAGGCAGCGGTACATGGTCGTCGACTGCATGGATCTCGGAGTCGGCCACGCGAGCCCGCGAACCTGCGAACCATGCTGAAACTTGTACCCCTGGCCTTTCAAGTTCCCAACCAGCTAGGACAATGACGTTCGGGAGTCGGCATTGACCTGCATTCAATGTACAAAATTCTATTGAAACTAGCACAAGAGAGAGAGAAAATAAAAAACTAAATTTAAAAAAAAAGAGAAAAAAAATACAATTACATTTAAAAAGAATTATATACCGGTTTAAATTTGTTCTAACTGTATTTTGATATTAATATACATATATATTTAAATCAAAATATATTTAGGATGATGCTTTAAATACATATATGTATCTATTGATAGAGATATATATAATAAAAAGAATGAAAAACATATATATGTAAACTTATGTGTATAGATATATAAATTCTACAAATATATTTATATAATCTTTTTATAATAATTTAGTAATTTTATTAATTACAATTTAAGAGACCTGCTTGACAACCCAGGCAGAAAGTCCAGAGAATTTGGTTCGCAAGCCCTAAATTTAACCCTGTAACTTTCCAGGACACCATAAAACCTGTACATGGGGGGTACTGTTTTACTCTGGAGACTTTACTGAACACAAATATTAGTGTTTCAAAACAGTAAAACATATCACAACAATATCATCAGTGAAAGTGCAGTTTTTTGCATTTTGCATAAACAAACGGCACTAACGATATAATAGTTGTGATATGTTTTACTGTTTTGAAACACTAAAATGTGTGTTTGTCAGAGACTCGCAATTAAAACAGGTTTTATGGTGTTTACAAAAAAGTTAGTGTTAAATATAAGGCTTGCATTTCATTTTTTTCCACATTGAAATTTGCCAGATTGGTTATGTTGCCTCCGTATGATAGCCCAGGAATGAGAATTACCTCCATGGTGGCATACCATTTGCAAAAGTAGACAACCCCAGGTATTGTAAATAGGGTATGTCCAGTCTTTTTTAGTAGCCACTTAGTCACAAACACTGGCTAAAATATGAACGCTAACTTTGGTCAGTGTTTGTGACTTAGTGGCTACTAAAAAATACTGGACATATCCCATTTGTAATACCTTGGGTTTTCTACTTTTGCAAATGGTATGCCGTTATGGGGGTAATTCTCATTACCAGGCTACCATTTGGTCTCAAAGGGAACATAACCAGTCTGGCAAATTTCAATGTGTATAAACTGAAACATGTAATGTGCTTTAATCGTGAGACATCGCTGAATACAAATATGTGTACTTTATTGCAAAAAAAAAAAAAGCTAACAGTATCATGACATTCATAGTTAAATTGCCACACAGAACTAAAAAAAATGTACATTTCTTAATTTCTCAATTTTTTTTATATTTTATTCATATTAGATTATGTTTAATATATACATATTTGATGTGACATGAAAGCCCTGTTTCTCCTAAACAAAATTATATATGATAAGTGTGGGTGCACGGAATATGAAAGAGGTGACTTAAGGTTTTGTTTTGATCTGAACTTGTACAACTGCCCCAGTCCTTAAGGGGTTAAACTGTTGTAAATATTTTGTTTTAGAAAAAGGGAAATTTAAAAAAAGACAAAAACTGTGCATTTGCTAATTGTCATGGCAGAGACAGCCATTGAACAAGTTGTAGTTTATGTAAAGTTGCCTTGTGTAGTGTTATGTTATGACCACTCTGCATTTCTGATAATTTGATGATGAAGACAGGTATAATTATGCATTGGCTCGTTCCAAAAGAGTTATCCGATAAACTGGCAGCCAGTCAGCAATATAGTTTCCTAGCACACTAGATTTCACCATAATAGTATTAAAAAGTGTCACATAACTGCTGTTGGTTGAAAAGGGACTTCATTGCCATCTGGAGGAACTGGAAGGGAAAGAAAACATAAATTTTTAAGACGGAGGATTGTAACAGAGAGTTTGTTCAGTCGTCATTATTATTGGCATGTAGGTTAAGCGCCAACTTATTCCTCAACGCTTTACAATATTATAAAGGGGAACATTTCATAAATGGGACAATTACAAAATGTTACAGGAACAATAGGACGATGAGGACCTTGCTCAAGCGAGCTTACAGTCTAGAGGTTAGACCGTGGGTCGTCAACCTGGTCCCTACCGCCCACTAGTGGGCTTTTCAGGATTACTGGTGGGCGGTAGGGATTTCCTCATTTTGAGATATTGGGTAGGCGGGAGGGCAGGTGCGAGCCGGCGGCACCCCTGCGACCGGGTACCACCTTAGAAACATAGAATGTGACGGCAGATAAGAACCATTCGGCCCATCTAGTCTGCCCAATTTTCTAAATACTTTCATTAGTCCCTGGCCTTATCTTATAGTTAGTATAGCCTTATGCCTATCCCACGCATGCTTAAACTCCTTTACTGTGTTAACCTCTACCACTTCAGCTGGAAGGCTATTCCATGCATCCACTACCCTCTCAGTAAAGTAATACTTCCTGATATTATTTTTAAACCTTTGTCCCTCTAATTTAAGGCTATGTCCTCTTGTTGTGGTAGTTTTTCTTCTTTTAAATATAGTCTCCTCCTTTACTGTGTTGATTCCCTTTATATATTTAAATGTTTCTATCATATCCCCCTTGTCTCGTCTTTCCTCCAAGCTATACATGTTAAGATCCTTTAACCTTTCCTGGTAAGTTTTATCCTGCAAACCATGAAGCAGTTTAGCTGCCGTCCAAGGGGTCCATCAGGTGGCCCATGCTGTCAGGGCCACCCGATGGATGTGGATTGTAAGGGGGCCCGGTCAGCGCTGGGCGCTTTAACAGTGCACGTCACTCCTCCCAGCTAACACACAGACCACGCGGGAGGAAGCAGAGGGAGTCAGAGTGGGAACTCTGACTCCCATCCACCTGGGCCACCATTGGACCCCAGGGAAAGTTACCCTCCTGCACCTAAAAGGTAGGAAACAGGAGGGTAACTAAAATATTTTGTGTGTGTTTTTTTGTGTGTATGTGTCTTTGTATGTTTGTCTTGTGTGTGTCTGTCTGTCTGTATGTGTCTGTATGTGTCTTTGTATGTATGTGTGCCTTATGTGTGTGTCTTTGTATGTATGTGTGTGTATGTTTAAAACAGAGAGCAATATGTTGCTGCCATCTACTGTCTGTTTCCAGGATTACATTCATACCCCTATAAGGCTGAAAATCAGGCATGCTGATTACAGGAAGTAACAGTACCAGTCGTCTGAGTGACAGTCAGGGGGGTGTAACAAGATTAATTTATAAAAGTGCCAATTTCTATTAGAAGATTTTTATAAAATGAAAAAAGAGAACACACACTTCACTTCAGCAAGCTGAAGTGTTTTACGGGTCTCTAATGTCCCTTTAATCCTTCTCCATTCCTTTCCTGTCCTACCTATCCATCCAAAAAAATTAAAAAATTAAAACATAAATACAAATACAAAAAGTTAAATAAAATGTACACAGGTGAAGGGTGTAGGTGCAAACAGAACCTTTTATGGTGTCATGGTGCAGTTGCTATAGCAATAAACTTAGAAACATGCCTTTATCTTGACATGCATACAAGCCACAGAAGTGTACACATAAAGTGAAATCAGTGTAAGGTAACATGAGTAATGTAAAAGGTTAAATGCAGGAGTAGACCTTATAAAATTGGTGTAAACTTAAAACCACGATCAATTTCAGGGTTTTGAAGATGTTTACCAACTCCACTTTTACCAAAAATATAGAACATCAGTGCCACACGTTCTAACATGTGTTCTAGTAATAATATTACTGCCCCAAATGCTCTGCCATTTGCTGCAAGTTCTTATTTATTCATTCACAAACACTTACACAATAACAGAAGGTCATTTCTATATAAATGTGTTTTGTGCTTGCAATCTTATTTGATGCATGCAATCTTGTTTTGTGTCGATTAGCAAATAGGTTTTATAACTGCAGTTAGTGTTTACTAGACTAGGTGAAATTAAATAATAATATAAAGCAGTGTCTGACTCTATCATCACACACTATCTAGCTGACAGTAGACAAATAATATCCTATGTGTGAATCAGTTTACTTTAACACGGACCGAAATTAACCAAACTGCTCTGTTAGCCAAGAGTGATTCATAGGGCTGATTCCCATTAATCCAGCCAGAGAGTGTTTTAAAACAAGTCAAATAAACCCACGCTGCTCATAAACGGAATAGTGTGATCTAAAAAACAAAAGAATCATGGAAAAAAGTCAATAAAACTATCCTGGAAGATTCATCATTCCAAAATATATTTGATAGATGACCCTAGCTTTCACTTTACGTTGTATTGTTCTAATGACTAATGTTTAGCAGTGTATATTCTTAGATTGCTTTAAGCTTATTTCCTGAATTTTAGAAATAACATTAATAATCTGGTAGTTTTTTTTTTAATATTTCTTCAGATCTCTTGTTAGTAGCTACTAATATAATTTGTGGCCATAAAGATCAGATGTATATTTCATAATAGAGCAGCATAGGTGCATACTAAAAGCTTAGAATATATTTCATACATAGGATATGCTAAATAGATGCCCCAGTCATTCATAAAAACATTTTTTTAAAAATCATGTTACAGCATAATACTGATAAGACAGTATAAAACCCACACAAATAATAGCCAGATGAAATTGTACAATATGTAGAGACACTCTAGAGCTCTAGGAAGAAGGCATCGGCAGTTCTGTTTCCACCTGTGGATATGATCTTGGGTTTTTAATGCTCTGAGGGTGCATTGAAAAAAAAAGAAACAGGAGCATATATGGTAAAGTATATGTATATAGGAGAATATGTCAAGATATTTAATAAACTCACAATTTTAGAGCCTTTCCGTAATCGTAGTATAGCCATCAGCAATACAATCCTCGCTTTGGGATATTTGTAAGTGGAACTTACTTGAAGTCTGGCTGTATGAAATATAGAAAACAAATAGATGCATATACTGAAACCAGTAACAATATATTCGTAAAGTAAATGTTGAAATGGGTAAGTGGCAAGGAAAAATTTTCTTTAGAAATGACTGCCTTTATGCATACATTTGGTTAAAGACTGGTTTGATGTTCATCCAAGTTACAGAAATCAACAAACACAATCTCTTTTAACTTCTAACACACAAAGTATTGTATTGTTTTTATACATATTGAATATATAATTAAAATATTCACTGTATAGATTGGAAAAAGTGCATGAAACCCTAGTCTAATGACTCTAATAAAAGCTAATTAGAATTGGAAATTGTCTAATCTGGTGTCCAATTAATGAAACAAGATTGAAGGTAAGCACTGCTTTAACTTGTAAAAAGCACTCAAACATTTTGAGTTTCCTATTCACAAAATACATTTCTAGATGTGAACCATGCCTTCTTGACCTGTGATCAAGAATTGTTGCATTCAATAAAGCTGATATTTATCAAAGAGCTTAGATATTTATCTGTCCACTGTTAGATGAATTGTCTATAAATGGAGAGGATTTAGTACTGTGTCTACTCTCCCTAGAATTGGCTGTCCAGTCAAGATGACTCAAAGGGCACACCACACAATTCTGAACCAGGTAAATGAGAACCCTAGAGTGATATCTAAAGACTTGAAGATATCATTGGACCTGGTTAACATCTCTGTTCATGAGTCTGCTATACATAAAACAATGAGCAGGCATGGTGTCCATGACAGGACACCACAAAGAAACCCATTGCTTTCCAAAAAATACATAACTGTGTGCCTGAAGTTTCCCAAAGACCATCTTGACACTCTACAATGCTACTGGGAAAATGTTTTGTGGAGAAAGAAACTAAGGTTGAGTTGTTTGGGAAGAACATGCAGCACTTGGTACAGCATAAAAATGGCACAGCATACCAACATGAAAACATCATCACAATGATTACGTACCATGGAGGGAGCATCATGATATGGGGCTGCTTTGGGTCCTGGACCACTGTCCTTGATTGATAGAAACATGAATTCCTAAGTTTATCAAGATATCCTACCGGATAATATCAGTTAGTTAGGTGATGATTCTAAACAGTAAAATAAATCCACTACAGCAGGGCATGACAAATCCCAGGCATCAGGTCGCCATGGCGACTAAGATTTTGCCCTGGTGCCTAGTGTCAGGGTACCTGTGGTTAGTGCCCTGGCAAGAATCCAGCCTCTGGGTCTTCTCCCACATGATGGGGAGACTCCTTCCATTCCCTCCTCTCATCTCGGCCGTTGAGATGCCGGCCACGGTAGCTCTGACCCTTTTTATGATGTGGCGCATGCGCGCCGACGTCATGGCCCGCCAAAACCTTTGAATTAGGACATTTTGGGGACATGGTCATCACTTAAAGAGCCAACCAATAAAAAGTACTCACTTGCAATAATTCATTGCCCTGTCGTGGTTCTAGTTTGTCTGTTCCTATAGTGCTTACTCTGGTTTGGTTTCTTGGTATTTGACTTGGCTTGGCAGGAGACTACGGCATGTATCCCAACCCACGGAACTCCAGAACGCTGAAACACTACCCCAAGAAAAATATCATAGCAGCCGAGCGCAACGTGCGACACAGTCAGCCCCACACATAAGCGACATTAAGAGCCACCCGTGCGGAGGCACATAGCCACATAACACTGACCATCAGAAATACGGCCCAGAAAACAATAACCTGCCGGGCGCATAGGCAGCAGCCGGAAACCCGATTCTAGTGCTGCCTTTGTCAGCAAGGCCCCAGAGCCCTGCAGCCCCAACCACGCGGACCGTTGTGTCATGCCCTCCCATACCTAACCCCTTGGAGGGGACGCCAACTGAGTAAATAAGAAATCATGTGATATTGACCCTGCCTCTCCATGGGCACCATGACCCGGGGGGGACCCGTGGAGCGGACTTCAGGGGCACCCTAAAATCGGTCTGGAGGGAAGCTTACCAAGCTTTCTTGGTAAGCTGCTCCCACACCACCCGATGGAAGTCTCATATGTGCCGAAAGGTCCTGCTTGGAGAGCCTCCACGTCCCCTATCCCGACAGATTTCCCACATGAAAAACCGCAGGGGACAGGATGGACCCCATTGTCCGTTTGTTTTATTTTTTTAATTTTTTTTTTTTTGATGCCACCAACCCAGCTCACCCTAGGAACAACATGCGTCACAGAGAGTGCCCGGACCGCAGAACAACGTGGAGCATACCCGGGGAGCCCTCTTCTTGACAATGCTATCCAGAACATACGATGCCACGACACTTCCCGCGCGTCATGGGGAGCAACCGATTACGGTATTTACCCCCCCGCGGGGCCCCCGCAGCATAAGGGAATATATCACTAGCACCCCTAGTATTTCGCGACATGTGCAAGTCAAGCAGGTCATACTAGCGCCCCGCAGTAGCATCCTGAGCCACCCTAACTGCCTGCCTCCTGGGAGGCAACGCGAGCGCTATTAGCTGCGCAGGATGCTGCAGGAAACTGTACTATAACATATAATAAATACGGATAAGGGGGGGGGGGGTTAAATAACCAGAGTGGACTCCTTGGTAAGCGCCGTCCAGGTACCGTTTTTCCTCTATCTTTTATTTCTCATTCTATTCAGGGATTTTTTTTTTAATTTCTAAATTTAAATTTAATCATTTTTTTATAATCTTTTACTTCACATTCTATTCATGTATTCATTCATTCAGTTTTATTTGTGTATTTATTTATTTCTATTCATGTATTCCCTCAGTTTTAGTTTTTTCCTTTTTTTTTAAATTTCCAATTTTTTATTTATTCAGTTTTTTTGTGTTTTGTTCGCGCTATCCCCCCAGCTCTAAAGGCACCCGACTAGATACAAGAAGGGACAACGTACTCACCAGCCAATGCCCGGTGCACCACCCGCGGCATTACACGCGTAGAAGTCCAGGCAGAAGATATTGAAATAAGCTTCCACTGTGTTCTTCCAAGATGTTCCAGGCACCACCTGCTGGGAAGAGCAGAAGGCAGAGAGAGAAGAGCAGAAGGCAGAGAAGACCCAGGAACAGGTAAGAGCAGGGGAGGAGAGGAAAAGGGGGGGGGGGAGGACAAAGAGGAGAGAAAGAGTTGAGGGCTCCCCCACCGGAACGCCAAAAAGGAACTGGAGAAAAGAGGGGCGGGAAGAAACTGAATGGGGGGGGGTGCAGGGGAGAGAGGCCATCCCCACTGGCAGAGGAGGCCCCCAGGAGAAGTTCCCCCTAACCCCCAACACCATCCCAGGCCCCACCATCACGCCCGCTATGCAGAGGT
This sequence comes from Pelobates cultripes, assembly GCA_933207985.1. Lineage (NCBI taxonomy): Eukaryota > Metazoa > Chordata > Amphibia > Anura > Pelobatidae > Pelobates > Pelobates cultripes. The sequence continues at coordinate 264,632,069 of OW240912.1, forward strand.
TTCAGAAGGCCTCTGGCTGGCCACACAAGGCGCGGGGCGCACATTGTGCAGCACTGAGATAGGAGACACTTTAGTGGCCGATTGAGTGACTGCCAGTAGAGGTGTTACTAGGCAGCAAGGTAAGCACTACCTTTTCTTGATAGACAGAGCTTACATTAAAAAACCTACAGGGACATGTTATAGACCGCAAAATCACTAAATTAAGCTATAGTGTTCTGGTGACATTAGTGTTCCTTTAAGAACTGTATTTTTTTTTTATATATATATATAATAAATTCTTTATTTTGGTTTGACAAAGTAGATGGTAATCATGAAAGCAGTTACATTTATGTACATGACAGCGCAGTGTCATACATTAGCGTATAGAATGCAAGTGACAGTTGTCAGTTTAGGCATATCAAATACATCGTTTTCTGTGGGTGTCTTCGTCTGAACTTTTGGTATAGGTGGCAAGCAGTGTTAACTATATACAATAGCTTTGATGTGAAGGGTTAGGCTTATAGAGTAGAGTGTCAGTCTCCCCGCTTCCTGGGGTATGCGACTGCGCCCTCCCTCCCTTCTACGCTCCGCAAAATGTTGGTGTGCTTTTATCTGCCTTTCCCCTCCTGCCTACTTACAGGTCTAGGGTGCCTGCCTTCAAGAGAGAGATAGAAAGGAAAAGTAAAGAGTTGGAGACAAGTACATGCGTGCTTAACTGTATCAGTTTGATATGGTTACCGAGTGAACTACCGATGGGGGTAGTCAGTTCCCTTAAGCTGTGTTTTATGTACTGGGCCCGGCCCCACCCCCGTCTAGTAGTGGTGCCTCTTCCGCCTGTCCGAGTGTTGGTGTGGTGGTTGGCGTTTGGTGGGCCCCCGCCCCGCCAATTGAAAGTTGCGTGGATGCTGCCCCGCGCCCCGAGTTGTTGTGCTAAGTATCGTACTGCTCCCACAGGTCCCAGACTTTTTGGAACTTATTCATGGTGTTTCGCACCTGAGAGGTCAATTTATCCATTATGTAATTGTCTCGCATTTTTGTCTTAACCAGGGATATATGTGGGAGGTCTGGACATGACCACTGATGTGCTAGGGACCTTCGGGCCGCTAAATAGAGCATGTTAAGAAGTCTTTGCTCGTGTCTGGGGAGATCCTTTGTGGGTCTTGAAAGCAGACATGCCCATGGGTCTAATCCCAGTCGCCGTTGCAGGATTTGGGAGCTAAGCTCCACAATGTTATGCCAGTATTCTGCGACCTTCGGGCAGCCCCACCACATATGTATATACGTGCCCCGCCCCCCGCACCCGTGCCAGCAGTCATCTGTGGGACTTAGTCCCATATGTTTCTGTTTCACAGGGGTCAGGTACCATCGAAATAGTGTTTTATAAGATTGCTCTTGGAGCGTCACACATATTGTGGTTTTGCTACATGCTTCCCATATATCCTGCCACTCTGTTCCCTCTAATACCTCCCCCAGGTCGGCTTCCCACTGGTCGGTGTATCGCAGCGCGCTCTCCTTGTTCGAGTTCCCATTGAGGTGGTTGTACAGTAGCGTAATGAGTTTAGTTTGTGTTGTCTCATTGTAACATAGTTTTTCGAAGAAGGTTAGTGGTGTCAGAGCCGCCTTCCGTATGTCAGGGTTTTGTGCAAAGTCACGGATCTGCAAGTACCTAAAGTAGTCTCTTGTTCGTAAGTTGGCTTTGGTGGCTAGGTGTTCGTATGTGACTACATTTTGGTTCACATATAGGTGTAGGTATCTTTGGAGTCCCGTGGCCTCTATCCCCTTATAGTCTCTCGCCTGCATTCCGGGAGGGAAGGCCCTATTCCTAAGGACTGGTGTCATGGGGGACGGGTGGGAGCTGAGGGCGTACTTCGTTTTGGTTTGGTCCCAAATCTGTATGGAGTTGAGTATGGCTGGGTTCGCTGTTCTTAATATGGCTCTTTGCGCTTTGGGTGCCCATATTGAAAATTGCGCAAGATCTTGACCCGTCATCAGCGACTCTAGATCCACCCATCGTCTCCTGTCAGGAGGCGTGTGCCACTGTATCACCTGTGTCAGCTGTGCAGCTAGATAATAGGTGTAGACATTGGGTAGTCCCAGCCCCCCCCCGGGTTTCGGTCTGTACATGAGGGCGCGTGCGATTCTTGGGCGTTTGTTGTGCCAGATGAAGGCATCAATCGCTCTTTGTATTCCCGTCAGGTCCCTCCGTGTTACTCTTATTGGGAGTGCTTGAAAGAGGAATAGTATCCTCGGCAGCACGTTCATTTTTATAGAGTTTACTCTCCCCAGCCATGAGATGGGCCTGTCCGTCCACTGCTCTAGTTCTGCGAAAAGGGTCCGGAATAGGGGTGTATAGTTGCCGGCAAATAGGGAGGATGTGTTCGCTGTTAGCCGTATCCCTAGATACATGAGTTCGTCAGTGGTTATCTTGAAGTGATACGTGTCGCGTATGTGGGTGAGTTCCGGGGGCTCCAGGTGGAAGGGCATTGCCACGGACTTGGAGTAGTTAATTTTGTACCCTGCTATATTGCCAAATCGTTCCAGTACGAGCGATAAATGGTGGAGAGAGTGTCTCGGCTCCCTGAGCGTCAGCATGACATCATCGGCATACGCCGAGACTGTGAATGGTGTTCCCCCCACCGTGACGCCCCTGATTTGCGGGTGTTGTCTGATAGCTTGTAGTAGTGGCTCCAAGGTTAAGGCGAAGAGCAGGGGGGACAATGGGCAACCCTGTCTGGTGCCGTTTCCCAGGGTGAAGGGTGTTGTGCGTGCCCCTGTGATGAGTATTTGTGCCCTCAGATCGGTGTATAATGCTTGTATAGCTGTTACGAAGGTCTCCGGGAACCCCTGGAATCTGAGTAATTCAAATAAATAAGGCCATAACACCCTATCAAACGCCTTCTCCGCGTCTAGTGAGAGCGCCAGAGAAGGTGCCCCGGATTCCCCCATGTGCCAGATTGTGCTGACCCCTCGTCTCGTGTTTTTATACAATTGGCGGCCTGGCATAAAGCCCACCTGATCTGGGTGGGTCAAGCGCGGGAGCAGTACGTTGAGTCTGGACGCCAGGATTTTGGCAAATATTTTGAGGTCAGTGTTAATAAGTGAGATTGGCCTGTAGCTCGAGGCCAGTGTGTCGTCTTTCCCTGGTTTTGGTAGGAGGACAACATTTGCTGTAGCCATGTCGCCATCAGGTGTCCCACCCTGCAGAAAATGGTTGCTAAGGGTCGTCAACTGGGGGGCTAATACGTCTTTAAATTGTTTGTAATAACTAATGTCATAGCCGTCCGGACCTGGTGCCCTATTGCCTTTCAAGGAGGCTATGGCTGCCTCCACCTCGAGTTGTGTGATTGGTTCTTGTAGTGTGTCCGCTTCCGCCCCGTTCACCTTTGGGATAGTGAGTTCGGAGAGAAATTGGTGTATGTCTGCGATATAGGCCGTGTTGGTGGCCCGGAGGCGGGGGGAATGGTTGTATAGTTCTGAGAAGTAGGAGGTGAACACTGCATTAATCTCGTCGGGCGTTTCGGCCAGTGTGTTATCTGTTGTGCGTATTTTTGTTATGATTTTGCCTTGCGGTCTCGGGCGAAGCGCCCTAGCCAAGAGTGTGTCTGTCTTATTTGCTTTCTCGTAAAACAAGCGTTTGGACCATAGGATAGAGCGTGATACCGCCTCCAAGGTGAGGTCCCTGATAGAGTGTCTGAGGTTATTGAGTTCCCTAAGGTTCAAGTCTGTCGGATTCGTTTTGTGTTGTTGCTCTTTTTTACGTAGGGCAGACTGTAGGTCGAGTAGCTGTTTTGTTTTAGCCTGCTTTTTCTGTGTGGCTAGCTTAATGAAGTGGCCGCGTAGGACTGCTTTATGCGCTGCCCAGATCGCGGTAGGGCTAGCTTCGGGGGTTGCGTTTATCTCAAAGTATTCTGTGATGGCTTGCCGGGTTGTGGCTTGTGTTGTGTCGTCTCTTAAGAGGCTAGTATTAAGCCTCCAAGACCAATTGGACTTGTAACATAGGTTGCCTAGCGTGAGTGTTATGTCTGCGTGGTCTGACCACGTGATGTTGTTAATGTCTGTGTGGAGGACCTTGGCCATCCCTGCTCCATTGAGAAACATGTTATCTATTCTAGAGTAGGTGTTGTGTGGTGCCGAGTAGTAAGTGTAATCAGTCGTAGTTGGGTGTTGTAGTCGCCAGGCGTCTAGGAGGGCTGTGTGTGTCAGGAATGTGTGTAGTTGCCTGTCTTGTCCCCCTCTGCCCTGCGATCGCACCGTGCCTGATTTTGAGCTCCTGTCAGCTGCCGGACTTGGCACCGCGTTGAAGTCACCTCCGACAAGGAGGACTCCTCCCCCCGCCCCCGCCACCAACACCTCCAGGTTCGTCCAGAACACCTGGTCCGGCTCGTTGGGGGCATATACGTTGACGATATGCACTTTGGTGGTGTAGAGATATGTATACAAATCTCCCCTCTGGGTCAGTTTGGATGATCGTGACGTGCAGTGGACAACTCCTGCGCAGGAGTATTGCCACCCCTGCCCGCTTTCGTTGTGAGCGTGCCTCGTACACCATTGTATAAGTCCTGTCCGTTAGTCTGGTGGCTGCCGACCTGGGGAGGTGTGTCTCCTGTATCAGTGCAATGTCTACTTTCTTGGTCTTTAGGTCTCTTACCAGTAATCGACGCTTGTTGGGCGAGTTGAGGCCCTTGACGTTGAATGATAGTACCTTAAGAGCCATGCGGAGGCGCAGTCGGTGCAATAAGCGTGGTATGGTCTCCCGTCTTCCGGGAACCGCGGAGGGCAGTGTGTGTGTGTTCGGTTGTGGGACCCATTCCCAGCGGCGCGGGCAGCATCCAGGCAGGGAAGTTGGATTGAAGATTAGTACTTGTCTTAAGAGATAGTATAAGACAGAAGAAGAAATGTTGAGTATCTAAAAACATTGTCAATAAACATTCACATATACATAAAAGATAAACAGTTAATAACCATCTGGTCTTAACCTGTGCCAGATTAAAGTGGGGGTGTTCACCCCCTCCGAGTGATGTGTGGAATGCCATCTCTCGGAGTTGGTGAGTGCCCCGCGCCTGTCCACTGCGCTGTGATTAGCAACCGTTTTTGTGCTATGGCCCTTGGTCTAGGGCACACCGCTGGTGCCGAGAAGTTAGAGTACTCTCTGTCGCGTCTGTACTGAGTTTCTAGTACGTCCCATGGCGCAGGATGTTCGCTATGATGTAGTCCCCCAGTTTGTCCAAGTCGTGTATGTGTCGGTGGAATGTGGGAGAGCTACGTGTGGCCTTCACCATGCTACCAGCGGGTGTGGTGGGTCTGAGCCTAGTTTCCCCGTCTAGTGTACGTGGGTGCTATCTTGTCATTGGTGTTGCCGTCTGGGGAAAAGAGGTATGGAATGTGGTGATTACGTTCGTGGGTTGTCAGTACGTCAGCCCGCCTTTCCCCCCCACCCCACCCCCCTACCTTATAACGAGTAGCTGCGGATGAAAGTTCGGTGCGGCATATCTTGATGTGTCTCCCTCAGAGTGTGCGAACACTGTGTGTTTTAGTCCCCCCAAGGTCTACCTGGCCTCTTTGGCCTCGTGTTGTCGGACGGTTCGTGTGTTGTGCCGTGTGTCAGCCAGCACTACCCCCCCTCCTCCCCTCCATAACATGCCCCTGTCATCTCCTGCTTGAGGTATAAAGCATGTAGTAAGGTACATAAAAGGGTAAAGGCTGCGCCTCTAGAGGCGGAGCAGAGTTCAGTTTGACATATCATGGTAAGTGCATTTAAGAAGTAGCGGTCCCTGTGCGTTGGGTCCCTCAGGGCCCAGCCCATGCCTGGGGGGCTGGAGGAGGAGGAGGAAAGAAAAAAAAAATCCAGTAAAAAATTATGGTCGTCCCTTGGGTGAGCTGATCTGTCCGGCGTGTGGAGCTTGCTGTCTTGAACCTTGCGGCCGTTTAGTCCTGCTGCAGGTTTCAGGCCTCTCTCTCCGCTTGTGCTGCGACCGTGTACCAGTCCCTTGGAAGGGGTGTGAGAACCGGTCGAGCCGGTCCCGGTAGAGCGAGCTCTCGTGGCGGTGCGATGTCCAGATCCCGGAGGAATTTTCGTGGGTCTCCTCCCGGTAAGTAAGTGATTGTCTTCCCCGCTTTGAAGGCCACAATTTTAAAAGGGTGGCCCCAGGTGAAGCGGATTTCATTTTGCCGTAATAGATCTGTCAGTGGCCTCCACTCCCTCCTTCTTTGCAGCGTGCTCAGATCCAAGTCCTGGAATAGAGATATGGATTTGCCCTTATAGGTGAAGTCGTGGTGTCTATTGTGTCTCAATAGAGCTTCCTTAGTTGAAAAGTAATGAAAGCATATTATTATGTCCCGTGGCGCGTCTGCGTTCGGGCGCCGGGCACGCAGAGCCCTGTGTGCCCGGTCCATCGCCCATTGGGCCTTGGGTATTTCTGGTAGCAGTTTGCTAAAGTATGCCTCCATAATGGGTGCCAAGGGGCCTTCCTGTGCTGCTTCCGGCCATCCCCTGACTCGAAGGTTGTTTCGCCTGGTGCGATTGGAGAGATCCTCCACCTGCATTTCTAATTCACTGAGGCGCTGATTCAGGGCTGTGGAGTGTGTTATTACTGAGTTGTGGCCTTGTACTAGTGTTTCCATGCGCTGTTCTAGTTCTGCCGTGCTGGCGCCCAGGGCCTGGATCTCTGCTTTAATATCTAGAGTGCTACGTGTGATCTCCCCTGCCAGAAATGTTTTTACCTCCGTTAGCTGCTGGAGGATGTGCCTGGTGGCGTCGCCCGTCTGGTCGGGCTGTCCCCTGTCTGTGCCTGTTGGTGGGGAGTGGGAGTCTCGTGTCCGGCGGCCATCTTGTGCGGCCTGGGTGGCATTTGAAGCCGCGAACATGTCTGCCACGGTAGGGGAGGAGGTGAGCGGATCCTGTCGTTTCTTCCCTCGTGGGGTGGCACTGGGACCCTTGTGGGGCATGCAGGCGTCTGTGTGCGGTCGCGGTGCAGCTTGCAGGGGCTCGGGTGAGTGTGGATGCGCGGGAGCTCCCTTCTCAAGCCGCCATCTCCGTCGGCTGCCAAGAATTGTATTTTTGACTCTGAAAAAAAAAAAACTGGCTCCTAATTTTTCTAGCTGGCTCATAGATTGAAAGCAAATTTGTCAAGCCCTGCACTACAGAATGGCTTAACAAGAAACAAATCTTGGTAATTACCTCAAGATGGCTGTTCACACCAGATATCCTAAGAATATGGATGAGCTGAAGCAGATCTGCAAGGAAAAGTGACCAAAAATTATTTCTGAACGTTATGCAGGTCTAATTTACAGCTACCGGAAATGCTTGGTTGAGGTTATCTCAGGCAAAGGAGGATTAACTAGCTATTAAATCCAAGTGATCACTTACATTTTCCTCAGCACTGTGAATGTTTAATGGGATGTGTTCAATAAAGACATGAAAGATTCTAATTGTTTGTGTGTTGTTAGGTTAGCACATTGTGTTAGTCTATATTTGTGAGTTTAATTAAGGTGAGATGTCATTTTATGACTGATTCATGCAGAAAATAAACTAATTCCAAAGGATTTACATTCTTTGTTAGTCACTGTACATATGGTGGAGTTAGAAATGGATCCAGGATAAGTGTTATAACCTCCCTATGTGTCACGGCTTACCTGAGGTGGGAGTCCGGTAGGCAGAGATATATGCTCACCCTTTCAAATAGACACAGACCAAGGTAGTCAGGTAAGAATTCACCTGGCCTGTGAGTCTGTGCACGGGGGCTGTGCAGGATATTGCTCCAAGTCGCAGTACAGGTAAGGACAAAAGCAGGAGAATCGTTGAGGGTAAGCCAGAAGTCAGGATAAACGATAGTAAGCTAGAGTCAGATGATGCCAGAAGTCAGCAATCGGGATACACGATAAGAAAGCCAAGGTCAGGAGCCAACTGGAGAACACTGAATCACGAATACAAACATCCAGTAAATATGAAAATGTATTAAACTGTAAAACTACAAGCTCAAAAGATAGATCCATGTAATCGAAAAAGTGTAAATGGATTTGGCAGACACCTTGAATCTACTGCTTGTTCACGAAGAGTCCCAGTTTGCCTTGAGTTTTTATCACCACAGTGACCATGTCAAAATGAACTAAACTAAGGTGAACTTGTCATGTCTGGTAGAAACATTTAGAAGCAGTAATTTGCTCAATACCCAAAGCGATTTCAGCTCAAATACCCTCTAACAACACTTGAATTACAAAAAGCCTTTAGCTAATTAGTAAATAAACCTGAGTCAATTTTGCTGTGGGCATCATAATGAAATTGTTTAAATGGCATACATTGATTTTTTTTTAAGCAATTTGTTTGTTTGTTTTATCTGGCAGAACAGCCATGTTGGGTCAGATTCTATTGTCATCTGACCAACTACTGCTGAAACCTAAGAATTACATGTAGAAAAAAAACAAAAAAACAGGTGCTTTGAATTATACTTAACAATAATTAGTAATGCTTCTTGAAATAAAATATGTGCCTAATAATAAGGGCGGGGACGGACCACCAAGCCGACTAGGCGCATGTCGGAAAGGCTCCTGCAACCAGGGGCTTCGCTGGCTGATCTCAGCCTGATAATCTTCAGACTTGGCACCCAAACTCTGACATTTCCTCTTACTGTAACTGCTGGTGCCAATGCAGAATCTAAATACGGGCAATCTGAGGCTCCGGTGGGGAAATAGAGCTTCCGGCCTACTCGAACGAGGGGTGAGGAGAACGGCCGGTGCCTTCTTGCAGAATCCCACGCACTGTCATCTTCCAGCACCGGCATCCCTCTGCGGCGTACGAGGGAGCTGAAGCGGAAGCACTCAGGGGAGAGTGCTCAATCGCGCGCCCGCCAGCCTGCCTGCCCGCCCGGTGATACCACTGCACCCCAGGGAATCCCCTCAGCTCTCCAAAAGGTAAGGAGGCTGGGGGGATTACATTTTTTTTTTTAAACGTGTGTGTGTGTGTGTGTGTTAGTGCTAGAGTGTGTGTGTTAGTGTGTGTGTGTGTTAGTGTTAGAGTGTGTGTGTGTTAGAGTGTGTGTTAGTGTTAGAGTGTGTGTGTGTTAGAGTGTGTGTGTTAGAGTGTGTGTGTGTGTGTTTGTGTTAGTGTTAGAGTGTGTGTGTGTTAGTGTTAGAGTGTGTGTGTGTCAGAGTGTGTGTGTGTTAGAGTGTGTGTGTGTGTGTTAGAGTGTGTCAGTGAGTGTGTTACTGTGTGTGTCTGTTACTGAGTGTGTTAGTTTGTGTGCGTCTGTTAGTGAGTGTGTATGTGTCTGTCAGTCAGTGAGTGTGTATGTATTTATGTCACTGAGTGTGTTTCTGTCAGTAAATGTGTGTCTGTTAGCTAGTGTGTATGCGTCTGTTCGTGAGAGTGTGTGTGTGTCTGTTAGCTAGTGTGTATGCGTCTGTTCATGAGAGTGTGTGTGTGTGTCTTAAGCACTTACCTTTCTCCAGTGCCGGACTCCCTTGGCGCTGGGGATCTCTCCGCCCTGATCCGCCTCTCAGCTCCGAATGCGCATGCGTGGCAAGAGCCACGAGCGCATTCAAACCACCCATAGGAAAGCATTACTCAATGCTTTCCTATGGACGTTCAGCATCTTTTCACTGTGATTTTCACAGTGAGAATCGCGGAAGCTCCTCTAGCGGCTGTCAATGAGACAGCCTCTAGAGGCTGGATTAACCCTCAGTGAAACATAGCATTTTCTCTGAAACTGCTATGTTTTCAGCTGCAGGGTTAAAACTAGAGGGACCTGGCACCCAGACCACTTCATTGAGCTGATGTGATCTAGGTGTCTGTAGTGGTCCTTTAAGTGTATGTACTGGCGTACATACCGCGGTCTCAGGGGTCGCAGCCCTGCGACCAAGTGCCCGCCGCCATGTGTTGCGGCGCCAGCCCGCGCAGAGTAAGCGCGTGTGGGGGGAGGGGGCCCACAGATCAGTTTTCGCACTGGGGCGCCATGAGTTGTGTGTACACCACCGTCTAAGACTGTACGTTTATTGCATCGAAACATGCCGAAGGTTGGAGTGCAATGACAGGCCATAGAGGGGGGATGGATTGCATTTAAGTCCTCACCTGCATTTTCCTGCTTACTACAGTACTCCAGTGAAATCTCTAGTTTAAGTGTGTGCTCCAGTGGACTTATTATAGTTGTGTTTTCCTTCCCTAACTACTCATGCTTATATGTTGATACGCAAGCAATGTTTATGTCTAGTGAATCCTACTCACCAAGCTGAACCTCCCTTTGACATATGTGCCTAACCTGCTAGCATAAAATTAGTGCTGTGTTCCCACAATGCCACATGTCTATACTACTTTTATTAATGTTGTGTCTGCATTGTTGCAGGATTCTCTGTATTTCTCTATAAGCACTGCAAAAATAAAAAGATTTAAAAAAAAATATCAAGTGCAGGCAATCTGATCTAACCATACATACGAACATGAATGAAAGAATTTATATACATAAATCTGCGGGTCTCACTCACATTTACCAGAGCCCTATCAACCCTGGCTTTCGGTATGAAAAGCCCTCTTGAAAGGGAATTCATCCCACACCCTGTTCTTCAACTTGCAACTATATGTTCCTGTTGGGCCTGGCAATAAAGGAGACAAAACTAGGAACAGCAATGGTGCATTGCAAAACTAGGAACAGCAATGGTGCATTATCTCAATAGCTTTTATTAATAGACAGACCAACTAAAAACTGCTTGATTAAAAGAATGGTCGGTATACCAAAAGTAATCCCCCAAATACATGTGTTGCGGCTATAAAGGCAGATTATCTGTGAGTTTCTTCTGGGTTTAGCTACAATACCGTTCTCACAGGGTTCTTGGCTCTGCCTCCCGGTTACATCCTTTGTGATGCGTTTCGCCCTCCTCTCTTGGGCTTCGTCAGATGAGAATTGAGCAGTGAGTCTGCAGGGGCATGATCTATACACTAAAACTGCTTCACTAAGCTAAAGTTATTCTGATGCCTATAGTGTGCCTTTAACAACTGATAGAAGAAAGATTCCGTTCAAAACACTTCTGGAAACAATATGTCAAAAAGTGAGAAGTGAACCAAAGTTTTCATAAACACTTCATAAACAGATGCCAAAATTACATGTGTATGTTTCATTCTAAGTGAGCATAACAATGCAGTATATAGAATGGGTATGCCTGTACATTCATACTTTTTAAACAGCGTATTTTAATGCAATGTAATGTAATGATAAAAACCATTAATGTAAATATATAATGCTGGGTAACAGCCAATAAAAACAAATCAAATTGTACATGGAAAAATTCCTTAGCCTGAGGTCAAGAGATGGAAAAAATTGTGCATTTTACAGATTGTCTAAGCCAACTGCCAGACAGTTTTTCTTTGTACTGTCATATTATTAGCGTGTAAATTATAAAGTTTAGTAAATGATACAGACAATGCGGAATGTAGGAATGTTCAGAGTCATTTCTTTCTGGTGTATATTCCATAAATCAGTATGTGACCCAGTCACAATATATTAAAATACATTAAGATATTCATAAACATCTGTTCCCTATAAAATGTTCTTAAATTATAGTTTTTATAACAGAAAATTATATTAAAAGTGCTAATGTAGTAAAATGTTTAATGTAGACATCACTAGTGAGAAGTGATCATAATGCTAGTAAAATATCACACATTTAATATGGATCTGTCACTTATAAGAAACATAAAACAGCTATCTCTATAGTATTTGTTTAGTGTCTGTATTATTTTTAAAGGGACACTATAGTCACCAAAACAACTTTTGTACCCCTTAGTCTCAGGCACCTTCACTCCAAAAAGTGCTCTCCTGGCGGGTTTCAAAGTGTTTCAAAACTGCGAACCAAGTTGTCAGGGAACCACACAGTCACCTCATGCCAAAAACAGTTCCACAACATTTGCGGCTAAGTCCCGCTGAGGTGACCGGGAGCCCACGAAGTACTCATGCCGAATTTAGTTCCACAGTATTCGCGGCTAAGTACCGCTGGGACTATTTGTGGGTTTGGTTCATGTGAACAGCCGCCAGAGAGCCAGCGTTCGGTTCTATTTGCATGGGGCACCCAGGGAAAGCTACTAGTGGTGGCTGGGCAGGGTAACTCCCAAACAGTGTCCCAGACCTGGACCATAGTCGGTGGGCAGGAGGCCGGCTTTTACACTCCTCCAGGAGTCCGTGGGAAGGAGAGTTTGTGTCACGTATTCATCCGCTTATAGAAATGTGGTTAATGACATTTACTGTCCACACAGGAAAAATTGTGCCGAGCAGCAACCTAATCCACAGAAGGTTTAATGCTGAGCAGTAATTGTGCAAATGAAACCTGGTCTCATGTATTCATCCGCTTATAGAAAAGTGGTTAATGACATTTACTGTCCACACAGGAAAAGTTGTGCCGAGCAGCAACCTAATCCACAGAAGGGTTAATGCTGAGCAGCAATTATGCAAATGAAAGCTGGTAACTGACTTTGGGGTCAAAGGCCGGTTACAGCCTATCAGAAAGAAAGGAGGGGTATTTAGGCCCAGTTCTCAGCCTGCTCCGTGCCCTGTCGTGGTTTCCCTTGTGGTTGTCCGAGAGCGCGTTCCTGTTTATAGTTTTCTACCTGGTTTTTGACTTTGGCTTTGTTTATTGACTTCTCTATATTCTGGTATCCTGACTCCTGGCTTTCCTCATCGCTGTGTCCCTTTCTGTGTTCCCTGACCTCGGCTAGTATTTTTGACTATTCTTTGTACGTTAAATCTGGCCATTCTAAGGACCGGTAATACGTTACTTATTTGTCATCCGTGCTGTACAGTTCTACGTGCTGGATCAAACAGTAATCCTGACAGTTTGTCACACTGCTAATGACTTATTGTTTTCTACTTAGCGACTGGTTTCCAACCAGAGCCTCAATTTAATATTTTTGCATAAGCTTTTTAAATTATTTAATATTTTTGGATAAACATTTGAAATTATTTAATATTTTGAAAAATATTTTTGATATGTTTTGATAAATTGATATTTTATTTCACTTAACAACAAATTCTCTGTATATAAGAAAAATAAGTTAGCTATATCGCATTACATTGCCAATCAACTATCAAAGATACCGACCGCTTGCTTCTGGTAAAGCATTAAAACACATGCTGTGTAAGTTGTTACCAGTAAAAAAAAAGGCTATAATTGGCATTAGATGTTGATATCGATACTATAGCCAATGCATTAAACTGTGAATTTGTGCCATACTAGATACTAACCTCTGTAACTTTTGAGGTTTCCTTCTGTTATGGGTATTACCTTTTCAATGAATTAAAACATTCACTTTACAGAGTGTAAAATAGATGCCACAGAGTGTTAATGTAGTGGTACTTACCTTACCCGGGGGCCGGCCGAGGTCCTCTCTTCCCGCCGCACATGGCTCGCTCAGAGCTCGGATGAAGGCGGGCACGGACCGCAAGATGCGGTCACATGTCCCGCCTAGCTCTAAGAGCGTGCCGCGCGTCTCGGGCACGCTCTTAAAGGGGCAGTGGGAGCCAAAAAATACAACGGTCTCCCATTGGCCCCAATCAAAGTAAAGGTTAGGGTATTTATACTTACCTCTCCCTTAACTCCCTGCCCTATCATGGTTTCTGTTTCAGTTCCCTTTAGCGCTTGTTTTGTTCAGTTGTGATTTTCGTACTTGACCTTGGCTTTGTATCTGACTCCGTTTATCTCTTTATCCCTGTTTTGTCTTGTTTGCCGGATTTCTGACTACTGTGTACCAGACCTTGGCTAGTTTTTGTTCTCGCAGTCTCTTTGTACCCTTGACCTCGGCTCGTTCTTGACTCTGTCTATTCTCTGCTATACGGCGAGTCCAGCCATGCTGTGGTCCGGTAAGACGTATCTGCTCTATCTGTCAATTGTTGGACTAAATCTTGCGTGTTGGGGTAAACTACCATGACAGTTAAACAATACACCAGCATATCATACAAATTATTTCTGATTAATGGTAGTCTAAAAAATATCCACTAGTAGTAATCTTCTTTAGATAAGTTTTGATAATTCATTTAGAAAATGCATAGTGGGAATGAAAAAGCACATACTACTTACACTTTGCAGAGCAATAAGAATGCTCTATGAAACCAGCAAAGATGGTATAATCCCCACCAAGGATAAGTAGATGTAGATTCTCAACCCTCTGGATATCTGAATCTACAGGTGATACTCGAAAAATTTGAATATCATGAAAAAGTTCTTTTATTTCAGTAATGCAACGTAAAAGGGGAAACTAATATATGAGATAGAGGCATTACATGCAAAGCAAGATAGTTCAAGCCGTGATTTGTCATAAGTGCAGTGATTATGGCTTACAGCTCATGAAAACCCCAAATCCACAATCTCAGTAAATTAGAATATTACATGCAATCAATAAAACAAGGAGTGTACATAGAACAATATCAGACCTCTGAAAAGTATAGGCATGCATATGGACTCAGTACTTGGTTTGAGCCTCTTTTGCAGCAATTACTGCCTCAATGCGGCGTGGCATAGAAGCTATCAGCCTTTGGCACTGCTGAGGTGTTATGGAAGACCAGGATGCTTCAATAGCAGCCTTCAGCTCTTCTGCATTGTTCGGTCTCATGTCTCTCATCTTTCTCTTGGCAATGGCCCATAGATTCTCTATGGGGTTCAGGTCAGGCAGTTTGCTGGCCAATCAAGCACAGTAATCCCACGGTCATTGAACCAGGCTTTGGTGGTTTTGGCAGTGTGGGCAGGTGGAAAATGAAGTCAGCATCCCCATAAAGCTTGTCTACGGAAGGAAGCATGAAGTGCTCCAAAATCTCCTGGTAGACTGCTGTGTTAGCCCTGGACTTAATGAAGCACAGTGGACCAACACCAGCAGATGACATGGCTCCCCAAATCAACACAGACTGTGGAAACTTCACATCTTGCAGTGTGTGCCTCTCCATTCTTCCTCCAGACTCTGGGTCCTTGGTTTCCAAATGAGATGCAAAAGTTGCTCTCATCAAAAAAGAGGACTTTGGATCACTGAGCAACAGACCAGGTCTGTTTTTCTTTAGCCCAGGTAAGACGCTTCTGACGTTGTTTGTTGTTCAGGAACGGCTTGACAAGAGGAATATGACCTCTGAAGCCCATTTCCAGGATCTGTCTGTGTGTGGTGGCTCTTAATGTACTGACTCCAGCCTCAGTCCAGTCCTTGTAAAAGTCCCCAACACTTTTGAATGGCCTTTTTCTGACAATCCTTTCCAGGCTGCGGTCATCCCTGCTGCTTATGCACCTTTTTCTTCCACACTTTTCCCTTACACATAACTTTCTATTACTGTGCTTTGATACATCCAACTTCCTTCGCAATTACCTTTTGAGGCTTTCCCTCCTTATGGAGGGTGTCAATGATGGTGTTCTGCACAACTGTCAGGTTAGCAGTCTTCCCCATGATTGTGATTCCTACTGAACCAGACTGAGAGACCATTTAAAGGCTCAGAAACCCTTTGCAGGTGTTATGGCTTACTTAGCTGATTAGAGTGGGACACGGTGAGCCTAGACTATTGCACCTTTTCACAATATTCTAATTTACTGAGATTGTGGATTAGGGGTTTTCATGAGCTGTAAGCCATAATCATCGCACTTATGACAAATCACGGCTTGAATTATCTTGCTTTGCATGTAATGCGTCTATCTCATATATTAGTTTTCCCTTTTACGTTGCATTACTGAAATAAATTAACTTTTTCACAATATTCTAATTTTTCGAGTAACACCTGCATTTATTCATGGTGGAGATGATACCATCTATGCTGGTTTGAAAGAGCTATTTCCTATTGCTTGAGAAAATAGTATTTTTTTTCCTTACCACTCACACTGTAATTTGTGGGGATATTTATGGGATGATAATATTATACAGTTGAGAATTGCCCACTAGTTCAATTCTCTTATATCTTAGAAATCGTTATCATGTAAGTGAAATGTATTCCATACAAATAAAATCACAATTTGTTATAAAAATAGATATAATTTATTGTGACAAATAAAATAATAATAACATTAGGCAGCATGCATGATAATAATCAGTGAATATTTAGTATAACGTCATATACAATGGCAATGGCTAAACACAGTACAAAGCTACAGCATCAACTGTCAAGACTTACAAGATTTATGAGGGTACTTCACAGACACAGAAAGCAAAACTTCACACAGCACAACGCAAAGCCATAAAATCTTGGCTCACAGTCAGATCAACTGAGTAACCCTTTCAATGCTGGCTAGATCCTCCTAGGCATATAATATCCTATTCTCATGTAATTTTCAATTAAAATAACATTCAAACCAGCTCATTAATCATTTCCTGGAACCATCCAAAAGAGTCAAATCTACAGATTCTATAAGCCGAATTTTAATTTGCCTAAAAAGATATCTTATCTTATTTTAGAGCAAATCACCACACATGGATAAAAACAGCGGTATGCTAACACGTGGTAAGATACCAGTACTATATAATTATCTGACTCCACCTGCAGAATGGAGTGTTATAACTACATATTCTTTATTTAATTAAGATTCCTCAATTATGGGATCTGATCGTGATTTATCCATGCATGTATCCTGCTATTAATAGATTTTAATTAATTTAGATGAATTAAATAAAACCAGCATAATTACCAGTTATGATGTAGTTGTTCTCATCAGATGAGTAGATAGTCCCAGGAACTTGAATGCGAGTATGATTGGTTGTATGGAGTTGTGTAAGTAATAGAGAAAAGTGATGTTGGTTAGAAAGTAATAGTAAAATTCTAAGTGTCAAGGAGTGTTTCTTGAGTTGTGTCCAAGAGAGTTTGAGAGTTGAGTGTTAGTCCCAGAGTGTCCTGGATCTCTCTGAATGTCCGAATCTGAAAGCCCAAACTCACGTCTCTTCCCTTTGTCCTAACTTTTAAAGGGCCAGGCTCTCTGTACGTCATTAGTTGATAAGGCCAATAGGAAACTGTAGGTGTGTCTACGTTATCTAGTATTATCTAGTTTTTGGTCAATAGAGGGCGCAATTGCCTCATCAAAATTTAGTGTCCTCGAAAGAGTTAACTTATTTTGATGACGATTCTGACGTCATTTGGCTTATCTAAAATGACTACCATAACTTAAATTTGCTGTCATTTCAAAGCGTTTGCCTCAGTCTTTGTGGCAATGACTTTGATCATAATTTCTAGGATTGACATGTCTAAACTCAATTTCACCCCTTACTTACAATGGGACCTTGTAAGATTTAGAAAGTAAAATTAATTACTTAGTCTTCTCTGTCACTAGTGTCTGTGTTTAAAATTATTTCTATTCCATTAACATTTAAACAGAGCATTCCATCCCCCTGCTTCATTGCTTATCACTTGGCTTGTTTACATAATGCATTCCTTAGCTCAGGCTAGTGGCTAGTTACAGAAAGGAAAGAAATTTTGTGTCTGTCTTGCCTGAAATCCAAAATGGAGCCCGCTTTATTCTGAGTGACTCTGGCAATATACACTTTTAATTTCTATCTTAGCACAAAATGTCTGCCGATATAGATATCCTGACAAAGTAGTGCCAGGAGTAAGGATTTAACCTTCTTTATACTAATTTGGGGATCATATTGAAGAAGGGTGAGAGTCGGTATGGGAGGGTTTATTTTTAATTTTTAAATATGACAAGGAGGGAGCCACGAGCCAGTAGAACGAATTGCACGACCGAAATTTATTCTAACAAACAATTCGTTCTTCATTTCATTCGTTGTTTTCCATTCATTCAGATGAATGGACGAATTGCCAACAATTTGGATGAAAACATGTTAGCCCAAAAACAAATGCCCAAGTCTACTAATAACTGTTTTTTGTTGATTCCATAACATTAACAGGACAATACATTTTGGTATCAACAGAATCTGCAGTAGAGCACAAGGAGAAAATGTTTATGATGTTATACAAATAATATTCTAGGAAATGTTAGGAAAGAATACTTTCCGTACCTTTTTATCTCATCAAATGGAATCAGACTGCTGGAGCTTTGTCTGCAGCTTGTTCTAAGTGCTCTTTAAGGACTGTTTGATTGTGCCCTGGGGACAGACTTGTATAACTTGACTTGTTTCATATGTTGCGTTGAGGTTATTGTATCGTTCTCTTAATCGGTCTTTGCAAAAAGCTATGAAATAAAATTTGTAATGTAGCGGATCTCATTTTTGCACAGCCTAAATGTGAGGATGTTGGATATAAATTTTCCAATATAGAGTTCTTTCCCCTTGATTTAATAACTATTTAAGAACTGGTTAATTGAATTGTTCATTGAATATGTCCCCACAGGGCAACATTCTCAAATGAGTTATAAAAAAAGACAAAAATAAATTACATCGAAACATGCACTCATTATTTCATAGTAACAGAACTGTAATTATTAAAGAGACAGGTTCAACACAGTTCTCTAACAGAGCTATCTAATACATGTGTATATTTATATATACAGTTTTTTTAAGAAAATCTGAAACTTAACTTCTCCCTCCAGGAAATAATGTTAGTACTTTAAATGTCTGTAATCTTGCCAGGGATATGAAATGCCTGCTTTGCAATGTAATGCAAGTAGCAAGGCGGATCTCAACCAATCCCTATTCACTGATCCAGTATATCATCCCACAGCCTAATGAATTGGAGAAGGAATAAGGAAACCATTATTGTGACTCCTCTTCTTAAAGGCAGCCACAAACAAGTTGTCGAGAGCAGAGTAAGCTTGTTTCATACAGGGTTATTTATTAAGGTGAGAATTCAAAGTGGATTTAAAATTTAAGGCCAGAGTAGCTGAAATTAAAGCATAGATGAATTTTTCATTTTTCACTATTTTGACCTTAAACCTAAAATTTACTTCAAATGTACTTCGGATTCTCACTTAAGCAAAAAACGCTGATAGTATTTCACTAAACCAGAAAATGACAGGAATTGACCAGGGAATTGCAAATTCAAGGTCAAAATGATGTGAGTTGGGGAATTATTCCAATTTTAATATTTTAGGTATGGAATTCTCTGTTTAGATCCCAACAATTCCCATTTAAGTGAATAAAACTGAAATCCAACTTGAGAAGCTGCTCATCCAAGGTTGAATTTTCTATCAGACTATAACAGAATGGTCATTGTTGCCAAATACAATAGTTTTTTTATATTTTAAATATTCAATAATGCACAGTAATATTGCAGGATTTCCAAATTTCAAGAGAAATATTGATTTATCAAACCATCATCCATTCATTGTGAGTTAGAAGTACACTACTGTTCCTTGTCTTCCAACCGGTCTCCCTCATGTGGCATTTATTAAAGAATTACAAATCCAAACATAGTGTGATAGCACTGAGTTATAAGAAGAACACTCTCAGTATAATCGATGTCCATACAGGAAAAAATATTATTTCTATTATTCTTATTATTCAATAAAATAATTCCATGCTCAAGATAACTTGGTCAAGTTAACAACTGTCATGGTGTTGGTGTGTTAAGAAAAATCCAAATGGTCTAAAAAGAGTTTGAGGCACTGTTATAACAATATATTCCCTGTTCCAAATTGTGTAGTTCATCTGTTTCTCTGTATACTATTCAATAAAAATGTAAATAATGAAAGTTATATTGTCATCCACTGTTAATTACCTCATTAGAATTACCGGAACATTTAAAATCCAGGTTTTAGTGGCAGTAGTATTGGTAGTTTGTCGTTTATTATAGCCATCATAAATCCTTCTATAGAAACCAGAGAAAAGTCTACAGTAGCACATCTCTAGCACATCCTTAAATGCGGATGCCTTGCACTACGCCAATGCAGGGTATCTGCAGCACAGGCATCTGCACCTGCGCAGCCCCGAATGAGTGGCATTCAGAACTACATGTAATGGTGATTGTTGGACTCTGTAGTCAGCATATTCATTTCTGGAGCTATAGTACTTAACTGACATATACAATATAGCTAATTAGCTAGAACAATGTATATATAACATAGTTAAGTGCCTTCAGAGCTGGAGTCAGTGCCTCAGGGCCTGGAAATGGTGCCTTGTGAAAATGTAGATTGTGGGTGAATTGGTGTGAGGAAGGCCTCTCAGAGATTGCTGGAATATGTACAGGGTGGCCCAAAAGTAGGTATACAATAGAATCAATAAAATTAATCGCAACAGATTTTAGGGATACACATACCCACTGACACACAACAAAGTGACAGTTACATTTCAGGCATTTACATATCAGTATGACAGTTCGAAAGCATAGTGGAGGGCAGATAAGATAATCATTTTTTGTTGGTCAAGCTGGGAATTCTAGAACACTGTTTTCCTACTTTAGGGCCACGAAACGAGGTCCTTCCATTCTAGTCATTACGCCTAAAGTGATTAAAGCTAAGTAAAGTTGTGAAGTAGCTTTGAGTCAAGGAGAAAGTACTTGTCATTTGGTGGCATAGTAATGGTCTAGAAGACCACACATATTCTGCGACCGTTATAAATATTCTATGCCTTAGAATGGCATAGCATAAAATATGTAAGACATCTGAAAATACATAGTTACATAGTAATCTAGGTTGAAAAGCAAGACTCAATTGTATTGACCTTTAAAATACATCTTTGTATTCTGTTGATCCCACTCACACCATTATCAGAAATAAGTATCCACATCCATAAAATAACACTCTTTTTTTCCCATTTTCCTCTCTGTCAGGACATTAGCTGATGACCTGAAGCTAAGCAGTGATGAGGAGGACATTGATCAGGTAAGATCTCTAATGCTCGTACTATTATTATAACAGCAGTCCAAATGTGTTCTTTTTCTAAAGCAATTCCTAATAAGATGTGCTGCATTTATCTTCAGCAATTCCTAATATTGAAATACCAGGCACAAAATACATCGTCCATTGAATACAGTTGTGTTTAAATTCTACAAATTGATTAGCTTAAGGGAATTTGAGCTCTCAGAGTAATTTTCCACTTCAATGAGCAAGCTCAAGTTAAAATGCCATCATAAGCAGATTACTCAAACCTCCCATAATGGATAAAGTGAAATTTGTTTAAAAAGACACTCCAGGCATTCTCTGGGCACCAACACAACTTCATTGTGATTTTGGCCCCATATTCATTCTGTATTTTTCTCTACTTTCAAATCTCTTTAGTTTTGATATTAAAGTAACACTCCATACAGCTTGCTGAAGTGCTTTATGTGTGAAGAAATACTCATTTTAATAGCAATTTATACAATTACTGATTTCTATTTGAAATCAGCATTATTATAAATAATTGCAGCAACACCTCTCTGGCCAGGGAGGTTATCTTCCAAATTCTGTTAGATTTGCAAAGCGTTCCTGTCTTCTCCCTTAAGGCAATGAGCCTGTGAGTACGTGCTTGCATCCACCAGGCTCGGTTAACCTCTGGTTCCAAGCGTGGAAGTCCGAGTCTCAGAATCAGAGGCTTCTCAATGACTACCAACAGTGCAGCCGGTGTGGCTGCAAGTTGAGGTGGCCCATCAGGTGGCCCATGCACTAAGGGACAGTTGATAGCCTCTGCATGTGCACTGGCCCTTTAATAGTGCAACAGGGTCCATTGCATATTAATAGCATGGGAGAGAGGAGGACAGAGGAGAAGGCACAGAGGAGGGGGCGTGATCTGGGAAAGACAGCCCATGACTACCAAAAGCCTAAGCCAGCAGATACAAGTTGCCCCATGGAAGCCACCCTCCTGTGTCCAAAGGGTAAAAAGTTCAAGAACGGCTGTCCATATCAACCAAAGCTTTTTCATTTTGTGCTTATTCCAATAAAAAGTTTGCAGTATAATCATATATGTGCCTGATTTTAAATACAACATTGACATTATGAGGACAGAAAATGACTGCGGGGAAGACTCTGAGCAGGTGAACTCACATTAATCTCTCTTTGGCTGAACTACACAGCATTCCTTCCAATCAGGAAGAAGTTTTGTGAAAATGGGATGCATGGCTAAAGGAGTAAAGTTAGGTTTTTGTATTTAAAAAAAAAAAAATAGGGGGGCGTGGCCTGGCACCGCATGGATGCAGTAGCATAATCTGAGAGCTCCGCCATTCTGTGGACTAAAACAGCAAGTATCTCAGCTAAATACACCCTGCAACTCTCCCACAAGCTACCGAGGACACAGGGGAAGATATGTCCCACAAATCAGCTAAAAAACTAAAACAGAAAACGTTACATTCCCACCTAACAATGGGGAAAAGCGGAATCCAAGATGGCGCTGATGGACCGAGCTATATAGCTTCAGATCGGGAAGATGGCGAAAGCCAAGATCTACCTGACACCCCTAACACCCAACCAGCCACCGATGCATCTGTGAGCAACATGCTGCGGTTGCTGCAAACAAACCTCAGGTCAGATTTTTCCAAAATGGCAGCGGACATAAGGGCAGATATCCAGGCCCTGGGGGACAGGACGGCACACTTAGAAGAGGCAACAGAGGGGCTGAAAGAGGCCCATAATGAGCTTGCTGAGGCACATACAGCATTACAGCAAAAAGTGCACTTCCTTGAAGGAAAAATTGCAGATAATGAAGACAGAGAGAGAAGGAACAATATAAGACTGCGCGGTGTACCTGAGACGGTAGGCCCCCAATACCTCACTAAATTTGTCCAAGATATGTTCAAGGCACTAATTCCGTCATTGAAAGCCTCTGACCTGCGCCTAGATACCACACACCGCTTACCGAAACCAAGGCACCTGCCACCCTCAACACCGAGGGATGTAATCACAAGAGTGCATTATTTCACAGTGAAAGACCGCATAATGCAGGCCTCCAGAAGAAACCCACCCCTGCCGAACCCTTTTGCTGACATCAAATTGTTCATCGACCTGTCTGCGGTGACCATGGTCAAAAGGAGAACGTTTGCACCTATTACTATGGCCCTAAGGAATGCCGCGATACCATATAAATGGGGTTTCCCTACGAAACTGCTGCTGAAAAGAAACGGAG
This sequence comes from Pelobates cultripes, assembly GCA_933207985.1. NCBI lineage: Eukaryota > Metazoa > Chordata > Amphibia > Anura > Pelobatidae > Pelobates > Pelobates cultripes. The sequence continues at coordinate 264,654,969 of OW240912.1, forward strand.
TGGACAAGACAATCTTCACACCAAGTGAAGGTGTGAAAATGCTCAGAGAATGGAACAACCGAGCAACGCACGACCATCGTCAACTTCTCCACCCAGGAAACAAACAAAGGACTTTCGATCCATCCCCTGGCACACGGCAGACCCAGCAGATACACAACCCGGGACACTGGCACAATAAACTGCAGCGCTACCAACCAACGTTGAATGAATACAGATATGTATATTATACGTGAGATTGTACACCCGAACCCCTCTAGTGCACTCTCGTAGCTGTCTTCACTAGCAATGTGATCCGCAGCTGAGAGTCCACAACAGGCGGCTTACCTGATAATTGTTCAAGTTACTAGATATATACTGTTATCACTTTTCCCTCCCTTTTACGATATATTCAACTAAACGTTACGAAATCCTACCTGTAAGGTGTAACAACTAAGTGGGTTTCACGTACAACTACAGGCTGGTCAATACCAGATGATCTAGCATAGATTAACCCAAGACAACACTTAACAGGTACCTAGTTAGAAGAACCCACGATACCCCATAAGGCTTATTTACTAAGCCATTACTCTACCCGTCAGCAGATCTCTGCCCTAGGCCACCCGGCTAACGGGTTTGTATATAGTTTATGTTATATCATTGTAATCTACCACCCAAACTTACCCCACCCCCGACCCTCATCTAACAATCGGAGAAAGACGGTAAAAAGCAGGGATAAGCGTCAAGACGCTATACTATCCACAACAGCCAGTTAAAGTATTATTAGCAACATGCCAATTAAAGTACTCTCCCTTAACACGAAAGGGCTGAACACACCCCATAAAAGGCGACTAGCACTATTGGAAGCTAAAAAACAGAAGGCGCAGGTAGCCTTCTTTCAAGAAACCCATTTTAAATGGGATGCAAGGCCCAGGTTCAACTCTCCTTGGTTCCCCATAGACCACCATTCCTGCTGCTCCACAAAAAAGAGAGGGGAGTCTATCCTGGTTAGCAAGAATGTAGCCTTTGAATTAATTCACAAAATCAGTGGCAGACAGGGCAGATATCTCATCATACAATGTCACTTAAATAACAACACCTTTACCTTGATGAATGTGTATGGGCCCAATGCTGAGCAGGAGGAGTTTATGAACCGGGTATTTGCCTTGTTAAATCTGTATAGCTTTGGGGAGGTAATACTTGGAGGCGACACCAACTTTCTCCTAGACAGCTCCAAAGACTCATCTGCCTCGAACAAAGTAACATCCACCACCTCCAAACGGAGGCTCACGGAATCCCACAACATCTGTGACATCTTAGCAACACATGATTATGTAGACCCTTGGAGAATAACACACCCTAGCGACACAGACTACACCTGCCATACGGCAGTACACAACAGCTACTCAAGAATTGACAGGTTCTTACTTAGGTCTACTACCTTCATGAAAGTACTAGAGACAGACATCGGAGACATTACGTGGTCTGACCATGCTCCCATCACGCTAACACTCAAAGATGGGCTTCCCACTAACGGCCAAACATCTTGGAGATTGAATGAAACCTTGCTGACAAACCCACACATAGTCCAACAGGTCACAACAGATCTGCAGAATTACTTTGCAGACAATGACAAGCAGGACACGGACCCAGATTATATCTGGCTAGCCCACAAAGCAGTCATTAGAGGCAGTTTTATAAAGCACGCCAACCATGCCAGAAAAACGCACTTAGCACAATACCTAGCCCTCATAAACGAGATTAAAGCTACTACACACAGGAAAAAACACTCGCCCACTCTAGAAACACAACGAAACCTCTTAATCTTACAAACACGACTACAAGACATGGAACTAGCCAAAACCACCTACCTCTTGCAAAAATCTAAGCACAAATTCTTTACAGCAGGTAATAGAGCCGGAGCTAAGCTAGCAGCACAACTAAAACAAAAAGCAATCGCCTCCAGGATTGTCTACCTCAAAAATGAGAAAGGTCAAAAAATCATTGACCCTGGGGAAATTGTTAACACATTTGCAGAGTATTACCACAAATTGTACAACCTGCACGAAGACAAAGACAAGACTGTCCCGCGTATGGCAGACATACATTTCTAGCGGACATAACCCTACCATCCCTGACTGCTGCCGCAATACAGTCCTTGCGACAACCCATATCCCTAGAAGAAATCACTTCAGTGATTGCAAAACTACCCACTAACAAATCCCCTGGACCGGACGGTCTCACAAACAACTAATATAAATTATTTGCAGCTATACTTTCCCCGCACCTATTAAAACTGTACAGACAGAGCAGTGAAAGAGGAGCCTTACCAGCAGAAGTACTCCTGGCCCATATTTCCACCCTCCCTAAGCCCAGGAAACCACTGACCCACTGCAAGAATTTCAGACCCATATCATTACTAAATGGCGATGCTAAAATATACGCCAAGATACTCAGTAATAGAATAGCCCCATTCCTCAAACAATTAGTGCACAACGACCAGTCGGGGTTTGTCAGAGGCCGTCAAGGCTCGGATAATACCCGATGGGTCCTTAACGTGCTGGCACACATGGAGAGGAATAACACTGAAGGCCTCCTGTTGGCACTGGATGCGGAGAAGGCCTTCGATCGCCTTAACTGGTCATACATGACAAGGGTCTTAGAGAAATATAGATTCCCACCTGAAATGATCAGAGGAATAGAAGCACTATAGAGCATGCCGGCGGCCAAAGTCTCGACAGCAGGATTCACTTCTGACAAATTCCATATTACTAATGGAACACGCCAAGGTTGTCCCTTGTCCCCCCTCCTATATATTTTGTCACTAGAACCATTGGCGCTCAAAATTTGCACAAACTCTGACATCAAGGGGATACAAATTAATGCCCAGGAACACAAGCTAGCGCTGTTTGCGGATGATGTCTTGATATCAATAGCAGACCCAGAGAGTTCTCTACCGCACATCATGCATACCCTTAAAGAATTCGGCCTAGTTTCACACTATAAACTCAACCAGGATAAGACCCAGGCACTGACAGTTAACCTGCCACTGGAATGGAAAATGACACTAACACACAAATACCAATTTGACTGGAGAACATCCTCTCTTACATACTTAGGTGTCAAAATTGCAACATCGATTGCCAAAGTCATTAAATTAAACTACCTACCCCTACCGCACATGTGTAGGGCAGAAACCCTAAAATGGAAGCATACACACCTGTCCTGGCTAGGAAGGATCAATGCCTTCAAAATGTCCATACTACCCAAAATGTTGTACGTTTTCCGCATGCTTCCCATTAGAGTGACACAACCCCTCCTCAAACAACTACAGAGTACGTGTAACACCTTTATATGGGACAATAAACGGCTCAGACTCCCTAGTAGACTCCTATACACCCAGGCCAAACAAGGCGGGGTAGGATTACCGAACATCCACCAGTACTATAAAGCGTCAGCACTAACAGCTGGAATACTACTACACTCACCTAAAGGGGACCTAAACTGGGTAGATATGGAAAACGCACAACTACCCGGACTGAACATAGTTGACACTCTGTGGATACCCAAACATCTAAGGACCCCTAAACAGAGCTTATTTCCCACTACAAGCCTCACACTCAACATATGGGACACATTCATGGCCACACTGGGGTGCAAAACCTCTTTCCATACCCGGGCACCCCTGACAGCACTAGTTGGCACAACTCCAGCCTTACCCCTCACAAAATGGGCTAAGGCAGGTATCACCAACATCCATCAACTGATGGACGGCAGAGATGTAATGCAGTTTACAGACATACAGGCCAAATGGCACATACCAACAGGGGAACTATTCACATACCTCAGGCTCAAGGGCACCATACAAACCCACGTGACCAAATACAAACCAGCGCAAAAGCAATCACTGCCAACTGACGGGATTATAGATAGATGCTGGACCACACTGGGCAAACCAAAAGCCATTTCCCTATGCTACAAGATGTGGGAAAGCAGACAGATCAACAACCCCGTAAGACAAAATGGGAGGAAAACTGCTCCCTCCCAGTTACAAATGAAGACTGGGTACAAGCCCTAAATGGCCTCTCTAAACTCACTAGGTGCTACACACACATAGAGGCACATAGGAAACTACTTTATAGGTGGTATTTGACGCCATTAAGGTTACATAAAATATACCCCAATGTCCCATTGACGTGTTGGAGATGCTCCGGGGCAGTTGGCTCATTTATACACATATGGTGGACATGCCCGGTGATTCAGCCCCTCCCGATGGAGGTCCGGAGATCGCTGGGATTGCTAGGCATAGCACACCTACCACAGAACCCATAAACATACCTTATGCTATATACTACGACGTAAGAGGCAATACCGATAGGTCCAACCCCACGACTGGACTGCCCCCCCCCCCGCATCCCATCCAAACAAACAAGCGCAAAGCACCAGACCATCAGTAACTATGGTGAAAGGGAAGCAAAATCTCTAATCTCTAATAACTAAAATTTTATATGAAATAGATGTGATGTTAATGTATCTACGATCTACCTCCGAGTGCTGCGTCTTCACTCTCTATATGCTGTACTACTGTCTGGAAATTGTTTTACATATGTAATACCTGCACCCCCCCCCCTCTTCTTTCTTCTGTACCCCGTATACATGAAAACCAATAAAAAAGATATATTTAAAAAAAAATATATATATATATATATATATTTCAAAAAACATTATAACTATGAGGCCAAAACTTATGCATTTAAGTTACAACTGATGCCCACAATTTTGCATTAATGCAACTCTGCCACATCGCTTTTTCAAGTATTTCATAAATATAAAATCTCGTCTGTAATGACCTTTTCTAACAGAGCGCCACTTCATCTTTACTCAGTACTGACCAACAATTCAGCAGCATACCTCAGTTTTGCTTTGAGAATTCTGTAGTGAATGGTTAGTTATTCCTCTTAGCACTTTGCTCCGGATTCCAACTAACCTGCTCCATGATTCCTGGTCTTGGCTTTTTGTTTCAATTCAGCTTAAAGGACAAGTGTCACCTCAAAACTATGTTTTTTTTAAACTAAATAGATTCCTGTTCTGCAGTTAGTTTGGCTGCATGTTAAGTGGTTCCAAATATTAGTTTGGTTTCTAGGCTTAAAAAAAACTGTCTAAAATACTCAATATTTTTCAAATCTTTAGCCATGATGTCATATAAAATTCATATTTGTGTTTATAAGCAGTGGTATAGAATCCCCCTCCTCCCACATAGATTTTAATCATGACAATAGTTGAAGTAGATATGTAGTTTGAGATATTGGTAATTATTAGCAGGACAAGATCCTTGAGAGGAGCATGTGGACAAGGAATAGTTGAGATAAATAAAGAAAGAGGCATATGGAAGGGAAATACATGGGGAAAAGCACAGGGGAGAATAATGTTGAAAAAAATCACATGGGAATGGAATGGGGGAAAACAGTAGGAGTAGTGAATAAAACATGTACAGGGTTTATTAGCCAGTGGTAGGAATCCTAAAGAGAAAAACAAATGAAGGGACCAGAAGATATACACATGATTTATTTAGCAATTGAACTTCAGGCGAGGCTTTGATGACAGATACAAGCAGTTACGGAGATCATTATGGATTTAGGTCAAAAGAGTAGGAGAATACGTGGAACAATCACGGTCTTGCTCCCACTTATTGCAGAGAGGTGGCAGCCAAGGCTATGACAGAGAGTGGGGATATTACTTCATGTTCTATCTCCACCCTATCACTGTGTGCCCAGATAAATCATCCACATACTGCAGAAGCAGAGCGGGGAGGAAGCCAGAAGGCGGCGGTGTCAGACTCCCGAAACCCAATTTCAGGGTAAACCATTCAAAATCTGTTTAGTTAATACTGGGTCCAGACACTCCTGCTCCCATAACAACTTAAAGACCTTACGTTTGTCGTGGGAGTGTTGATTTAAGTATTAATAAACCTTATACAAAGCTAAAAGTAACATAGGGAGTAACATCCTAATGAAATGTGCTGCGCCTAAAGTGCTTCATGGTGGAGGTGCCACAAATTTTGATGCTCAGCCTAGATGGGTTGATGGAATTGAGGATCAATTGCTTTTCTTCCAGCTGATTCATGATACGTGCATCTAGCAAGGATGAGTAGAGAGGAAAAGCAGCTATCATTCATTAAAAAGATTCATTAAAAGATCCCCACACTCACACTTAAAAAAGGTTACATAGTTACATAGCTGAAAAGACTTGCGTCCATCAAGTTCAGCCTCCCTCACATAAGTTTGTGCTGTTGATCCAAAAAAAAGAAAAAAAAAAAGCCTGAAGCGCTTCCAATTTTGCAACAAACTAGAGGGAAAATCCTTCTTGACCCCAAGATGGCAGTCAGATATCTCCTTGGATCAAGCAGCTATTACCCCACTAATTAGAAATTATATCCCTGTATGTTAAGTTTTTGCAAATATTTATCCAATTGCTGTTTAAACATCTGTATGGACCGTATGATAAAACTCTGATAGAAAGAGAGCATATTATAACTTTTTGTACCTCCTGCCGTGTGTTTTTGTGTGATATTACAGAAGGGTACATGGTTAAAAAGATTTTAATGGATGTAGAGCTAGTTTAGAAACAGTGTGGCCATAGAGTTATTGAAGTATCTCTCTGATAGATTATTTTCTTTTTAGCACTCTAATTCAGTTCTTGAAGTAAAAAGAATACTATGTAATTATTTAGTAGGAATTACATATAAATGTAATGCACCCTAAAAACAGATTATCTCACTCCTGTGTACTCTCACTGTGCAATGCAAGGCTATCTATCACTTTAATAGCCACACTCAGTAGTGTAGGTCGAGCCATTTTTCGCTTCTAAGCAGCCGATTTCAATTATCTGGCCAGTAATCAATCAAACAAAATGCGACTTTCTGGAAATTTTTCTATACTGGCAAATATTTCATGAACACTGAAAAAAGGACAGAATAGCTAATTGCCAATATAGAACTGGAAACAGGGCAACATAGCAAATTTGACAGCTCTAAAGATGCCAGGAATATAGCCGCTACCTGCTTTTACCCATAGCAATAACTTTGTCACAAAGTTGTGGGAAATGCGATATTAATAAAATACTATATTATTCAGTATTTAATAATATACTTGGCTCATAGCTTATTGCCTGTTTGTGTGCTGTAGTCCTTTTCTGTTTTAAAGGTCAGCGAACTAAGCCTTGTGTGCGATGGAAAAACCAGACGGTCCATTTTGTGATCTCCTTATTGTCTTATTGCTCTTGAGCACTTTAATTACATTTAATTTGCTGCTAATATAATTTAACACACCACTGGCATTGACACTATTTAGTGGTGTATTTAATTTATTTTCTGCCCTGGGTCATGCCAGGTATATTCATTACCATTGGTGTATACGCAATGTGTGAAAATGCTTAGACACGTGTTTGATAGAATGTCTATGTGTAATGTGTTTGAATGTGTAATTGTGTATGGGCATTTATATGTATAATGTGTAACACATATATCTGTCAAGAAATACTCGTTTAGCCATGATATTACACACATTTCTTTAGCCACACAACTAGATAGTATTAAATTAGCCACACTCACGCATAGTGACTTAGCCACACTTACTAACAGACCAAATTGGTCACTCTCACTTGCACATACGCAAATAAAAGTGAAAAATACTGCAGTCCCTAAGAAATAAAACAAACATAAGTTTAAACTACTGCTTCTCAAGAGTAAAAGCATACTTTGCCTTGAATAGTGCAGTAAAGTAAATGTTAACATACAAAAAAATGGAAAACGCAAGTGATAAATGGAATTGTTGGTGCTAGAGTGCTACCATAACCATATAGGCACCCACACCATATGATCTCAATTAATTGGTCTGAGTACGATATCCTGTAGTTTTAGCACTGCAACTAGAATCATTGCCGTTCTGCAGGAGTGGCACTGTTTACATTGCAGGATTAAAGGGACACTATAGTCACCAGAACAACTACAGCTTATTGAATTTGTTCTGGTGAGTAGAAGCATTACCTTCAGGCTTTTTCCTGTAAACATGGTCTTTTCAGAGAAAATGCAGTGTTTACATTACAGCCTAGTGATAACTTCTGCTCCTGGAAGCTGAATCGGCATGAGCTGATGAAGAGCCCACAAGGAGCAGGGTTAGTTAAGTAAATCTCACCTTTTGCTGCCACCCATTGCCACTGGAAAGGTGTGCAAAGATCCCCGACGGTGACAGAGCTGCTTTAATTAGCCATATGATAAGCCACTACCAACTAACTAGCTAGCCACATACACAGACAAACATATATATAATTACTGTATATACCCGAGGATAAGTTGAGTTTTTCAGCACATTTTTTATGCTGAAAACCCCCCACTCGACTTATACTCGAGTCAGTGTCTGTATTATGGCAACTTACAGTTGGGGGCTGGCAGCGAGCTGTATCTTACCTTCCTGCAGCTCCTGTCAGCTCCCTTCTCTCTCTTCCGTTCCGGTCAGCTCCCTTCTCCTCCACTGTAAGTCTTGCGAGAGCCGAGGGGTCAGACTTACAGGGGAGCTGACCGGAACGCAGGGGAAGGGAGCTGACAGGAGATGCAGGAAAGGTAAGTTACAGCTCACTGCCAGCCCCCCTCCTACACAGCCCATCCATTGGACCACCAGGGAATGAGAGCCCCTCTACCTGGCCATGTATCAAGCAGGGGGGTGGGGGGGGGAATAATAAAAATATAATAATAATATTACAATAAAAAAAATGTAAATATTAAAATTTAAAAAAAATGTAAATAATAAAATAAAAAATAATAATACTAAAATAAAAAAAATTAAAATAAAAAAATTAAAATATTAAAATTTAAAAATTAAAAATAATAAAAATGCCCTCCTCCCACCCAGTTCACACACACTACACACACACACACACTCATACAAACACACACTCTGCATTATATACACACACTCATACAAACACACACTCTGCATTATATACACACACTCATACACACACACACTCTGCATTATATATACACACACTCATACAAACACACACATACAAACACACACACTCATACAAACACACACATACAAACACACACACTCATACAAACACACTCTGCATTATATACACACACACTCATACAAACACACACTCTGCATTATACACACACACACACAAACACACACTCTGCATTATATACACACAGAGTGTGCGTATATAATGCAGAGTGTGTGTTTGTATGAGTGTGTGTGTATAATGCAGATTGTTTGTATGAGTGTGTGTCAGTGGCGTACTAAGGGAGAGACGGGGGGCGGTCCACCCCGGGTGCCACCAGGGTGGGGGGTGCCCCGCCGGCCCCCCCATGCTGCAGCCGCCCGAGTGCTCTGTAGAGAGCCTCAGGCGGCTGCAGCTTTGCCCAGGCGGTGCGTCCATGAGGGCGGACCGAACCGCCCGGGCGCAGCATGGGGAGAGGGGCTGACAGGAGGGAAGCGCTCAGCGCTCCCTCCTGTCACTCCCTACCTGTAGTAGCGTGGCCGAGCCCTGCAGCATGCTGGTCCGACGGGTACAGAGAGCAGCTGTCTCCTGTACCCGGCCGGACTAACAGGAAGTGCACACTGAGTAGGTCTGAGTGTGCACTTCCTGTTAGTCCAGCCGGGTACAGGAAACAGATGCTCCCTGTACCCGCGGACTATACAGGGCTCGGCCACGCTACAGCAAAGGGAGGGAGGGTGGGGGGGTGAGAAAGAAGAGAAAAGGGGGGGTGAGAAAGAGGAGGAGGGGGGTGAGAAATGGGGGTGAGAAAGAGAAAGGAGGGGGTGAGAAAGAGAAATGAGGGGGGGGTGAGAGAAAGGAGGGTGAGAAAGAGAAAAGAGGGTGAAGAGAAAGGAGGGGGGGGTGAGAAAGAGAAAGGAGGGGCGAGAGAGAAATTAGGAGGGGGGGAGAAAGAGAAATTAGGGGAGAGAAATTGGGGGGGAGAGAAATTAGGAGGGGGTGAGAAAGAGAAATTAGGGGGAGAAATTGGGAGAGAAATTAGGAGGGGGTGAGAAAGAGAAATTAGGAGGGGGGGTGAGAAAGAGAAATTGGGAGGAGGAGAAGGAAATTGGAGCGGGAGGAGAGATTGACATTCATCACATACACACAATGCACCCCTTGCACACAGAAAAACACAATGCATTACACACAGACACACATACACAAGCAATGCAACCCTTACACACACAGAAACACACAATGCATTAATTACACACACTCAATGCACCCCTTACACACATTCAATGCATCCCATACATACACAGAAACACACCTTGCAGCCCTTACACATACAAACACAATTTCACACAATGCATTCCTTACACACATATCAGGACATCCCTTACACACTCCACCCCCCGTGAACAAACTCATTGGTGGAACATGAAGGTGGACCCTGGGACCCAGACCTTGAGATGTGTAAAGGACCCCCAAAAAATGGAGCTGCTTCCCGTTCTCCCAGAACATTTATTTTTGTGACCACAGTTGCAAACCGCCTCCAGAGAGCCTGTTCTGCACCAAACCAGTGGAGCCAGACTGCAGATAGAGCCCATCATCATCCCCATCTGGTTGTAAGTAGGCAATCTAGTATATTATTCGTGGCACTAAGCTCTAATTTACCTCACATTAAAGAAACACTATAGTCCCCAGAACCACTTCAGCTTAATGTAGTGGTTCTGGTGTCTATAGCCTGTCCCTGCAGGCCTTTTAATGTAAACACGGCGGCACTGCAGCACTGGCGTTAGTTAACATGGCAAATCATATGGGTGGGGCATTGTGATGTCACATGGGGGGGGCGGCAAACTTTACTTTTGCCTAGGGCGGCAAAAATCCTTGCACCGGCCCTGGCTGGAGGGGGCTGTGTGAGCTGTGGCCGCACAGTGTCCCATGGTAGTTAGGGTGCCGTGCGGCCAGTACAGCTCACACAAGCAAACAGCTGATAAACCGGCCACACGGAGGAAATGTGTATGTGTGACTGTCTGCCTGTAATTGAGTGTGTGACTGTCTGCCTGTAAATGTGTGTGTGGGTCTGCAGGGATTTTGTGGAAGGGGGCGTGGGTTTTGTATTGGGACAAGAGTCTTTATAAGGGGGGGATAAGCAGGGGATTTGTGGAAGGGGGTTGCGGGGGTTTTGTAGACGGGACAGTAAAGGATTTGTAGAAGGGGCAGGACAGCGGTTTTGTAGGAGGGGCGGGGCAGGACAAGGGTTTTGTAGGAGGGGCTGACAGCGGTTTTGCAAAGTTTACAAATTGTAAAAAAAAATGAAAGAAAACCTTTAAAATTTTTTACAGGTTTTTGGTTTTGGATGGGGGGTGCCAAGCACAGGATCCGCCCCGGGTGCCAAATGCTCTAGGTACGCCCCTGGTGTGTGTGTATAATGCAGAGTGTGTGTTTGTATGAGTGTGTGTATGTGTTTGTATGAGTGTGTGTGTATATAATTATAAACATCACAGAATTTCATAGCCCCAAGTTTTACCCTCAACCTATCCACGAGGCATAGCATATTTCACAATTGTTGGTCACAAAACTGCACTCGACTTATACATGAGATCGACTTATACACGAGTATATACGGTAGCCAACATTAGCTGAACACTCGTCTACGTTCATAATTAGGCATACTAGCATAATTAGCACACATATTTACTAATTGTCATTGTCTACATATGTACAATATATGTATGTATGTGTAGTGAAGAACTGTGTGTTTGTATGAGTGTGTGTGTATAATGCAGATTGTTTGTATGAGTGTGTGTCAGTGGCGTACTAAGGGAGAGACGGGGGGGGCGGTCCACCCGGGTGCCACCACGGTGGGGGGTCCCCTGTGTGAGCTGTGGCCGCACAGTGTCCCATGGTAGTTAGGGTGCCGTGCGGCCAGTACAGCTCACACAAGCAAACAGCTGATAAACTGGCCGCACGGAGGAAATATGTATGTGTGACTGTCTGCCTGTAATTGAGTGTGTGACTGTCTGCCTGTAAATGTGTGTGTGGGGCTGCAGGGATTTTGTGGAAGGGGGCGTGGGTTTTGTATTGGGACAAGAGTCTTTATAAGGGGGGGATAAGCAGGGGATTTGTGGAAGGGGGTTGCGGGGGTTTTGTAGACGGGGCAGTACAGGATTTGTAGAAGGGGCAGGACAGAGGTTTTGTAGGAGGGGCGGGGCAGGACAAGGGTTTTGTAGGAGGGGCTGACAGCGGTTTTGCAAAGTTTACAAATTGTAAAAAAAAAGAAAGAAAACCCTTAAAAAAATTTACAGGTTTTTTTTTTTTGGGTGGGGGGGGGTGGGGGTGCCAAGCACAGGATCCGCCCCGGGTGCCAAATGCTCTAGGTACGCCCCTGGTGTGTGTGTATAATGCAGAGTGTGTGTTTGTATGAGTGTGTGTATGTGTTTGTATGAGTGTGTGTGAATATAATTATAAACATCACAGAATTTCATAGCCCCAAGTTTTACCCTCAACCTATCCACGAGGCATAGCATATTTCACAATTGTTGGTCACAAAACTGCACTCAACTTATACATGAGATCGACTTATACACGAGTATATACGGTAGCCAACATTAGCTGAACACTCGCCTACGTTCATAATTAGGCATACTAGCATACTTAGCACACATATTTACTAATTGTCATTGTCTACATATGTACAATATATGTATGTATGTGTAGTGAAGAACTTTAAATTTGAAGCCTACACTTATGTATGTTTGATTTTATATGTATGTTATTTAAATACTTTTAATATAAAAGATACCCTTTCCTTATTTGCCTTTAACCTTTGTTAGTGCTGTGGATGGAGAAGGAGACATGGGATACCTACAGTCACTCCATTCCCATAGTTACAGTGGGAGGATGCAGGAGAGCTGTGCAGCGAGTGCAGTCTAATTCTAGCTTCTCCTGGAGAGACGGACAGCAACAGGCAGTTGGTGCCAAGACATGACTTCATGACCCAGCTCCCACTGCTTTTAGAAGTAACCCATGCTATATAATGTGGTAGGTGGGGGTTACCCACAGAAATCCACTTGCTGCTGTGTCTCACTAGATGATAGGTGATGCATAAACAACTTGATCCTGGTTGTACTTTTAGTTTGGGTAGTGTTACATACTATGATGAAGGACCCACGTAGTGAACTATAATTTATATCTAATTTTACACAAGAGGTGTGTAAAATTAGTTAATTATGGTAGGTTTTACTGAGTTCATCTAAAGTTTCAATACTAACCGAATGATCTTATCGAAATCTTTAAAAGCATGCATTGTTTTGAGAAAATTATGTTATTCTAAAGTACTTGATTTCTAAAAGGTGAGGACCCACTATATTCAAATTCTTTTAAGTATTCAATTTTATATTTTGTTGATTATTGCAATAATCTAGTAGCCCAAATAACATTTAACTAAACAATTAATTCCTGGCTCACACTCATTGCTGGCGGTTCTAAGTCCAATGTAATTTTATCTCCTGGAATTTTTAATATTATTAAGTCCCATAAATGCCCATGATAAATGATTCATGTTATTAACAGTTCAAACTGATTGGCAAAATACATTTTAAAATAAAGTATATTTTTAACTAAATCATTATCTTTGTTGTCAGTTTGAGCAAATATAGATATAATTGCATTAAATGGACAATAAGAAAACACAAATAGATTGAATTTACAAATAAATTTCAGCATCCAAAATGAAAATGTTTTGTTTTTATTTTATTTTAATTACGGAGAATACTTTTTATCACATGATTAATATTGTGTGGCATAGGTTTTTTGTAGATAGGTATGCTCGCTTTGTACATATTTGATGTCCTACATTTAAATATATTTTTGTGCCTTAGCTTCCCTTAGCATTTCAAATTAGCTTTAAATAATGAGAACAGAACACTAGAATATGTTGACATGATTGATGGAAAAAAATACATAAAGCAGAAAGTATTAACATACAGATGCTTTTGTAATGACAACAGAAGCAGATATTGCATACGACATTTCGATTAGTTTTAATGCTAAAATACATGTATCAGATATTTTAAATATTCATAATAGTAAATAAGAAAGATTTACACTGTAATGCCATTTGAATCTAAATGCTTTGTGTGTTACAGCCTTTAAATCATAGAGGATAAAGATATCTGCTAGGGGGAACCAGAAAGATTTACATAATACACGTTGATATATTGTATAAAATAATAAAAAATACAGGATAATATTTTATTAAAAAAAAATAATAAAGTATATTTTATAATGCAATATATTTATAGAAATATCCTGAAAGCTCTTTGAAATGTATCATGCAAATGAAGCATACAAATGAGATTTAAAAAAAAAAAAAAAAAAATCACAAGATATAAGATATCATAACAATGTGTAAGGGTAAATAGGCTGTCATGGTTTTCGTTTCCACTCAGGTCTCAAACAAATTTTTGTGTAGATGTTGCATACAGAGTTTATCTATACATGTAAATTATGAGACTGATCCCATCCACAAGGGCTGTCCAAATCCGAAATGCTGGCAAGTATCTGCAAGAGAGATACAGCAACCCCAGACAATTGTTTTGGCCTTCGTAAGGCTTCCTCAATGAGTGCTAGCTGATTCCACTTAAGCAACAAGGAGACCAGAGTCAAGTTCTGGATTGTGGTTTTGATTTAAGTCATCTTATAAGGTACATGTAATTGTAAACAAAAATATATTTGGAGCACTCACACAAACATAATGGTCAGTCAGCATGGAAAGAACATGTAACTTTTTTTAAACAGCACTTTGGATCAGGCTGACGCATCTCACAATCTCAGGGTAATTTAAAATTTCTTTGAGATAATTAGATTATTTTTCTCTAGGTTGGAACCTGCAACTTTTCAATTTGCTATTTTGTGTCTGTTCTGTTTTTTTTAATGCACTGAAGGGTTCTACAAATATATCCTTTTAATAGCATGCATTATAAGATTTTTTTTTTAAATCAACTATATCCATAGTGCATGTGCTCTACATTTTTATTCTTTCTACTACTCTGGGGCCATGATATGAGATTAGATTTGCTTTGTTCGATTTATATTTGTGTATATATAAGCTATACAAATACAAATCAGACAAAGCAAATATATATAGCCCTCTTGGTTTCTTTTATATATATAAATATATATATATATATATATATTTATTTGTGTTCGGGGCAACATTGATTATGATATGAAGTAAGATTGTTGTTAGCACCAGTGATAGGAAAAATTTGGGTGAGGTGTGCCGAAACAGACATATGCTGTAGGCCAGTAAATAAAGTGGGCAAAAAGGAATACATATCATGCTCAAAATACATTTATTGAGTAAATAACATAATACAACATAAGTACATTAAGATGACATTTTAACGAATGCCCTTCGTATTTCCTGTAACGGTTGGGGTATGTATATTGTATATGTTGATGACTTCAAGCGACATAGCGTTTTAACGGCATGGACTGGAACGTCCTGGCTCGATGCCGTAGTTGCGTACATATAACATGCAATTAGAGGTAGTGAGGATAGCCCCGTGAAATTAAAGTATCGGAAGTGATGCGATATTCGGTACGGTGAGGAGGTAGGAATCAAAAACCTTCACTGGGCACTATATATTATTCGTAGGATAGTATGAAATGTAGATTGGTTGACCCAGTTGACTTGTTTTGGTCACGGGTAGAATCAGTATGTAATGTTCTTGATGTTTAATTAGGTAGGAGCTTCAAAGGCAACCTTGTGCATTGTGTTGGCTACTGATGGTGAATTCTCGTGGCCTCAGGAAGCTGTAAAAGGCCATGTACAGGTACGGTTTTAATGACAGAGTTAGTGAGGGGTTTGAAAGAGGCTAAATCTAGCAAATCAGAGATATTTTGAATAACCTTAAGAATAGTCTGATTGGAAAGGATGAAAGGAAACTGGTGTTGTTGGAAAGTAGAGAAATATGTGATGTTGGATGCCAATCAGGTGTAACTTGATGGTATAGTGAGCCTAAACTGAACGTGGCAAAAAAAGTAGCGAACACAACCAGAGACATATTAACCAATATTATGTAATGAAGGACCACTTACCTGTGACGTGAATAGTAATGGAGAGACTTGGTGACAGCAATTGCTGGGAAACCACTAAGGGCACAACTTGAAATACCTTAGAACCTGGAGGAGTAATACCGTGTACATTGAATAGCGGAATCTGACAGACACATGAACCCTACGAGGGCTAAGGAAATTGTTGTAAACATGTACGTGACAACAAATATATACCTTGCAATTAACTGAGGGTGTAACACGAGTGACTTAGACTAAACCAGGTGGCATGAATATGAAAATACCAGCATATGACATCAACCTAATAGAATTAAGGCATACAGCAAAATACTAATAATGCAGAAACTCTGGAAAGGAAGTGAATCGTGAACCTGTTACATGTATAAGACCCTGTTGCCTGAAAATAATGAGATAGCCCGGAGACAGATAAGTTATGGAGGTAGATAAGTGATTAATATAGCTAGGGCCAAGTTGATAAAACCAACTTTATATAGGGGAAATAATAGAGTAGAAAAAGTTGAGAACCAGAAAAGTATCAATACTGAAGAAAACAAAAATAGCATAGGTAAATAGTATCAGTATCAAGAAGAATATACGATGAAAAGTATCTACAAGGACCATAACAGTGGACAATTCAAGCTAACAAGTGTATGAGAAGCCAACCAACAACCCCTAATTAGTATAACTAAACCAAAGTATACCTTTGTTAGCTGATGAGTTCCATAAGGGTTGTAGTTAATGTAAGTACAGCGAATGTATATACAAGTTAGTTTATATTTGTGAACCATATGTGTAGGCCCAAGTTTGGCTTGACATGATTGATCCAGTCAATAGCGACACTTAGTCATGTAGGGGGCCAAGACATATAATAGAAGTCGATATGTTCCGGTAAGAGGCCTAATACCGGAAGCCGAAGAAGGCATCACTGTGAAGCTACGTATTAATGAAATGCTGAATATGATAGTAATGAAAGGAACAAACATACAGTTAGTAGAAACCGACTGAATCAGCCGCGGCAGGCCCGCCATGGCAACTTCTATGAGTACGAGGTAGGGCCTGCTCAACTTAAAGATGACATGTTTTAGTATATTAATGATGTCGTCACAATATGTCTGACAGGTGTGGCATCGCAACTTATCTATATCCTAATTCACCTATTAGTGTAAAAACTTTCAGACAGAAAGTTGGATAGCATGACAGAAAGTCAATATCCTGTTGGATATCTGAACGTACAGGCACACATGCTCAATCCTGTTGACGGCATGGTTCGACAACGTGTTTCTAGTCTTTCCAGTCTCTCATTTATTTAACCCTTAGAGGAAACGAGTGCTGAGAACGTTGCGTTTAGGTTGGTGTCGCTCGAGCAACTTGTGCCTTCTCCAGCATCAGCATTGTCAGTATTGGTATGCATGAGCCTGAACAGTTATGCTTTCCCAGCCGTTGCTGGTAAAGGAACTTTGCGTCTGCGTAGCTCAGCCGTAATACGAGGAATGGTCCATCACCTTCTTAAAGGATCTGAGACATACTGCAATATAGTAATAATTAGCTTGGATTAGCATCATTTTACTGGCTGGCTTGCTAGCTAGTGCCAAGTGGTGAAGCAATTCTCACTAGGTTGGTGACAGGTGAGGCCCTGCTAGTTGCCAAGTGGCTTGAGAGGCTCTATCTATGCTTTGGCGCGAGGGGATTCGTGGCCAACGAAGGTTGTGGCGGGGTGTTGGCCTCTCTGTGACATTTAAATCAAGAGATCGATTGGGTGTGACAAGTAAGGCCCTCTCTATGCCACTGTGCGAGACGGCTAACTATGTTTTGGCCTGGGGGGGCATAATGCTTCATGTGTGGAAGATGGGTGTTGGCCTCGCGAGACCACTAACTCCAAGGAAGAGATGCCAGAAAATTAACATCTATTGGTCACCTAGATCCCTATAAACCAGTAAAAGCTACTTATTAAAAAGATCCTTATTGCAGGGGAGCCATTGTGACTAAAAACATACCTGAATAACCTGTAACTGAAATCTGCAGTATCCCCTAAAGGAGGCAGAGACTGGAAGGAGAGGTCTGTAACCTACAGAAAGAACCATAACTGGCAAATGATGCTCCGAATTGATAACCTGTAAAAAGAATATGATTTGATAAGACATAAGGAATTGGATGTTAGCAAGACCTTGTGAGTACCACCGTACCCCATGTACAGGCGTTCCGGAAAGCCACAGGACCAAATATCCGCAGACGTAGTGTTAAACCATGCAATCATATTTAGGGAAATCTCAAAATATGATTAGACATGACACATAAATAAGCAAAACCGTAGACTGTGCAGGAATGAATATGTAAATATAAACAGTGTGGCCCAAGGCATATCGTCTATCGTAACCCATCTAATATGCCACATAGAAGGTAATACCTGATTGTGGCATTATGATAATCAAATTGAGGAAATATTACTGCTACATAACTGTAAAATAATAATATCCGTACACTAGGTGCCTATAAATGTACTACCCAGAACCTAAAACAAGACATTATATTCCTAATCCAAAATCTATAAATGTTTCAATGAAATGCCCTAACGAGGTGCCGAATTAGCCTGTGGCAGGTTGCCCATTACACGTTGTAAAGGCATAGTGATGATGGGAGTATGAAATATGCGTATCCCGATTTGTATCCCGAGGTTCAGGGTGGCTATGCGGTCTGTGTTGTGATTAATGCGGGTGAAGGTAAGATGTGAATCGGAGAATGGCTGTGTAGTTTGTGTATGTAACAAAGACATGTTGGTGATGAGATGGTAGAGAACCCGATAGTTACAAATAATCATCTAGTTTATGAAATGGTGAAAAGAACAGAAACTGTATATAAACACTTATAAAACATCATACAATACATGCGCACTGAGCCCAATAAATCGGTTGTTGGAAGACAGAATCAAAACGGGAACAGAGGCCTCTAGAATGCCACAGTGGCTGAACAGCCTGGCGGCCGTGATGGCTGTACATAATACATAGGGAAAGACAGAAGATATAAGGCATACATTAAAAAGACCTACATGTGGCATGCTTAGGAAGATGATACATACTTATGCATACACAGCTGGCATGGAAGACTGGGGTTGAAAGCAACAGGAAATGCTAGAATAATGGTAGACTATCTCAGTAATATTAGCATCAGATATAAAACCTCAGTGCTTAAACCAGGGGTAGGCAACCTACGGCACTAGTGCCATGCATGGCACTCAAGGTGTCTTTGCACGGCACTCAAGGCTGCTAGAGCCAAACAGGCTCTGGCCTATCAGGAGTTCCAGTAAAACTTTAGAAATCTGCTAATACGAAAAGGTGGTGAAGGACAATCCTCAATTTATGCATTGCAGCACGTAGAGGAAGTAATCTCAGATCACTTCATTCCAGCACTTGTGAATGGGAATCCACACTGTAGTAGAGCGGCCCGCAGCTGCTGTTGCAGCTCCTGTCTTTGACCTGTACCTGGCCGGCCTGGTCCTCACTGGAACCCAGGGAAGCCATCCACACTGCTAGATATACACAGAAATGTAGAATAACCCTCCACTCATACAAATAATACAAACAGCCCACACACAAACACAACACACAATCTGCACAAACGTAACCCACTAACAATCCACATACATGCACACAACCCCACATGAAGCCTCTAACATGCAATACCACAAACAGCCCCCACACACTACCAAACACACAATGTGACATAAAAACCAATGTATGAGCGCTATGGAATCTAATGCAGATAATATGGCAGCGCTCAAAATTATAATGCACAAAAAAAGTGTAAAGAAAGACAATAATTACCAAAAAAGAGTGCGCTAAGCTAATCTGTAAATATAAAAAACAAACAAATAATAGCGCAGACCATCTGATTATGAAATAATGTGAAAAGAAGGAAAATCTAAGGGAAAAAAACTCACATATCCCATAGCCCTACCACCCCTGGCTCTGGGTTTGCAAGGCTCCTTTGGAGAGGGGATATCCCCACACTGGAAGATGTTCCAGAAGATATGTCCACTGATGATTCTGTTATGCTGTGTATAAAAAGAAGGGCAGGACCTCCAATTGAATAATATCACAAACCAGTTTATTGCATAAAAAAGTTAAAACCCTTACTTGGGATATGGTGGGTGTAGACTCGCAGAGTCACCCACATAAAAGCACGAACAAGTATTGTAGAGTGTAAAACACTTCCTGATTGCAGTCCGGTCACGTGATCCACTTCCGGGTCCGCCAGTGTGGGGATATCCCCTCTCCAAAGGAGCCTTGCAAACCCAGAGCCAGGGGTGATAGGACTCTGGGATATGTGAGTTTTTCCCCTTAGATTTTCCTTCTTTTCACACAATGTGACATATCCATCCACACGCAATTCCACAAGCAGCCCCCATACACAGCCCATATTCATATATATCATACATGATACCATAAACTACTAATGAACATATACAATATAATAGCTTATATACGCACAAATACAACGATACAAAGCAACTACAGTATAAATAACACAAGCAGAATACGGCAACATAAACATCTCAATTTTAAAAAATAGGATCGGCACGCTACAGGACATCACAATCCTATATCGGCAAAGTGCTGCTAAAAGGTTGCCTACCCCTGGCTTAAACTGAACATGACTGAATGATGTTCTTAATGCATGTAGACCGTACAAAGAAAGTCTGGGTGGTGTTAGAAAGTGAGGGAATGCAAAAGCAGCAGACCAGAGAACTGAAGGATTAGCTAGCTGTTTTAGATTATACCCCAATGAAAATTACATAATTAAATGCATGCAAGCTGTCCCTTGGGGCATATCTACTAAACAGCGAATTACCAAACAATGTTGGCCCAATGAGTACCTGAATACACAGAGGTTAGACAAACATTAAAATGTAGGGTGACTAGCTGAAATGCATATGATACCGTTTTATGAATTTGAGGTCATTTAGTAAGAAGATTTAAGACATTTAGAAGATATTACCCTTTACAGAAAATAAGGAATTTTACATTTATGTGTACAGAGAAAGTTTGGCTAGACATAATAATAATTTAGACAGTAAGTTGCAACACTGAGCCACATAAGTGCATAAATACCCAGGACAGACAAAGAAAACTTTCAAACGTAGAGTGAAACATTAAATTTCAGGGTGACTAACTAAAATACATATGATAAAAGTCGATATGACCTGGTGTGCGCCAAATACAGTAAGCAGAATGAGGCATTGCTGCCAAATATAGTAAGCAGAATGAGGCATGCTATGTACGATCGAAATAGGCTGAATTTGCGTTACTAGTAAAATTTGCCATCCGAAAGGTTGAACAAACAAACTTATGGTTTTGTTGAAAAAACAGTTATAGAAGCTGTGGCTGGGCTGGACGCTGCAGTGCCCCATGAGCTTCTAGCGAGGCGGCTGTTCACTAGAGTGAGGTAAAGCAAATATTTGCATGGGCCACACTAGGCCAAGACCAGCTTGTTTGGAATTTATGCAGTTTGTGTTGATGACCTTTGAACTTGAAGTAGATGGTTCTGTACTGAACCAGACCATCTCATCAGCCTGCGACATGTCAGACCAATCACAGTAGGGTAGGGAAGGGGGGAGTCCATAAGCCCCTCCCACAACTTCAGGCCAAGCCTTCCAATATATATACACAATAAGCCTATTACTTTGATTATTTTTATATATATATGTATATATATATATATATATATAGCCTATTACTTTGATTATTTTTATATATATGTATATATATATATATATATATATGTGTGTGTGTGTGTGTGTGTGTGTGTGTGTTTATAAATTATTATTATTTTTAGGCTTATTGATATAGGCTTATTGTTTTTATAAAGTTGACCAGTTACTGGTGATCAATGGGAGAAATAAACATAAAATGAAAGGTATACATCGGCAAATTATGTACAAAATAAATACAAAACCATTATTATGCAGTGTTTGTACCTATCTGGATAAAATACCCTATCTGTCTAAGTGTAAATCACTTTCGTCTAACTGTGTATCAGACTTTTTTTTACTGCAGATAGCTGTATCACGTATGACATTGCAAAAGAATAAATCTGTAAATGCTTCCTGCGCAAATAAACAAAAGAATAATCTAACAAACTGTTTTCTCTGCTTTATGACATGTGAGTTTTTTTTCTCCTGGCTTTGGTACCTTGTTTGAAATTATGTGAAAATTTATAGTTAGGACAGTCTATCTGTATTCAGTCTGCCAAGTCTGAATAAATAGGCCTTTGTGCTCGCCTCTTATGTATAGACCATGTTCATCTGTATGGCTCGAGCGTTATGTCCACAGGGATTCATAAACGTCAAAACACTGGTATGTGCTGCTGAGTTCTGCTAAGTCTGGATACACGCATAAATTAGACCTGGAGAGGAAATTGCATAGCAATGTCAGGGAGCGTACACCAACACGAGGCATCGCCCTTGCAAATAAAAAAACATTAGCAACGAAATATAAGTCAAAATAAGTCACTTTTAGTATAGGCCATTTTACTGTTCAGACTTTCATGTTCCAGGCACAAAATAATAATAATGCCACACCTGCGTTCTCTTAATAATGTAGCGATCCGGTATTCTGCATGTTCAAATCAATGTCCAGATCATTATTTCACTATGTAATAGGGAAATATGGAATATTGTATTATGCACATGGGGTATGCATAGGGAAACAGAATATACTATTGGATAGGTGATGATATGCATAGTTGTATGATAGACATAGTTGTATAATATGTGTTTATATGCCTCGGTTCCAAAGAGGCTCAATTATTTGCATACCTCCCAACCTTTCAGACGGACAAAGAGGGACACTTTAATTTTAGGGGTGTGGGTGTGGCCAGGGGCAATGTTGTTCTGTGAAATGTTAAGTGACTTACTAATAACAATTTATGCAACCAAAATGTAAAAAGAAAAATGCATTTGTGTACACAGACTGATTTCTAAACACATTTATTGTAATTTAAATACACACTACTGTAAGAATTATTGGTATACTGTTATACGTAATAGTTATACACAGTTATACGCTAACAATATGGAGTTTCTAGAAAAGAGGAACATTAAGATTAAATAAAAAGAGAAATGGGGGAATTTGGGCTCAAAATAGGAACAGTCCATCCTAAATATGGACAATTGAGAGGTATGTGATTGGAGGTGCATCCAGAGCTGTCCCATGACATTTAACTGACTGATGATGTGTGACAAAAGGGAGTTATTTACTCTTCAATGCTGTATTGTAAGTTAAAGTGCCCCATCATGATTTGATATCACTTTAACCCTTTTTCTAAGTCTTTTCATACTCCTTTGCTAAGCTGATTTCCCTGCTTCTATTTGAACCATATTATAAGTCATTTTTCAGTTAATAACTTATATTTTGGTGTTTTTACAGCAAAATATCAGTGATAATATTGTGATTCAATAGTTTGTAGAACCAACAAAACTTGGTTCTACAAACTTGAAGTAATCATTTTCTGTATAACTTTATCAGTCTCTCACATAATTTTTAGCCCACTCTTCTTTACAACGTTGCTTTGGTTCATTGAGGTTTTCTGGCATTAATGTCCCACCACAGCATTTCATTTAGGTTGAGATCTGGACTGTGACTGGCCATTGCAACACCTTGATTCTTTTCTTTTTCAGTCATTCTGTTGTAGATTTGCTGGTGTGCTTGGGATCATTGTCCTGTTGCAAGACCCAGTTTCAGCCGAACTTAAGCTCTCGGACAGCTGGACTCACATTTGACTCTAGAATACTTTGGTATACAGAGCAGTTCATGGTCAACTCAATGACTGTAAAACAAGCTAAAATCATCACCCTCCATCACCATGCTTGAAAGTTGCTATGAGGTGTTTGTGCTGAAATGCTGCGTTTGGTTTTTGTGAAGCTTGGCGCTGTGCATTTTGGCCAAACATCTCCACTTCGGTCTTGTCATCTCCACTGAAGTCTTGTAGTTTGTTCTGATGTAACTTTGCAAATTTAAGCCATGCTGCCATGTTCTTTTTAGAGAGAAGAGGCTTTCTCCTGGCAACCATTCCAAACAAACCATACTTGTTTAGTCTTTTTCTTATTGTACTGTTATGAATTTTAACATTTAACATGCTAACCGAGGTCTGTAGAGCCCGAGATGTAAGTCTGCTGCTGCCAGGTTATTGCCATCCTATGCCTCTTCATCTCTTACACGCAACAAAGGCCTATGGGAAGCCCCATCAGTAGAATATTGTCAAGGGCCAAAGAGATAAAGAGGCACACATAGGGACTGGTGGACTACAAAGAGTCACACAGTGGGGCTGGGGTTGGAAAAAGGCACACATAGTGGGGCTGGGGTTGAAAAAAGGCACACACAGTGGGGCCGGGGGGACCAAGACACACAGAGGGACTGGGGACGACGACAAAGACACAGAGGTTGCTAGGGGGGGACAAAGACACAGAGGGCCTGGGGAGACAAAGACATACACCTTGGAGTTGGGGGGAAAAAGAGACACACAGAGGGTCTGTGGGTGGGGGGTAGCAAAGAGACCCACAAAGGGTCTGGGGGTGGCAATAAGACCCTCAGAGGGTGTGTGGGGGAGAAAGATGCACAGAACGGAGTTGGGAGAGAAAGTAACACACAAAGGGGCTGGGGGAAGAAAGAGACACACAAAGTCGACAATATTTATTTTGGGGAGGGCTGCAAGAAGCTGGTCTTACCTAGGGCGCAATATAGTCTTGCACTGACCCTGGATGTATAAAAGTGGATGATAGACAAAATAATACGATGATGTAACATGCTTTTGAGAATGCGGTAGATTTATAAATTAGAGAAAAACATTGTATTGTAATAAGATAACATGAAAATATGTATTATTTCTTCAACCATTTCACTGCTGTTGCAAAGATTATTGAGCGTAGCTGCATAACAAAAGTAAATGTCCCACTGGACTTTGGTGGTGGTGGGTAGACACGACTTAATGGACCTGTGTTGATGATGAGTGGTTGCATTTGTTGTGTGTGTGTATGTTTGTATCTGTATGTAGGAATGTGTTGGTGTGTAGTAATTGCACCTGTGACTGTGTGTCCTCCCCTCGTTTCAATGTAACTGACTCTGTATGTGCTTTTAGAGATTCAAATAATTTAAGTGAAGACTGGGAGAGATTAGAGTGAGTCTAGGTAATTGTTATAGTTTGAGTAGTTTGAAGAGTCAGGAGACATTCTGTTTGAGGGACTAAGGACAGTCATGGGTCCAAAACCTGGAAAGGTTTGTAAATGAGCAAAACCCCTGTGATTGGTGTATACTCGTGGTATAAATGATAGTTGAGTATGTTTTGCAATTTTGGCTTTGTAGTTTATCAGCAACTGAAAACCCAGAGGATGTCTGTTCTTGCCTTGAACACATTTACTTTGTAAGAATAGAGATATAATTGGTAAGCAAGGAAACTGTTTTATTCTGACTGTCTCATCTATTTTAAGAAATGTCATCATTATCATTATCCTCATGCAAGAGTTGCATTCATAAAGACCGGACATGTGCCACAAGGTTGATTTAATTGTTATTATATGTATTAATTTGTTTTCAAACACTAATAAAACATGAGTACAATGTTAATGTTAATGTTCAAAACAGCATAATGTGTGGCTCATAGTAAGCATTGACTGCAAAAAAAAATTTACATATTCAAAAGCAAATATGTTTTATTGGATAAAATGGTTGTAAATGTTGGCTATTGATAATTCAGTATTAGAATCAGGATGCCAGTCACTTTCTGTGGGAAATGTTCTACAAGTTTAATGCTACCCAACGATATTCTCTAACAACAAAAATAAGTACTATTTCCCACATACAAGGGTTCCTGTAGGGTGTTATTGAAAGGCATTCAGTTCAGATGATTTGCTAAAAATAAAATCTCTTCCACAGCATGAACTCTCAATACGTTCTACTGGCAATGTATTGTCTAGGGTTACTTAGCACATGCATAATTTACTTGCATATACTGATCAAGGAGTCATAAATGTTTCTATTTAGAATCTGTTCAAGAGTACAGTTGAGAAGGTAAATTAATCTTGTGGCTTCCTTGTGGAATAAAAAATAAACACATCTGATCTTTTTTTTCTCAGCAAGCAGCCCAGGGACCAGCCGTCAGAATCCAAAGCGACAGGTACCTTTGTTATTCTTATTAACTATAAATTACTTTATAAAACAACATGCATTATTTACAGTGGCACATTTTTTTCTATCGACTAATCACTGTTGGTGGGACATCTTCCAGAAGAATATTCCAGGCAGATCATTCAGGAAATGTATTTACTAGAGTTGAGCGAACCCGAACTGTGAAGTTCGGATTCGTACCGAACATTACGGTTTTTGGACCCCGGACCCGAACATGGACATTTTAGTGTATGTTCGGGTCGGCGTTCGGTGATTTAATGGCGTGTTTTGAAAGGCTGCAGGGCAGCCAATCAACAAGCGTTTGACTCGTGTGCCCTTAGAAACCATCACAGCTATGCCTACTAATGGCATGGCTGTGATTGGCCAGTGCCGCATGTGACCCATCCTCTATATATAAGCTGGAGTCACGTAACATGAGCTGTTACTAGTGTAGGGAGAAGATGCTGCAGCAGTGAGGGACAGATTAGGAAAGAATTCTGGTGTTGAATCTACAAACTACATCGATTATTTTTGTGGGTGCTATACTACATTTTTGTACCCTGCCCTGAGCCCAGTGCCACAGAGTGCAGTGCACTTGCAACTGCATGTGTGCCAGGCACATTACTTTAATCCTGTTCTGGTAGCTCAGTGGGCAACACTTAGGCATTTTTAAATACTGCAATTTTTTTGGTGCTAAACAGTACATTTGCGTACTGCATTTC
The DNA here is from genome assembly GCA_933207985.1 of Pelobates cultripes. Classification (NCBI taxonomy): domain Eukaryota; kingdom Metazoa; phylum Chordata; class Amphibia; order Anura; family Pelobatidae; genus Pelobates; species Pelobates cultripes. The sequence goes on from OW240912.1 coordinate 264,681,889, forward strand.
TTGCAGTCTAATAAAACCCTTAAAGGACCACTATAGTGCCAGGAAAACATACTCGTTTTCCTGGCACTATAGTGCCCTGAGGGTGCCCCCACCCTCGAGGGCCCCCTCCCGCCAGGCTCTAGGGGATGGAAGGGGTTAAATTTACCTCTTTCTCCAGCGCCGGGCGGGGGACTCTTCTCCTCGGCTGAATGCGCATGCGTGGCATGAGCCGCGCGCGCATTCAGCCAGTCTATAGGAAAGCATTCACAATGCTTTCCTATGGACGCTGGCATCTTCTCACTGTGAAAATCACAGTGAGAAGCGTGGAAGCGCCTCTAGCGGCTGTCAATGAGACAGCCACTAGAGGCTGGATTAATACTATTATAAACAAAGCAGTTTCTCTAGAAAAAAGGGTTAAACCTAGCTGGACCTGGCACCCAGACCACTTCATTAAGCTGAAGTGGTCTGGGTGCCTATAGTGGTCCTTTAAATACTACTGCTACATTGTTGGTTGAAAAAAATCACACTTTTTTGTGCTAAAAAGTACATTTGCGGCCTGCGATGCACTTCATATATGAGAGTCAAATAGAACCGTCAGATAGTGTGGTTACATCGCAGTTTGACCAATTCAAATTTTTTGGGTGCTAAAAAGTAAATTTGGGACGTGCACTTCATATCTGAGAGTCAAATAGAACCGTCAAATACTGTGGTTACATCGCAGTTTGACCAATTCAAATTTATTTGGGGCACTTCATATCTGAGAGTCAAATAGAACTGTCAAATACTGTGGTTACATTCAGGGGCGTACCTAGAGCATTTGGCACCCGGGTCGGATCCTGTGCTTGGCACCCCAAAAAAACTGTAAAATGTTAAAGGTTTTCTTTAATTAATCCACACTCCTTAATTAAACCATACCCCTTAATTAATCCATACCCCTTAATTAATCCACACTAATTCATCCACACACCCTTAATTAATCCACCCCCCTTAATTGATACACACACCCTTAATTAATCCACACTAATTAATCCACCCCCTAATTAATCCATAATTAATACACCCCACTTAATTAATACCCCCCATAATTAATCCACCCATAATTAATCCACAATTAATCCACTACCCATAATTAATCCACCCCTATAATTAATCCATCCCCCCTTAATTAATACACCCCACTTAATTAATACACCCCCATAATTAATCCACCCCCATAATTAATACAGCCCCCATAATTAATACACCCCCCATAATTAATCCACTCCGCCTTAATTAATCCACCCCCCATAATTAATCCACCCCTATAATTAATACACTCCTATAATTAATACACTCCCCATAATTAATACATCCCCAATAATTAATCCACCCCTATAATTAATACACCCCTATAATTAATACACCCCCCATAATTAATTCACCCCCTATAATTAATATACACCACCCCCATAATTAATACTCCCCCATAATTAATTCACCCCCTATAATTAATATACACCACCCCCATAATTAATACTCCCCCATAATACACCCCCCATAATTAATA
>OW240912.1:264686669-264834169 GCA_933207985.1 Pelobates cultripes
TTCATTCCTCCTCCCCCCTTCCCATTTCATTCCTTTCCCCCCCCTCGAATTTCATTCTTCCCCCCCGACATTCGGCGGGCGGGTGCGCGAGGGAGCACTCTCTGTGTGCTTCCTCTTCAGCTCCCTCGCGCGCCGCGTACTGATCATCTTACGGCTCCGGCATCAGTACGCGGCGCGCGAGGGAGCTGAAGAGGAAGCACCCTCGCGCGCGCGCCCGCCGGGTGTCAGCAGGGCCAGCCTCTGGGGGGCCCTGAGGTGACCGGCTGCTGGGCCCCCCAGGAGAAGAGGCTGGCCCTGTGGGTACATACCGGGTCGCAGGGCCCCCTGCGACCCGGTATGTACCCACTGAATATGGGGCCCGGATGACCTGAGCAGTCCGGGCCCCCCAGGACCGCCGGGCTCATGACAACCGTTGCGGTTGTCATGCCCTGATGGCGGCCCTGGCTACAAGTATAGGGATGAATATCATGACAACATTTTAATACACCATAACATATTTTCTTCATGTTCTCTGAGTAATCGACAAAACGTTGTGGTCGACATTAGATGTGCACGGTGCAATTATTCTGTTCAATAGAACAGTTTTTATCAAAATCAAAGTTTTGTTTTGGATGACCAACATTCCTTCATGTAACATTTTGGGTGGACTGAATATCATCCATGGAAAATATTAGGGGAAGCATTCAGACAAACCAAAAAGGGCTCTGAAATGGGCCAATCAGTGTACTGCAAAATATAAACATAATATAATCTTATGTATTTTCCTGCCATTGTGTTATACACACACACACACACATATATATATATATATATATATATATATATATATGTATATATATATATATATATATATATATATATAAAATTTGTGGTCGGGGACACAGGGACAATAAGCCGAGTTATGTTAGTGGTGCACAAGTCGGTTGTGGTGTGCCGAAACCGACATTCGAGTAGGCCTGTAAAAAGAGGGCCCATCAATTTAAATGGCTTGATAAAGGGAGTGGTGGGTTGGGTGAACCAGGCTGTCTCAGCCCAGCGGAAGGGGAACCTGTGTATTTATAGCAACATCCCCTACCACAACCACAGGCTCTGCCAACAGGCTCAGCCTTTCCATTTGTGGTCAGGGACAATGTCAGGATTATAGTTGATCCAACACGCAGAATTGTATCATAATTAACGTACCAAAGAATAGTCAAAATACTTGCCGAGGTCAGGAACACAGAATGAGCCGCAACGATGAGGAAAAGCAAGGATACCAGAAATCAGGAAAGTCAAAACAAAGCTAAAGTCAAATACCAGAAAAAACTTGATCAGGAACACACTCTCAGATAACCAGCTGGTGGAAACCATGACAGGGTGAAGGCGAAGGTAAGGTTCCTATAAAAATCCGAAAAAAACGCAGCGGCCGGCGTTCCTAAAAACGTTGCACCCGTTGGGGACCGGAACGCAGGGGGAGCAGCTGCCTGCCTGGACCAAGTAAGTCAGAAATATCTCTGTTGACGTGGCTGCTTAGTTTTTGTGCAGCCACGCCAGCAGAGGAGCTGGGAGAGGACCCGGGAGCCGTGACAGACAATAAGCAGAGTTATGTTAATGGTGCACAAGTTGGTTGTGGTGTGCCGAAACCGACATTCGGGTAGGCCTGTAAAAAGAGGGCAAAAAGTTAATAGTTTAACACTTTAATACGTGTCTACATTACGCAATCAATACTTTACATTTTAGCAGCATTTTATAACCATATCTGGAAGAGAAAAATTGTTAGTGGAAGATACTCTATAACACCAAGATATTGGCTGACCTATGTTATGTCAAGTGGCGAAACAATTAAGTGGCGATGAGAGGCTCCACCCAGGATTTAGCCCGTTGGGTATGTTTGCCACCGAGCGTTGTGGCGGGGTGTTGGCCTCTTGGTGAGGATTAAAGAGATTCAAAATAAGTTGGCCATGACAGGTTAGGCCCTAACTGCTTTTGCCAAGAGGGCGGAGATGCAAGGGAGTAATTTTGATTTGGCCCGAGTGGTGAATACCTCCGTAGTTATATATATATATATATATAGATCTATATATATATATAAAATTTATTTTACTGCTCCTCCTTGTTTTCTTGTATTGGTCACGTCTCACTTGACCTGTGAATCAACATTTAGTGGTTGTCCCCTAACCATCAGTCATATGTTTTCTCATCAACCATCCTTTTTTTGGCACCACAGGCAGAACTTGTAGACCCAAATTTTTGTTTGGCCATCGCACTTGTTGCTTGCTTGGTTTTACGTCCATATGATCCTTTGGGCATACGGAATTCGGCCAATATGCCCAAACTGGTCTGAATCCGAATTGACAAGTCTAGTTGACCTTTCATTTGTCATAGTTTTTCCAGAAAGACTGTAAATGGATTCTGCCCTAGGTGCTCATTGCATATGTGTTCGTTATTGCCAACTTTTATAACAGTTTTGTGAAATCTAAAATAGCAGAAATTAAAGAAAAAAGTTGCAATGTTATTTCGAAAAACTTTATTTTAACTTCAAGTTTTGAAGTTAGCTGTCAATTCACAACATTCATTCATTCTTCAAGAAATTCCAGGTTTTTATAGTTGTCCTGCCCAAGGCCTTTTTGTTCCTTAAGTGCGTAAAACATGTAAATCATACCACCTCTCAGCTTAGAAGGCCAAAGAAGGTCACTTTGGTTTTAGGGTGTGGGGACAATGGGTGGAGTATATTACAATAAACATTTTCACAGTCCTGTACAGATGAACTGATACAGTGGAACACTCAGTCCTCTAAACAAAATGGAACTACACAAGTTAGTGGATTGACATCATATTTATCATCCATCGGCAGTTACTTCATATTCTGCCTAGAGTGAAGTGTCAGGCGTGTAATTGATTGTAAGCACAGAATAAAATGTCATATTCCAATATGGAAAGAAAATGTACAAGATTTAAAAGACTTTTTAAGAACAGGAGAAAAGAAATGTAAAATAAAGTACAGATCAGAGTTTGAGAAAAGCTGTATGTCAGCCTGACCACAGGGAAGAAATACATATTTTAGATTAAAAAACAAATCAGTTGAAACATTATTTATTTATTTGTTGTGTTATTTTTTGAGAGATTTTATGGATGCCTACATACTTTCCTTGTAACATAACTAAAATCACAAATACTTTTGATTTAACTAAAAATACAGTATTTATTTTTATTGCTATTGATATGCTACCAAACACAAGTGTAAGATTTATTAGAAACATTTATACAAAAGGAATAAAAAGTATTGTGCATTATATGGTATTTTTCCTCTTGCAGTAATTAAGTATTCAGACAGGATCTAAAAAAATAATCACAGGGGGGTCAGCACCAGCAACAAAGGACGATCTCAGGGCGTTGCTGACAGACCTCCACAGAATGATGGCTGCAGACCGTGCTCTCGCGCAGCAGGAGATCCAGGCAGTCACCACCAAGGCACAGGCCACAGAGGACACTGTACAAGAGGTACAAGCAGTGGTTACCACGCTCAACGAATCGGTCCTCCAGCTTCAAAGTAACCAGCGCTCCATGCTCATACAACTAACCACGCTGGAGGATCATAACCGTCACAACCACATGAAAATCCGCGGCATTCCTGCAGTGATAACTGTGGATTAATTGCCTTATTATACCCAGAGGCTATTGGCCACTATATTACCGCCAGGGATGGCCAAGAAGATGACCTGACCCTGGATGGGGCCTACAGAGTTTCTGGAAACCCAAAAAATACCACTTGAAATGCACCTCTTATGCAGATCGAACCCGCATCATGTCTGTCCTACTTGTGCAAAACTCCTGTACAATTGAGGACTCACAACTCTCATTTTATCAAGATCTCTCCAAGGCTACCCCTCAGTGGCGCAGGACCATGGCACCTTTTACAACTCAACTACGTACGGCGGGAATACCCTACCGATGGGGACCCTTAGGGATTCTACAAGTGACCTGGAATGGGACAGTTCATATACTCCGATCCAAAAAAGAAATCCCTGCATTGTTGACCACCATGGACCTCACACCACTGGCACCAGCACAACTGGCACAAGCCAGCGCAGATATCTGGGACCCGGCTACTGTCGAGCCATTTACCCCAAGAGCAGGCACTTCAAACTCTCACGTGACCTGAAAAACAGAAAGATGACATCGGCTTTACCATGCTCTGGAACTGTTACTTCACCTAGCTGGTTTAAATTTTTTTTTTATGTTTTCTCTGTTTTTTTTGTTTTGTTAAGTTCTGAGCACAAATTGGCATCGTAACCACTGTAGTAAGAGTGTTCATTTACTTACAGTTGCTGTGACGGTGCATGAACACCATTATAGAGCTGACATTTTAAAAGTGCAGTACAGTGTCCACCATGTATCAGGACACATATCACACATACATATTGATGGGCAGCACGTGAAGACACTTACCCTGTGCTATGTAAAATTCAGAAGGATGAGTATATTAGCTTAAGTAATTGGGTTATGACCAATCTGGAAGAATATGCATATGGTTACCCTACTTATGTGCTACATTTGAATTCAGCTTTTTAAAAGTGAATAATTTTTATGCATAGAGGAGTATGTGACACACACAGCATTGTGACATTCAGCTTATGGTTGCTCATTTACAATGAAGAGCATCACTTGGTACAGTCTTTTTATATATTAATGTGTAATGTGGATACTGTGGCGATGCTATAAATAGCTGGCAGCATATGATGTTACTGATGATTCAGCCTTCTAATACATTTAAACAGCTAATAATAACTGCTGATATATAATAGCATTTTTCTAGACTATTAAAAAAGTATGAGTAGCAGAGTAAAAGGTTTCAATAGGAATGTGTCATTGAGAAAAAAATAATTAATTACTTTTTATTGCATTACAGTGACTAAATCTTTATAATGAGCTTTAATCGATATTTCAAATGGTTAACATGTGTAACATGGAGTGTTTATGATAATAGTACAAAGACGCTCATTGTTCCTGCGTGTTCTGTCTCCTCAGTGTTTGCAGTGCTGTGGTTCAGGAATGCAGCAGCCATCCCTCCTTGGTCTCCATCAAAGGATCGAGTAGCAGCTCCAGCGAATCTGACACTAGCTCTGAATCCGACTCGGAGAGTGCCAGCAGCTCCAGCGACAGCGAAAACTGCAAGCCCTCTGGCTTCGACAGTCCTGAGGTAAGGGCTCCTTGGTCTCCTTGTAAACCCAAAGCAGTAAAGGGAATACAGTGCTTGTAAATACCATTCTTTGCTTAAGCATAAGGAGCGAGATCAAGTGTGTTCTGATTTTTCTCTTGTACCAGAAAAGTTGTAAAGTTTGAGGGAACTGCTGAAGAGTCATACAGCTGAAACTTCAGGTAACTGTTTTAATGATACGGCAGGATGTTTTATATATATATATACGTTAGTGTGTTGCAATTGGAGTTGAGTTGAAGTTAGAGTTAATAATAGGACTCTGGGTAGTGTAGGGCAGTAGAAACACTCAAAGGGCAGCACTGAGATATACAGGGGAAATATGTCCCATGTCTGTCTGGGATTAGTTTGTGTGACAGTGCCAGACGCCAACTATTTTAGAGGCTGCCATTGATTCAGCTAAATTAAAATGGCAGCAGCTGCCACAAGGAAGTTTAACTCCCACTAGTCTCGGGCAACACTGGGACATTTCTGTCCTTTTTTGCCAAAGATTAGGGCCCCATACTGCACAAAGGTTATCTGAACACCATTTCCCAGTTCACTATAGGGATTATTGCATGCAGTATGGACATAAACATGATTTGCTATTTGAAATAGCAATTTAATATTATTCATATTTTATATTATGTACATATATTACAGTGCAAAGTTTTCATAAGTGCTCTACATGCTCAGCAATGTGAGGTATATAATCAGGACAGGGTGTGTGGGGCCCTGAGGGGCCATCATCACTTAAGCGACCTGTATCACTGTTGATGTCTATAATGTGCGGGCACGCCCAGAAAATTAGCAGGCCTGTCCACTGACAGCTGTCTGGTTGGCGCCCAGCTTTCAGGACCATGCAGGGCCACTGTAGCACTTCCTGCATGGTCCTAAGGCCCATTGCACAGTCCAAGCACATCTACGCTTGCGCTGTACTAGCTAGGGACAGTTTCCTAGAGTCTATAGATGCAGGACACCAGGAACTAAAGCGAGATGTCAGGAGAAGACCCCAAAATCGGGACTGTCCCACCAAAAGCAGGACTGTTCTGAGGATTTTAGAGTGTAATGTGGAACATAAATAATTGTGGTCCCTATAGATTATTGTACCTGTTCTTTTTAGTACAAAAATTTTTACTTTCCTTAAGGAAAGGTTAATGACACTGCTCATGTAATTAATGAGTTGGACTCCCTTGAGCATTGATCTCAAGCTCAACCCCCTTCCCTCCTTGTTGATGGCCTACAACTCAATTCTTTGAATGCAATAGTTGGTGTGAGAATCATGGGGATTGTAGTTCAGCAACATCTGAGGCAGATATTGAGATGCCTGCTCTGGATCTATAATATCTTATATGTTAAGTATATTGCAAAACAGAATTTAATTTAACCTCTTCCACTATTAAATGAAATATTGTGTTGCAATATACTTAACATATATTTTATTCTCAGTATGTAGAGAAAGAACATATCATGTTGGTCTATATAAAGCAATTTTAAAAAAAAATCTTTATTTGAAACTTCAAGTAGATAGTTACAATCAAGAAGGATGGATAAGACATACTGTGTTGATACAAGCCATGATGTGCCAAATATTTAAAAAAAAAAGGTTACAGCTATGTTTTTTTCTATGAAGTGATAGTGATAGTGCAGTCTATCTGTGTTCTGTATTACTGAAAATATTATATAGTGGGTGCAACATTACATATATATTTTTTTATTCTTTTTGCACAGCCTGAACCTCCAACATCGAATAAGTGGCAGTTGGATAAATGGCTAAATAAAGTTAATCCACACAGGAGTTCCATCCTCAATCATACGCATGGTGGCCTGTGTTATGATGGGGACAAGGAGTCTCTAAAAGGTTGTGAAAAAGTTATTGATGATTATAAAGCAATTTCCAACAGCAAGGATATCGAAAACCCTGGGAACGAAGACCAAAGGCAAAGGACAACTTGCACAGTCCCATCAAATAAAGTAGTAAGAGTAAAATCTTCTGTTCCCATTACACTTTCCTTTTCTACAGAAAGCACTTCTCGGAGACGTCCAATTTGTCGAAAGCTAACAAGGAGGGCAGAAAGGACATCTAGTGGTGAAAATCTGAATTGCAACACATCATTTGATACTTCCTTGAGCCAAGGAAATTTGGGAAGTGATATTGCTGAACTTAGTAAAAATAGGCTAATTTGTAGCAGGGGTTTGCACAAAAAAGAAGCTAGTCTAGCTATACTTGGGTGTGAGCGTAAGCAGGCAAGGGGACCCAGCAGATTCGTTCGTAAAGAAAAGGAATTCTCTGAGTCTTTATCACAATCTTTAGATGATGGCAGAGAAACTGAACTAGAGGTGTCTCCACTTTCCAAAAGTATATCATCGACCGCATTAACTGAAACTGAAAATAACTGCAGATTAAAAGATTGTGGGAATAATAATATTGTCAGGCCTAATTCTTGCTGTACAACGGCCTTTGCCAACCCTAGGACTACAAGTGATATAACTCAGGACCTGGAAGAACAATTGTATACATTAGTTCCCTTTGGCAGGAATGATAATGTGCATTCTTTGAAGGGCAGTGATGAAGTAAAGTCCCTGTGGGTCAGAATTGATTTAACGCTTTTATCAAGAATTCCAGAAGGACTTTCCCACGAAACCTTTGTCATGAATTCCAATAGAAAAGAGGCACTCTCGTCACCTCAAAATGGAGGTTTCCTCTCAGTGTCAGATAGTTCTGTGATGAAAATGCGAAGGAAGCGGAAGGTAGGTGTGCTTATTACATAGAATAAATTGAATAAAAATGTAATCAGCTAGGGTGCATTATAAAAAAGCACAAAATTCAGCAAATTAGAACTTTATATATACACACACTTGTACCCATTTTAAAACACAGTTCGACTTCTTACCTGGGGTCCTCTGGGCAGCGCCCCTTGTCTACAGTAGAACCAGCAGCTCCTTCTTAGATGCCTGAATTAGCTCTTCTGAGAGTGTCACTTGATCACTCTCATTCAGCGAGCTGCTAGGCCCTGCACTGCCAGACTTGGCTCTGAAAGAGAGCTATCTGAAGGCTGTAATGGTTGTGGGGAATTATACCCAATGGCCCCTAGGTAAGAAGTCAAACTGTTCTAAAGCAGTTTAATTACTTAATAATGGTGCTTGGTTATTGTAGGTGTTCCCTACAGGTGTTGCATAATTTCAGTTATGCTGTTTGGAAATGTAACTGATTTGTCGAAAATAAACTTATTTAAACCGATATATGGAAAGACGATAGAGATGCTTTAAGTTTATATTGAAGAGGCTACTATCAATTTAAGAGCCACACCATTATTTTAAAAAACACAGAAAATTATATTTATCTCTATATTTTTTTTAAATTGGAAGTAGATTTATGAGTGTATGTATGTATATTTATTATTGAACAAGCAATAGAGCAACGCTAAACAAACTAAAAACACTAGGATGGGAGGCAGCACACTTGATAATAGGGGAATTCCTCCAACTCCCAAGAAAACTAGAACAAGTCAAACAAGAAATATACAGGTAGCGGCAAGAAAAAAATACTCCAAACATAAGGGTATATTGTATTAAGAGCAATGAAAGCAATAAGAGCAATAAAAAGTCTACAATAAAACTTGAAAGAAGAAAAAATACAAAATGGTACGGCACAGTCTCAAAGGCAGCAATAGATCTTCTAGATCTGGTTTGGAACTTTTATGGTAGTTTCGCTTAAAAGTAGTATATGAAAAGAAATCAAAAACAGAGGTGAACCAATAGTGCAATATGGTAATACGTAGTAAGGCAAACGACACTTAGATCCTATCCTATAAGTTAGGATTTTATACCACTACTTGCTGTTTTACCTAGAGCTGGTCATAGTTCTATCACATGTGAGTTGATATTTTTTGTGTGACATGTATATTTATTATGTTTAAGCCCACCAGGCGGAGAAAGAAGTATGGTTCACTTGTTAGGCCCCAAATTCTTGGAACCCCATGTTTTTCTATGTCAATATTTTTAATATAGAGAATAATTATCTCTGACTTTAGTTTAGATTTCAGTACCACAGGAGAGAGCGGTCCATCCAGCTACTGTCTGTTGTGGCACTGAAAGGGTTAATATTACAGTATAATTATCACATATCTTTATTTTGGCTCGGATTGTAACTTGTTTTAGCAGCAGTTTGGCTCTTTACACCTCTTGGTAAATCATGGTGAATACCTTTAATTTAAAGGGGAACTGTCACTTCCCATGTTGTTGTCAGCCTATTCATATAGGGTTGTTGTTTTTTTTTATTTTTTTATTTTTACTAAAATCAAAATTGTTGGGAATTAAAAGTGAGTTCCAGATAATAGTCTAAAATAGCTGAAATGGCAAAAAAAGGTCACCAAGTCGGCTATGCTTCCAGTTCGGCTATTTTAGTCTAAATTTAGAAATTCACTTTGAATTCCTGACAATATTTATTTTAGTGAATAACCCTGTATATGCTTTATCCAGTTGTATAAAACCCATAAAATTGACAGTTCCCATTCAAAAGAGGGTTATTGCAGGAATTGTGAATACATTGGATGTATGGTTTTTGATATAATTATTCATCCCCGTTCTCCTAGTTGTGTATGATAGGTATATAATGAACATCATAAAAATAAGTGAACCTGTTTTATATTCTTTAGTTTGAAAATGAGTGTTCTCAGGACGTGAAGAAAAACCATATGGAAAAGGATGGCTGTATGCAACCAACTCTTTCATTTGACAACTCAGATTCCATTAACAAGCGCACAACAACCAGAACAAACTTCAACAGGTATGGAGCATATTTACGGTAGAACCCACGGTAGAACTCACCCAATTCTTTGTTTGGCTTCAGAGTTAATCACTTAATTGCAAGCAGCTATCCTGGCAGCTAAAATGATGTACTGCTTGAATGGAACCGGAATGGAGCAAGCAGTGAATCCCAAGCAGATTCACTAATATAAGAACATTTCTTATCCCTTTTCTGGACTTCCATTAACTTCCCTCTGACTTGAAAGGGCACCTGTAGTGTAACAACTCATGGCATTATATTGAACATAAGATTTTATCTTTACATTGTGCTAGTAGTTTTGTTAGTAAATGTAAAAATTAGAAGAAAAATCTATATAAAAATATATTATTCTTCTACCTGTGAGTCATGATGAGACATTGACTGAAAAAGGAAAGTAGAAAAGACCTCGCAAAGGAGGTCCCTCTGCTATTCTCCCATAGCAACTACAGCACATGCACTGTGGTTGCTATGGAAACTCTTTAGCCGGCACTTCTAGTGACGTAACTCCGGTCCGGCAGCAAGAAAGCCAGCGTGCCGACGTCACTGACAAGACTTGCCCTGCTTGGGGATGTGTCCCAAGCAGGTCAAATCAAAGATTTTTAGTAGAAGCGGGTGACGGCTAGAAGGTGGGTGTTACATGATGAATAACACACACAAAGCGGCGCTGGAACAGAGAAAAATATTTATATTTTACATTGAATACACTATGTATTATCATATATATAGTGTATTCGGTATGCATGGGAGCGATTTCAGGTAAATAGTTTTTTTTCATAACAGGTTCACTTTAAAGGTTGCCAATCTCTGCAGCTGAACTTTCATGGGAGACTTGACACATATAAGGGTCTTTTTAGTAAACCGTGAGTTGTGGTCCATTGATGACTAACTTATAAGGTAGTGAGACTGGAAAATAAATCACCAGCTGAACTGAAATTTAGATTTTTATATTACCTGTTTATCTATTTTCTCCTTATATTTGTGAATCAGTTGCATAAGCACAACACTGCACATGGAACTTTGCTAGGTCCTTGCCATTTATGGTTGCCACTTTATAGAAACACTTTGCACTGTTACTGTCACGGGTGACGGTACGGAGACTGGGACCCCTGAGTGCTTGATGATGATCAGAGTCAACCTTGTGGAAATGAAACAATCAGGGCCTGGTGCAGGGTAACCACACGCCCCCTGGTGTTGAGCACCAGGGTTTGTGCGGCCACATACCAGCTTCTGCGGATCCCAGGTGATGCAGCTTCTGCGGATCCCAGGAGCTAGGAGAATATATACCTCCCAGCATCTGGACAGGGAGGCTCTGCAACAGGTATGTATCCAGTACTAGAAACAAGGCGAGACTAGAACAGGCACCAAACAAGATAAGACAAGACAAAGCTAGTAGAACCCAGAACCAGAAAAGGATAGAAAGCAGAACCCAGGACATGTACACAAGACATGAGGAAAACATGAACTGGGAAAACAAAATAACACAAGACAAGATATGCAAGGCAAAACAAGAGGAGACATAACGAAGTACTAATATGTGCAATACGCTCCCGCCTCCCTCTTTCCCTTGTCACAGAGGAGGCCGCAGGATTGCCCCGGTTGGGTGCTGACCGAGGTAAGTGGTGTCAGAAACGCTGACTGATAGCCTGGGGATTGTAATTTATCAGCAGGATCCCCTGGAGTTAGGTTTGTGGGTCAAAGAGTCAGCTGGAGAGGCTAAATCATGAGAAGTCTGCAGGAGCTCATGCAGTGTGCGACCACTCGCCATGCCACTCAGGCCCCATCCTCCTCCTTAAGCACTTTTAATTAATACAAATCTAATCTTAATGAGAGCTAAAGCAGCGCAGAGATACACATTAATCGGTTTAATAATTATCTGATGGAAACAGTGTAAGTGTACTTACAGTCCCACCCTACCGCACGTTTTTAAATGTTTGCCATTAGATGGTTACCGCAATCACATTGGTGCCTTATAGCTGTACACACTGTAGCTTTCCCTCACACTTACATATAGGAAGTAAACTTTAATAGCATAATGCTCTAGCTCTATTTCTCAGAGAGCAAAGTGAAATACAATACAATATCTTTGTCCGTATGCAATGCTCTTAGTGAACAGTACATTCCTCACCCTTCTAAATAGTAGCGCTCCACAAAGGTTGATCCAGGCTCTCTACCCTTCCTCTCTCTGCCTCCTGGAAGGATGTGAACTTTACTTGCTCCGAGCACTGCAGAAAAACTGCTGACAGGGGCCTGGCCATCCTGTTAAAGGACTGCAGTGCATGACCAGGCCCCATATCAGACATGCCCACCTCGTGGGACCTACTAGGATACAAGCCTCATTGTGGCCACAGTTCCAATGCTGGTTTTAGACATCTTACCTGGGATCCGCTGGAAACCATTCCCTGCCTGCAGTGCTTTTGTAACAGTTTTTATGAGCTCTCCTGAGCTAAGCCCTGCAGTGCAGAGATTGACTGAGCATAAAAGTGAGAGCAGGAGCTAATGTTTATTGGGGAGTAAATATGACAAATATATACTGGAGGGCCATATTGGTTAACCAAATAACTTATCATTTAGTGACTTCATCTTAATTTTCTAGTATTAGTTATACATTTAAATAACTGGTGAAAATAGCACTTTATAAGGCATTTATTTATTATGTCAAATTTGTTAAAGGATTTTTTAAACTGTAATCACAATACTTTTATTTTTTGTTGTTTTGTTTTTTTCTACAATTATTTGCTTCTTTTTATATATAACTTTATCAGTGTTTCTAAAAGTGCTAGTTCTATTAACTGTCTTTGGAAGTTAATGCTGTTGGGAAAAATGTGTTGTCTGCATTTAAAATGATAATCTGCACTTTAAAAGGTCAACAACATCTTAAAAAGAATGTCAATTGCCTACTTAGGAAAAGCATTAGCACACTGACAATTACTTATGAAGGCATTACAAGGAACATGGAAGGTTGGGGCATAGAGGCGGATATCTGAAACATGTAGAACAGGCTGTAGCGAACAAGATGATATAATAAAATAGCAACCTCACCAGATTTTTTGTAATAAAAACACCTAACCTCTAGATCCGGCAGTTATAGCTAAAATCATTGGTTCACAATATAATCAAGGTTATTTACTAAACCATGATGTGTTGGGAAATTCCTTGGGGATTTGACATTGTATGCCAAATAAATAGGGGGTGGATTGTTCCCTCACTCCCTTAATACATGTTCAGTGCAGGAAAGATTAAATTTTAAATGAGTGGGTCTAATGGACCTCTTTTCTAACAAAGGGTTAAATTAGTGAGGCTCAGGTGATCTCTATCTAAAAGAGGAGTCTATTAAATCAGTGGCAGGTGTGGGTTAAATAATAATAATGTGGGTTAAATAACATTAGCTGGTAGTGTTAATATCAAGCAGGAATGGCCCTTATGGTTCCATCTGGTTCCCACACAACATGTGCAGTGAGAATTGGGGTAAATCAGTGTAGCAGATGAGCTTCCCTTTTCTCACACATATATGTGTCATGCCCCACAGGGATATTTACTAACGTCCAAATGGCCCCTTACAGAATGAAGCAAAATTATACATATGGAGCCATTGGCACTGTAAAATTTGGAGATTGTTCGCAATATTATACAATGTCTGGATTTTGGATTCTCCGAATCCGGACGTGAAGCTTTAAATCTAGGCCTGGGCTATTTGCCAACTTGCATCACTGGTAGCCAGTGGGCAAATACTGAAAGAAAAAAATACTTGGTGGCACAGGACTTAATAATGTAGCATCCACATAATTTAGTATATAAATAAATAAAAACCTGTGGGATAAATAAGATTGCCATGTTACTATAAGGGGAGGTACTTTGCTTCCCTATACCCCACCTTCTATTCGGTCTACGTACCTTTTAAAACTGAAGACTGGACAGCCATGTGGGATAGGGACTATTAAATAACTCAGTTATTTTGGCAGAAGCGCCTCAGTGTGCAGAACGGTAATATTTTGATTTGTAGGGTTAAAATGACAGGGACACTTCATTGAGATGTTCCTGTTACTCATTACTGTAGTCAGACAAAAAGGAGTGTGTAAAGTTATGAGTTTTTTTATCTATGAAAGATAAAGTGCAGACACAGCAACAATGTTACAATCATGGTCTCATAAATATGCACATCCACTACAAAAACATGGGAATACCTTTTAAAATCCATGGGAAAATGGGTCATATTTTTCATGCATGTTTCCTATATGCATAACAAAAAATAAGAAAATTCTCCTGTCACCTTTGTCTCCCTTTCCCGATGTACCAAAACTCATACTCTCAAGGGATGAGGTATCTGCAAGCAAAACAATTGGTGGGAACATGCTACCTCCCTTTATACCTTCCAATAGAAACCGCAGGATTGAAAGTCAAGCACATGTTCAACAGGTAAGTTTATTTATTCTTACCATCATGGTTATCCACTTATATTATACAACCCGGCCTGAAGAAAAAAATTAGAGTCACTAAGTTTAGAAATGCTGACCCTGTAATAGATTTAAAATGGCACTTTAGGCTGAAACTGTGCCATTCTTTTAAATGCATTGTATAGATAATGTCTTACAAATATGCAAAACAACAAATTAAAATAATACAGGAAACAAAAAGATACCTTTACGTACCTTATTTTGTGACATAGATTTCATCATCATCCTTAACCTTTACGAACTCCAGAAAATAGCTTGAGCATTTCTTCTCATCTGATCTTTGGAATTTGAACTGCTAAAAGCTGTAAATGTAGAGAGGAACTGATTTGCAGATTTCGTGCTTTATGGAGTATGTTGTATTTAAATACATTTGTCATACCCCCCAGGGGGCAAGCCAGTGATGCGTATCACCCTAACAAAAGGCAGGTCAGGATAAAAAGGGGGACACTAGCGAACAAAGTCGGAATATTGGGACAGGTGTCTGAAATAGAGATTGTCTCACCGAAATTGAGTCAGTTGGGAGGCCTGAATTTATAAACAACACAATGGATCTATGACCCAAAATTGGGATCTAGGTGCCTTTTTAAAGTCTCCCCAAGTTAGAGTAAGCACATATTACTAGTCAGGCTTCAACTGATTGTACAAAATAGATTGTGCAAAATTAAGATTATTACTGTTGTGGTCTGTGATGCACATAAAGGCCTATTTTAGAGCTAAGCGGTAGCTTTAATGAGCTCACATATAAAAGAGAAAAGGAGAAAATATCATGGCACAATATATTTATTAATATCAATAGACAAATCTAAATAGCAGAAAACACTCACAAAAGACAATGCACTGGTCTAAAAAGATAGGTGCTATGCCCAAGCATGGGCTAAAAGTGCATGCTGCTCACAGTAGTATCCCAGTTCCTTATGTCCCAGTAGGCCACGTCTATGCTGCATTCCACTAGTCAATGCATGGCAAGATATCCTCTGTGTCCCTCCTGTTTGGTCTCGCCTGCTCAATGCTTTTCATCACGCAACATTCGAGACTTCCTCAGGAGTGGTTCTATATATTGACCAGAGGAATCCAGTACAGAGGTGGCTTATTGGGACATAAGGGACTGGGATACTAGTGTGAGCCTTAAAGGACCACTATAGTGCCAGGAAAACATACTCATTTTCCTGGCACTATAGTGCCCTGAGGGTGCCCCCACCCTCAGGGACCCCCTCCCGACCAGCTCTGGAAAGGGGAAAAGGGGTAACACTTACCTTTTTCCAGCGCTGGGCGGAGAGCTCTCTGCCTCCGATCCTCCTCCGTTCCGCCCTGCCGGCTGAATGCGCACGCACGGCAAGAGCTGCGCGCGCATTCAGCCGGTCGCATAGGAAAGCATTTACAATGCTTTCCTATGGACGCTGGCGTGCTCTCACTGTGAAAATCACAGTGAGAATCACGCAAGAGCCTCTAGGGGCTGTCAATGAGACAGCCACTAGAGGAATTGGAGGAAGGCTTAACCCATTAATAAACATAGCAGTTTCTCTGAAACTGCTATGTTTATTAAAAAATGGGTTAACCCTAGCTGGACCTGGCACCCAGACCACTTCATTAAGCTGAAGTGGTCTGGGTGCCTAGAGTGGTCCTTTAAGCATTTTTAGCCCACGTTTGGGCTTCTTGATCGTTTCTCCTTTTCTCTTTTATATGTGAGCTCTTCAAAGCTACAGGATTGGTAACTGTATATATATATCTTTTTCTTACTGTTTTTTTAAAGTGGGGTTTGTCGCCCTCCAGTGTGGGTTTGATTGTAATTTCTTTCCAGCACTTTTGTTTGTATCTAACCTAATGCTTGTTGCGAGTGGGCCTAGAGAGGCAGCCTGTTTCCACCTGTCGCACCTGTCGCACCTGTATCCATTTATATTGTGATTAGTGTTATACTCTGGGCAATGTTCTGCTGGGAAATCTTGGATATTGGCATTCATGTGGATGTACTGCTCTAGTTCCCTTATTTTCTTTTATTATAAAAAAAGTGTTTAATTTGTTTTAGATTAGAATGCACTGTTGAAAAAAAAATGCATGCCAGCCCCATAAGTCCTTGTGCCACGTAATGTGTGTGTGTGTGTGTATATATATATATATATATATATATATATATATAGTTCAATCTTGCCTTTCACTCCTGCTTTAATAATCACTGTTTTAATACCGGGTGCTAGACTCTGGTCAGTGGTGGCTCTCTAATTAGGGGATTTAGGCGGCCGCCTACGGCCTCGTGCTGCCTGGGAACTCGCGGCCACCTAAATCGCCTTAGGGCAGACTGTGTCGGGTCCTCAGTGGCTTGCTCTGTATGCCGCAATGTGCAGAGCTACAGTTTACGTGTCTCGTGAGATCTGGCCAGTCAGAGCGTTGCTGTGCGTTACCACGGCAACGCTCTGACAGGATCTTGCGAGATACATGGTCTGCAGAGCTGCAGACCGGATATTATGGCCACCAGACCACCAGGGAGCTAAAAAAAAAAGGTATTTAATCCCTTACCATCAACCCCCCCCCCCAACAACATTATTACCCCCCCACACACTCTATCAATTACCCCCTCCTTCACACCATCACCCCCTCACTTCATCAATACCCCCCCTCCCTCAGCTCACTGACACACAAAATAATTGAAACACACATGCTCACTACACACAAGATCACTGACACGCATACTCACTACAGACACAGTATATAAACCCTACCTGGCACTGGAGGCTGTTGGAGATTACATTTCTCTGATAGGCCATTTTCAGGCCTCTTCCTGCAGCAAGGTCTGCTGCTTGAGTGCGGGAGGCGGAGCTTATGTGCAGAGGTGGGGCTTCCATGCTGGGCCGGGGCATAAGTGCTAAGGAAGGTGCTGGGAATCAGGAAAGGAGACGCGGTGCTCCCTCCGGCCGTCAGCAGCCTCCAGCACCTGCCTCCTGAATTCCCTCGTCCGAGGGAAAAATTATTTAAATAAAACATTAGGGCTTTCTTCTGGCCCCAAGTGCCACGGCCCACCACAGCCCACCTGGCCCACCCGGGCAGGGCAGACAGCTGGGTGTGCTGGCGGCCGCAGGGGGAGCTGTGCTGTCTCTGCTTCCTCGCGCGCTACTTAATGAGGCCGGGGCCGCCAGCACAGCTCCCCCTGCGGCCGCCAGCACAGACAGCTGCCCTGCATGACCCCTGGCCAGTCGCCCACAGGTAGCAATAATGTGTGTCAGTCTGTAAGTGTGAGTATATGTGTGTGTGTCTGTCTGTCATGATGTGTGTCTGTCTGTCATGGTGTGTGTGTGTCTGTGTGTGTGTGTCTGTCTGTCATGGTGTGTGTCTGCCTGTCATGGTGTGTGTGGGTGTGTCTGTGTGTGTGTCATGGTTTGTGTGTGTCTGTGTCATGTTCTGTCTGTGTTATGGTGTGTGTGTGTGTCTGTCATGGTATGTGTGTATCATGGGGTGTGTGTCTGTGTGTGTTTAAAAATAGTGTTTTTACTCACCTTTTTTCCCCCCCAAACCGTGCTGGTCTTCCCTCGACTGGCCCTGCCTCTATGGCTGAGATCATCAAGCTTGATGATCTCAGCCAATCCAATGCTTTGCCATAGGATTGGCTGCAAAATACTACACCGATCAGCATCTCATCATAGAGATGCATTGAATCAATGTATCTCTATGGGGAACGTTCAGCGGCTCCAGAGCGTGGATGCCCTGAATGTAGGTGCTGCACACTGTGCAGCATTGACACAGGAAGCACCTCTAGTGACCGTCTGAGTGACTTTCGCTAGAGGTGTCACTAGGAAGCAATGTAAACACTGCTTTTCTCTGAAAAGTCAGTGTTTACATTGAAAAGCCTGCAGGGACAGGCTACAGACACCAGAACCACTACATTAAGCTGTGTGTGTGCGCCTGCTAGTGATTGAGCTTTCTTTAAATTTGTGTGTGTGTGTGCCTGCTAGTGAGTGAGCTCGTGTTTTTATGTCAATGAGCTTATGTATATTAGTGAGATTGTTTGTCTATGAGGCTGTGTGTCAGTGAGATTGTCTGTGTCTGCGCTGCCTCAGGTAAGTCACTGAAGGGGTTTTGACCCCTTCATCAACCGGGGATGGGAGGTGGGAGGGAGAGGGGACCTGCAGTGGAAAATGATTTGTCTTCCTGGCACTGGAGAGTCCCTTTAAAGCTTTACCTCCTGTAGTGTGTAGTAGAATAATAATAAAATTTTCTGCAATCCTATATCTGATAATTCTTGGCACCACCATCTAATCCCCATACTTTTTTCTGTTCCTGGCCGATTAATCTGTGCAGATCTATCATCACTATTGTACTCTCACACATGTGCAAGAGTACAATACTGAGTCTATAGGGAATCGATAATGGATCCTGCATGACCACATGATCTTCCACAGATAATCTTGTGCATGTTCAATAAGGCATCGCAGGTATTCCAGAAGATGCCTGTTCCCGTTAGCCTTTGCAACCAATGGTTGATGGAATATAGCAGAGAAAAATCTTCCTTTTGCTAAAAATTGCTATAGATTGGCAATTAGAAGAAACTAATTAATCCCTATTTTTCACATTTATATTTTTTAGTGCATCATAATTTAAAGAAATTCCAACACAGTAAAAAAAAGCGTTGAATAAAGATTTTATCGATTTAAAAGAGGCAAATTAAGCAATGCATATTTGTGAGTGTTATCTACTGAAGTCCATTTTCTCAATTTCGCTCATAAAATTCCTGTTCACTTTCACTTTCTTTAGGTTCACTTTCTTCATAGCCAGCCGTATTGAAATTGCAATTTAAAGAATGGATCCTGCTGTTTTCAAATGGATCTAACTGCATCAAAGAGATTACAAACACTTGGCAACTTAAAGGGACTCTCCAGTGCCAGGAAGACAAATCGTTTTCCTGGCACTGCAGGTCCCCTCTCCCCCCCTCCTCCCATCCCGGTTGCGGAAGGGGTCAAAACCTCTTCAGTGACTTACCTGAGGCAGTCCGCCCACGCTCCTCCCCGTCATCCGGCGAAGAAGACCGATCATGCCTGCCGGTGGGGGAGACCTAGTGCGCATTGGCGGCAATACCGCGTACACGCATTAGACCTCTCCATAGGAAAGCATTTAAGATGCTTTCAATGCTTTCCTATGGGGATTTTAGCGATGCTGGAGGTAGTCACACAGCGTGAAGACATCCAGCGACACTATAGCACAGAAAACCTGTGCTATGAAGCAGGAAGTGCCCTCTAATGGCTGTCTGGTAGACAGCCACTAGAGGAGGAGTTAACCCTGCAAGGTAATTATTGCAGTTTATAAAAAAAACTGCAATAATTACACTTGCAGGGTTAAGGGTAGTGGGAGTTGACACCCAGACCACTCCAATGGGCTGAAGTGGTCTGGGTGCCTCAAATGTCCCTTTAACATAAGCATAGACTGGAAGAAAGAAGATTTCGCCTAAGGCAAAGGAAAGGTTTTTTTACTGTAAGAACAATCAGGATGTGGAATTCTCTGCCTGAGGAAGTGGTTTTATCAGAGTCCATACAGATGTTCAAACGGCTACTAGATGCATACTTGCAAGAACAGAATATTCAAGGATATAATCTTTCAATGTAGGGTAATAACTGCTTGATCCAAGGATAAATCTGACTGCCATTCTGGGGTCAAGAAGGAATTTTTTTCCTAGCTTGTTGCAAAATTGTGCTTCAAACTGGGTTTTTTTGCCTTCTTTTGGATCAACAGCAAAAAACAAATGTGAGGAAGGCTGAACTTGATGGACGCAAGTCTCTTTTCAGCTATGTAACTATGTAACTATATCTCCCTATCTACTTTCCCCTGGCCACCATGGTACAAATGGACAAGTCCCTTTGCAGGATCTTTCAATAAAGGCAAAGAGTCAACAAGAGATTGTATCATTTGAACAAAGTGTTATATAACGAAACATGACATTGCTGTTTTGCTGCACACTTCCGATGTCTAGAGGAAATCATTTTCCACTGCACTTGATCTTAAGAGCATATCCTGAGCACTCAGTGACTGTTCATTGTATGGCTTTGATAGCAGACAGCTGGAATAGTTGAGTGGAAATTCAAATTATATCCTCCAGCATGCTGTGCTCAAGAACTCTGTAGATCTGTTATGGAATTCTTTACTTCTATATTTCTGCATATTTTGAGACTTTTTTTTAAAAAATTAGTTTGGATTTCTCAAATGTTTCTTTTTTTGTTTCAAAACTGATTATAAAAGGAATTATGATGTGTTGTGTTTAAGAAACCTGAAGTACAGCCAGATGTATCAAATGGCACTAGTTTTGTAAATGACAACTGAACCATTATATTTTATCTTTTAGAGATCATCTAGCATTCCCTCAGACAGTGCAACTGTGTGTAATAGAGAGGATCTGCCATTAGGCCAGTGGTCACCTCTGTCCAATGGACACAAAGATTCAAGGAAAGCTAAACAGTCACTTGACAGCCGGTGAGTATCCTGTCTTTGTATACATTGGTTTATATATAAATATATCATACAAGATCCAGCGCACTCAATCATTTGCTAAACAGCAAGTTCACAGAATGTAATAGTGTTTTGTGTTTTTATTTTAAACACCTTATCTTGACAAAAACAACGGGGGTTTAATTACAGTATGTGATCATACCTTGTCAATATATACTATTGATTGATGTGTATTTGCATGCCACCCTCGGTAATTTAAAAGATGCAATTATTTTTATCATGCACAAAGCAAAGAATCCTGCCTCATCAGCCTGTTGTAATTTAAATAGACGTGCAATTCGTTTCGGTCTGAATATGAATTCGGACGAATTTCGGGCAATTCGGACATTCGGGTTCTTCCGAATGTCCGAATTGCCGAGGTCCCGAAGTTCCGAAATTACTGAATTTCTGAAGTGCTGAAGTTCCGAAGCACAGTATTGCCTAAGTACTAATATACTTACCCAGTGAAAGAAGAAGAATGTTACACTGTATGCAATTTTAAATAAAAAGTATACAAACATAGCCCGATTCAGCTGTAAGCATTTGCAACACTTACAATAATCAAGTAACATACATTCATATAAAATGTAAGTTACTTAGCCTGTCAATGTAATGACAGGAATGAATAAGTAGATAACTCCCTAATTCCCACGGTATTAGGGATCTATGTACTAAAAGGCTGAAAGACCTAAATTGGTCTTTTAGCCAAATTTACTAATACAAAGTAAAGATTACTTCGTATTAGTAAATTATGCCCCTACTCGCTATACTGCGAGTAGGGGCATGTCTATTAAACATGTCTATTAACTAAGTACCTGTAGAAAAAAAAAAAAAAAAAACCTTACCTTTCAATGTTTTCTTTCTTCTAATATCTTCTTTTTTCAGCCCCAAAAAAGGCCAAATAAAAAAACCATAATAACCGGCGCACTTAAAAAAAAAAAAAAACGAGCGCAAAAAAAAATAATCAATTTTAAAAAATAATCCATCCTATAAAGCCTTGCCCCGTCCTGCAATTAGGCTCAGAGCATTCTGATTGGTGGGTTTAAGCCATCCAATCAGAGAGCTCTGACAGGTAAATAAAGAGACTGACAGGTAAGTCTCTACATTTACCTGTCACAGCACTCTGATTGGTTGGTTTGAAATCCACCAATCAGAGTGCTCTGTGTCATTTTGCACAGCGTGGGAAAGTTCTTTGGAATTTTACCACGCTGTGTAATTTGACTCATAACTGTCTGATTGGTGGATTTCATTGAATGGTAAGTTTTATTTTTATTTTTTACAGGTACTTAGTTAAAGGTCCCCCCCTCATTATTTTTAGGGTGGGAGAGATAGGTAGGGGGATAACTTTTTTTGGGGGGAGGGGGTGACTAGGGGTTTGGGGACCCCTAGTCACCTGGAGGGGGACATTTTATTTTAGGGCCCCCACCCGCCGCTCAGGTGTGGGGGCTGGGGGGGGGAGGACAATAGGTCCCCCCCTATTGGTATTTAGGGCCCCCACCTGCCGCTCAGGGGTGGGGGCCAGGGGGGAGGACATTAGGTCTTCCCCCTTATTAGTATTTAGGGCCCACACCCGCCGCTCAGGGGTGGGGGCCAGGAGGGAGGCCATTAGGTCCCCCCCTTATTCCAATTTAGGGCCCCCACCCACCGCTCAGGGGTGGGGGCCGGGGGGAGGACAATAGGTCCCCCCCATCATTTTACTTTAGGTCCCCCTTTAGTTTAAAAACCCCCACTCGCGCGTCGCGGGTGGGGGCTCGGGAGGGGGACCCTATTTTCTTTAAACAGGCTGCTCACTGTTTACTAGACATGACCCTACTCGCGGTATAGCGAGTAGGGGCAAAATTTACTAATACTAAGTTATTTTTACTTAGTATTAGTAAATTTGGCTGAAAGACCAATTTAGGTATTTCAGCCTTTTGATAGATACCGTGGGAATTAGGGAGTTATCTACTAAGCGGCTGCAATAGAAGTGCCGAAGTCCCGAATTTCCGAAGTGCCGAATTGCCAAAGTCCCGAATTGCGAAAATCCCAAATTTCGGAATGCCGAACCGAACCAAAAATTTTCCCCATGCACATGCCTAAATTTAAAACTTTAAACAAATACTCCAAACACCATAACGCCCCTCCACTTCATTTTAAGTAGTCCAAGCATTTTAGAAAGGTTTGCCTTGGGTTTGCTTGGGGTGGCTCACCACCTCTCTGCAGCCTTTGGGTGAACCAGAAGCACTTGCTCAGGAGCTTCTGTTAACTCTCCTGACCTAAGCCAGTGAGCAAAGAGCAAAGCCCTGTACTGCTGGGCATAGCTCAGACAGAGCTTTTAGCTAGAGAGGAGTCTGTAGTGAAGGCAGGGAGCAATACCCAGGCATTCCTGGCACTATCACAAATTAAAATGGAATAAGGAGTACACTCAGTTTGCCCCTCCCCTGACACCAATGTACCCCAATTACAAAGTGGTAAAAATTTCCCCAATTATATTAGCATACCTTTACAATTGCCCATCTTTAATAGAACTTTGGTAGAGACACAGAATCTTGAATGTTTTTGTCACCATTTATATGATTGCCCATAATAACTACAAATATTCTGCACACAATATAACCTGATTAAATGCAGTAAGCCATGGATCATAGCGAATAGAAGAAGATCATAATATTTATATCCCAGGGGAGATTCGCACTGCCTAATGATAAATAGTGGGCATCAAATTGGCTCATTTGAAATCTTGACATTGAGAAGGCACTGTACATTTCAACTTTGTTTATTTTGGGATTAGGTTTATACATGGGAGTAACAGGAAGAGCGGAGTAAGCTAGAAAGCTGCAGCAGCCAAGTCATTTAGCGTACAGTCATGCACAATCAGGGTTATTCACAAAAGGGTGAATTGTCATAAATTTAAAGTGATTTTTAAATATAATTTCAAACTTTAGGCCCAAAAAATTAGAAACATTCTCCAGTTCATTTTGCATGTCCAGTAACTCACACTTTAGTGCATATCCCTGTGTATAAATGAAGACCCAACAGTGCTCTATCATCGCAGCAACAAAAGTAAATCCGTATGAGTAGTGTATCGTTCCTATAAAAATACTTTAAAGAAACACTACAAGCACCATAACTGCTTCAGCGTGCTTGAAACCTTGAAGCGCCTGTCACTCTTGATTGTTTTTTCCTTGTAGAATTCTTGGTGCCAGGAGTGCCCTGGAGCACCCCCAATGTAAGTAGTCAAACCTTTTTCTAACAGTAAGACTTTTTACCTGGGGGTCTGCTGGATACTGGTCATTGTGTCTCTGACAGCCAGAAGTTCTGCGATGCAGGACATAGCTGACCAGCTGAGAGCAACCAACTAGCTATTGTTCTCAGCCAATGCAAGAACTGTCTCTCCATAGAGAAGGTGACCGGCAGACCCCATGGAAAAAGCCAAACTGTTGGTTTCATAGTGGTTATGGTGCTTGGAGTGTTCATTTAATAACTACTATAATAAAATAACATAAAATAGAATAGTAGAGGCAGGAGCCATCAAACAGCACACCTCAAATTCACCTCAGCTCTATGTTGAACCCATCTATGAAATCATAATGTTGAGAATAAATAATAAATCACTAAAGTCATCTGTAAGGTTAGTACAAGACCACCAAGACACCAAATAAAAACATCAACAAACATAAATATGTAACTTGATGTCCATATATTGGTGTTTTAGAACATACAAGTCATTGCTTGATTAATAAGATAAAGAAAAATACCTAACACCAATACCTAATTTCCTAACATTTTACTTTTTACCTGGAGTCTGACACCTCTCCGCAAACTCTTTGCCCTGCAGTCCAGGGTTAGCTCATTGGCTGAGAGCAATCTGGCAGCCATGCAAGAGCTTCTGACTGTCCATAGATAAAATTAATGGTGGGTCCCAGGTAAGAAGGCAAACGGCGTGACTAATTACATTGGGGGATGCCGGGACATTCCTGGCTTCATAACCACTACAGTGTTACAGGTTACACAATGACCTCTGCAGCTTTTCTGTGTTCAGGGCGACGTTATAATGCTCCTGGTGAGCTCTGGTGCATTTCCAAAGAACTGTTGCTCAAGCTCATGCATGTTCAGCATTACTTCCATAGTGCTATATATGGCCATGTGTCTGCACTTACACACAGTGTGGGTGAGATGAATGTGCATGTTATGCTCAGGCTGTACCAGGAAAGTCAAGAAAACCATGTTTGTTAAAAATAAAAACTATTTAAAGGGACACTATAGTCACCAGAACAACTACAGCTTATTGAATTTGTTCTGGTGAGTAATAAAAACTATTTAAAGGGACACTATAGTCACCAAAACAACTTTATCTTAATGAAGGATGAATAGATCATACCTCTGTAGTTTTACTACTCAATACACTGCCATTTAGGAGTTAAATCACTTTTGTTTCTGTTTATGCAGACATAGCCACACTTCCCCTGGCTGAGATTGACACAACCTGAATGAAAACAAAATAGTTTAATTTTCAATCCGATGTGACTAACTTTAAAAGTTTTTTATCTCCAGTTTTGTAAATTCAACTTCAATTACATACAAGAGGCTCCTGCTGGGTCTAGCAAGCTATTAACAGAGCAAGGGATGAGAAATTAAACAGAATCTAAAATAAAGGAAGTGTAAACATTAGCTGACTCTTTACAGAAAGTGTTTAGGAAGGCTGTGCAAGTCACATGCAGGGAGGGGTGTCTAGGGTTGTATGAACAAAGTTATTTAACTCCTAAATAGTGATGTCGCGAACCGTTCGCGAGCTTGCCGCGAACGGTTCGCCGCGGTTTGTGGCGAACTCTGGTCAGCTGACACATCCCTGCCAATCTCCGGCAGACCCTCCCTCCCAGACCCTCCCACCTCCTGGACAGCATCCATGTTGAAGCTGTCCAGGAAGTAGGAGGGTCTGGGAGGGAGGGTCTGCCGGAGATTGGCAGAGATGTGTCAGCTGACCGGAGTTCGCCGCAAACGGTTTGTGGCGAACCGCAGCGAACCGTTCACGGCAAGTTCGCGAACGGTTCGCGACATCACTACTCCTAAATGACCAAGAATTGAGCAGTGAGACTGCAGGGTCATGATCTATACACCAAAACAGCGTCATTAAGCGAAAGTTGTTCTGGTGACTATCGTGTCTCTTTAAGCTGTCTTGCCTAGTGTGCATCACAACATATCAGTGTCTCCACCCTCTGCATGCAGACACTGAACTTTCCTCATAAAGATTCATTGATTCAATTTATCTGTATGAGGAGATGCTGATTGGCCAGGGCTGTGTTTGAATTGTGCTGCATCTGTGCAGCTTGAGGCTTGAATACAAGTAAGATTTTACTGTATTTAGGGAGGCAAGAGAGGACCAGGGGGGCTAGATGGTGGTTGTAACACTATAGGGTCAGAAATATATGTTTGTGTTCCTGACCCTATAGTGCTCCTTTAAAAAGAAAAGCACAAGCCATTGCTATCTTTTAGTTAGCATGTACCTCTATTGTGACAGTCCCCATCTAAACTAAGATACCTGACCTTTATGTAATAACACAGTTGGGGATTTTTTTCAACCCTATTATTTTGGATTTAAAATCACTGCTTTGTGCATAGAACCAAGTGTGGTTTATTCTTGAAAAATGAAGGGGAACCCACCTGATTTTAAATCATTCTCCAATCCAGCTATAATCAATCAGTTTTCTATTGATGTAAATAACCAATAAACAAGCCCCCATCGTTTCCAAATTAACTTAAGTCAATATTAATGTTATGGTGGTATAGTCTAAATATTACTCTGTATCTCATAGTCTGTGACTAGGGAAACTATCTATTGAACATGTGTTACTGGGAATAGCTGTAAAACCTTTTCATATTCTCCTTATGCAGGACTTGCAATGCAGATTATTTTATGCAGGAAGCTAAACGGATGAAGCATAAAGCAGATGCAATGGTGAGAACATTTTCTTCCCAGATACATTATGCTAAATTAATTTTGTCCTAGTATATTATGGGCATGAAGTTATCATCAGTAAAAACCAGCAAACATAATTATAAAACCTATTACAAGCATGACTGGCTTTGTCAAATTAAGAAACCCTTGTATCATTGAGTGTTTTTGTCAAACAATGACGTTAAAAATAAGTAATTAAGTAATCTGTATGTAAGAGATTTCTTTAAAACTAGATTTATATTGCTTCTGGAAGAAAGGGATAAATATATGCATGCGTAACTATGCAGGTTTTGCAATATGGTGACATCAAAGTCGGGGTTATAGTGTTTGTGCATAATGCTTATGGTCTTTGTCTGACCGCGTCTTACTCTGCAAAAATATAAATAGCTACGTTTGTTAATTTGATTAGAAAAGCTTATCACAGATGTGACTAATCTGATTTGATGAAACCAAAGGGGATTTCTAACTAAACTCGGAATTGTAGCAAATTGAAATCTATATGTCAAAAAAATAGGCTTAAATAAAAAACAAACAGTGAGTATAGCAAGTTGGAGAATTTTTCAAATTAACTATTTCAACCTAAATTTTGCATTTTGGATATCAATATGCTACATTTCAGTTCAATGAATGAATCAGTAGATGTGAAAACTGAGTTCAAAATAATGTTTAAAAGACTAAGGGACAGATTTATCAAGGCAAAAACAATTGGTGTTGTTTAGGGTGCAACGTACTAAATGTTGAGACATTTGCTCAGGGTTAGTCATTATAGTGAGTATTCAAAGTGAATTTCAAATTTACAAGGGTACTCCAACCACCATGACCACTTGAGTGATTTAAGGCATATTGCATTTGTAATGTACAAATTAAGTTTCATTATCAGTGTTGGAGTAACCCTTTAAGGCCAGAACAGCTGAACTGAAAGTATAACTGATTTTAAAAAAATGTTAGTTTGGCTATTTTGACTTTAAATTTGAAATTCACTTTGAATTCTTACTTTACATATCTCAAAAAGTTGCACCCCCTCACAACACTGCTTACTTTTGCCTGTTCACATTTCCACAGCCTTTCAGTTATTTTACTTCAACTTATAGAATAGTAAGTTGGAAAATATCCAAAATTCACATACCAATCATTCTTCAGCAATATGGCGGTATCTCTCCCACATGATCTCTTGAAAACAGCCCATCAATATTATGGAATCTTGGGGCACCTCTGGAGAAGGTTGAACTCTTAAGGTTGCTGTAATCATCACAGAAGTGCAAGTTTTCATGTCCGGATGCCTAACCAAATAAGTACTTCAAACAATTATTAGATGTGCTTTTCCCATATATGGGTTTTTTTTTGTTTTTTTTTTGAGCTCCTGGTCCTTCTGTCCTCAGATACAGAAAAAAGGTGGACTGAGACTTCATGTGCCATCCTTAATAGCACACATCAGGGGTGCCATCTTTCTCCTCTCCTGTTGATTCTCTCTATGGAACTGTTTTTAGAGTCAATTTGTATGAATCCATCCATTCATGGCCTACATAAAGCATGTGTATTTCATAAAATGTTGGCATGAACAGATGATTTGCTGTTCTTACTTACCTAGTCTGAGATCTCTATACCAGCAGTCTTGGCTTACTTTTGCACCTATAGCAGACTTTCCAATTTGAAAATCAATATGTCCATATCAGAAATTCTAATTGTATCTGTAGCTTGTGGTCATGCCTCCCATCTGCAGTCCCAATTTCCTTTTATTTTGCATTAGGATAAGCTTTGCTATTTTTGCATCTGGCTTACTCCAGATCTATCATCTGTTTGATCTAAAGTTCCCTCTATGTTTCAGAGCTATTGTGGATATGAGTCATTGGGAGATGATTCATTTACCATGGCTTGGTAGTATCAGCCTCCTTAAGATTAACCTATTCCTGTGTCTTTTGTTTCTTTTGACGGGCCTTCCCATCTGCATTCCAGCTACCTCAGTATGTTCAGTTCACTTTGCAATTGTGTGGTTTCTGTTGAGGGAAAAGAACCCTAGATCAAAATAGGAAACTGATTCATTTAGAGGTTGATGGAGTTCTTGCCTTACCTGATATTCACTGTTACTTCCAGGCCACACACGTCATCAGGGTGTTAGACTGGACAATAGACTGCTGTACAAACAGTGGATGGATATAGAGGATCAGATGTGGGGTCTCTACAGCTTTCTTAGATGGATGTCCCCTGCAAAAATCAGAAAGTGTGCTTCAGGATATCCTTTGGTTGGAGCCACTCTTCGTCTATGGAATTGCCACTGTCAAATGTACAATCTTTCATTATATCTGTGTCCCTGGTCAATAATCCAAGGTTTAACATGGGAAATACTGCTAATTTCTGAATTTGTCTGGGAAATCTGAAGCAAACCCGAGTAATACATATGACTCTCTCAGGTGCCTGTGGTCCTGCAGGGGGTAAAATTCTTATTTTTTAGAAAGCTGCCCAGAACCTCCTCACAAAACAACTTAAATCTTCTGAATCTCTAGCAACCTTGGATGTGCAAATCCCTCTTGTGTTTTGATGTTGTGAGAGGTAGTATCTCAGCCTGATATTTATGGGCAAGTAGCATTCGATATTCAACCATGGCCATACGTCCTAGTGCATCATTGTTCAGTTGCCGTTAGATTCCAAGGAGGTGCTTATAAATTGCTTATTTCTTTTGTTTTGTACCACTACAAATTTGGTCAGAGCCAAATTGTTGGTGCTGTGGACAGGGGCCAGATATGTATCTCTATGTATAGTTGGACTGCCCATGGATTCATGCCTTTTGGACATTTGTTAATGAGATTGTAATATGGGTCCATGACAATTGTGTGTGCAACCACATGTCTACTTTTTAGTATATCACTTCCACCATACAAATGTGATTCAGATGATCAACGGGCTGTCGCCTGGTGTTGGCAGCTAGATCTTTGATAGCACATCATTAAAACGGTGTCAATTTCTAGTATGTTGACAGATGGAGTGAAGTTTGGTTTCCATGGTGATGACTCCACATTTAGCACTTTTTAACTTAAAATGTATATTTTTTTACATTTTTACATAACCCCCTACAGATCACAAAACATAATGATAAGCACGGCAATAAGCATTAAGGTCAGAAGTGGTTATATTTACCGTGTTATGTTTTTTATTTGATACACAAAAGATACGCCACAATTCCATACTAATACCTTCTCCAAATTATGTTACATTTATAATGTAATATGCACATTGTTTTACATTTTTTCCATTAATTTATTATTTTTTCTTGACAAACTATAAATATTAAACGTAACTTGTAGATCTGTGGCTGCTATATGGTGGACACATAGTGTTGGTGCCTAACGGAATACATGTCTATTATTTTTAATACCTAATAAATGTTATTGTTGATTTTATTGAAGAAGCTGGCACCACTGTATTTATTTCTGAATTTAAAATCACCACTGATATTGCCTTAATTTGACATTTATATAGTTCACCTATAATTGGTGTAGTCAACTGGGATTATACTGACTTTTATCAAGCTTGGATAAATAAGATGCGATTGCTCTAAATAAGCCTACTAGCCATGTTTTTAGTGAGTGAATATCAACTAAATGTTTCTTTATATGGTGTGTTTCTTTAACAAAATGCATATATTAGTATCTATTTCTTATGTTCTAGATGGATAAATTTGACAAGGTTCTAAACTACACTGAAGCAGCCCTTTCATTCATTGAATGTGGGAATGCAATGGAACATGGACCCATGGAATCCAAATCTCCATACACAATGTATTCTGAAACAGTGGAACTCATTAGGTAATGCAATTACCAAAAGAAAGAAATATATGTGTTGTTATACAGAGGACTGGTTCTGTTTCTCACCAACCATTCATGGCTAATCTTGAGACACATGTACACTTCAGAAACGTGCATAGGGCTATTCACTAATGTGAGAACTCTTGGGAATTCCAAGTGAATTTCAAATTTAAGGACAGAGGCAATTGTCCATGTTCGCAACCAAAACAAAACATTGAATTTGAACTATAGGCTTGTTAAACCGTAATTGAATCTATGCCCCAATAAATATTATATATATTTTTTTTATTTATTTTTTTAAAGGACATAAAGGACTTTGAATGTTTAACCCCTTAAGGACACATGACATGTCATGATTCCCTTTTATTCCAGAAGTTTGGTCCTTAAGGGGTTAAAGGGAAATTTACAGGAATTTATAGTCATTAAAACAACTAGATTAAGTAGTTTTGGTGTACAGATCATGCCCCTGCAGTCTCACTGTTAAATTGTCTACCATTTAGGAGTTAAATCACTTCTGTTAGTGTTTATGCAGCTGTAGCCACAACTCTCCTGACTGTGACTGACACAGCCTGCATGACAACAAAATGTTTTCCCTTTCAATCAGATGTTAAATTACTTTAGAAGTTTTTCTTTCATGTTCTGTAAATTGAGCCTAAATCACACACAGGAGGCTCCTGCAGAAAGTAGAAGGCTACTAACAGAGCAAGAGATATGAAATTCAGACTGTGCAAAAAAAGGAAGTTTAAACAATAGTTCTCTCTTTACAGGAAGCGTTTAGGAAGGCTTTGTAAGTCACATGGGTGTGACTAGGGCTGTGTAAACAAAGAGCCCAGAGAATATATGGTATAAAACATATACCAATTAGTGGAGCGCTATACAAAAAAAATTGTAATGGGGTTCACTTACCCCATCAATTGAGTGTAACAACACAGTTGAGAATACAGATTTGAAGGCATATATGAAAAAAAAAAAAAAAAAAACACAGGGATATATAGTGCAGATGGTGTTAGATAGTAATTGGTGGTAAATAAATAATTAGAACCACTCACATTGTCTGCAGCCTATTAGGTATTTGCTCAGTAAAGTAAACCTTTTTGCTCTTTTGGGCAGCAACACACCACTCTCTCAAAGATGTTCCTCCAAAAATACAGAAAAGAGAAGAAGGTGACCAAATGTGTGGTACTGTGCAAAATGCAAATAATACACTTATGGTAGGCATTACGCTCATCTTTTTAAGAGCCTTCAGTTCCTGGCTCCAAGGATAATCAGCAGTGTGCCACTTTCTTCGGATGGCACTCCCCCAATAAAGGTTCATAGGGGCTCCAAGGACTTGGTTTGGAATAACTCACAAAATGTATTGGTTACAAATAGAAATACAATAATATCAGTATATAAAATACAAATATAAAATAAAATAAAACAAAGTGATTTAACTCCTAAATGGCAGAAAATTGAGAAGTGAGACTGCAGCGGCATGATCTATGCACTAAAATGGCTTTGTTAAGCCATTTATTTTGGTGACTATAATGTCTCTTTAACATCCTATATGTATACCTAACACAACAAGTGAACAAAATGTTAAAAATGGGTGGGAATATATTTTTTGCAATCGGCTCTTTTTTTATTTTATTCGACAGGCTTTATGGATTTTTATTTGGCCTTTTTATGGGGCTGAAAAAAAAGATTTTCGAAAAAAGAAGACATCTAATGGTATTTTTATTTTATTTTAGGTATTTAGTTTATTGCTCCCCATCACAATTATTAGGGTGAGGGGAGTAGGTAGTGTTTTATTTTATTGGAGGGGTTGATTAAGGGCTTAGGGACCCCAAGTCACTTGGGAGGTCTTTATTTTTACAATTAGGGCTCCCACCTGCCACTAATGGGGGGGAACGGGGGGCGGGGAGAAACAGTATGACCTTATCACTTAGGGCTCCCATCTGCCATTAATGGGTGGGGCGTGGGGGGGGGGGGACATAGGGCCCCCACCTGCAGCTAATGGGTGGGGGGACACAATAGGTCTCCCATTTACTAAAGCTGAAGCACTCATGATGGGGAATTACTTCTGGATCCCAAAACCAGCTAATGCCCCAGACGGGGTTCCCAGAGACTTGCTGATATGCTTCCAATCACTACGAAGAAAGCAGCTGGTACAGGCAGCTGTTCGCGAAACACCAACATACCACTTTGAAGGTGCTGACCTTTCCTTCTTTAATGACCTGACTACGTCCACCATGGCATGGCGATAATCCTTACGTCCTATCACTCAGCACTTGTGGGACCATGCAGTGGCATACCACTGGGGACCCGGCCTCAAACTAACGGTGCTCCACGACCGGAAGGGAATCCAATACAGCAACAGTGGGATGCAGGGAAGTTCTTCAAAACATTGGTGCTGCCTATGCAAGAGACTTTGCAGATACCCACCCAGGGCACGAACCCCCAACCCTTTTCCCAGACATGGGACGTACGTAATGTCCGATCTTTTTACCCGAAAGCCAGATCAGCAGCAGTGGAGCTGAACTTGGCTGGCACCTGAGAATCATTTCTGGCACAGAGACATACCTTCCAACACCAGTTTCCGCTGCTTTGCCTCTCAGTCCACTGGAGATGTCCAACTCTTGGATGCGCATATCCCTAATTTTGCCAAAATTGTGTCTATAGTCTTTCACAAGTCAATCTAGTGTTAAATGCTTTTCCACCAAATGTTATTAAATACCTGCTCTCACTCGAGA
Source organism: Pelobates cultripes (assembly GCA_933207985.1). Lineage (NCBI taxonomy): Eukaryota > Metazoa > Chordata > Amphibia > Anura > Pelobatidae > Pelobates > Pelobates cultripes. The sequence goes on from OW240912.1 coordinate 264,720,012, forward strand.
CTCATACCCCCACCCAAAAAAAATAGGTCCCCCGTTTAGTTTATTTGCCCCCAGTCACCATTGGCTGCTTACTGTTTAGTAGACATGCCCCTACTCACTGCAGAGTGAGTAGAATAAAGGCAGTGTTTACAATACTGCCCAGGAACACCTCTAGTGGCAGTCACTCAGACGGCCACTAGAGATGCTATCTGCGTCAGTACACTGACGTTCATCGTCTCCACGCACTGCATGGAGGCACAGAACGTTCATTGATTATTATATTATTATTTTATTATTTATATAGCAAATTCCATCGCACTGTACAATGGGTGGACTAACAGACACGTAATTCAGTGCATCTCTATAAGGAGATGCTGATTGAAAATATGTAATTTTGCCATGCATGCGCAATAGCCTCCCAATGCTCTCCTATGTGAAAGGATTGGATTGTCTGAGACCCATGCGGCGCTGAAATAAAGGTAAGATTTAACTACCTTTAGGTTAGGGACCTAAAATGGGTTTTTAACACTGTAGTGTCAAAAATACACATTTTGTATTCCTGACACTATAGTGTTCCTTTAAGCCTCCCCTACCTTAACCATAAATTAGCATTGGCATTTTTTTTCAAACAGTGTCATTTTAAACAGAGATTTAATGATACTACAAATACATTATCATTACAATATCCATATCGAACTTAGACATTTTTATGCTCTACAAAATTTATTTATTGTATTAAGCAATCCTATATAAATAAACCAAAGCATATTATAGTGGAATATAAATTTAAGCCAAATAAAGAAAGCTTTGGTGAATTGTCAAATATTTTTAATATTGTCACTTTGTTTTTCTCTTAAAGGTATGCCTTGAGGTTAAAATCACATTCAGGTCCAAACGCAAGTACTCAGGATAAAAAAATAACAGCATTATGGTATGTAAATTTATGTATGTAAATATGTTATTTAATTTTTTTTAAAGTTAAGCACAAATTCCACACTGACACTCCACACACTGAAAACACTTTAGCTTGCTTTATGTGTGAAGAATGTGTCCTCTTTTTTTCATTTTACAAAAAGAGCAGATTTCAGTGGAATTTGGCACATGTATTAATTAACCTTGTTAAATCCCCGGCTGTCAATCAGAGTGCTGTTACTGATCTTGCATAGTGTGGGAAATAAGGGCTTTCCGTGCTATTATGTTTTAGTCTGGGTAAGCCCTCACAGGACAAAGAAGAATTGTTTTATTGCCTCATGTCTTTTTTTTTTTTGTCTTTTTTTTTTTGCAAATCTGTTTTGTTTTGTTAATTTTCATTAGTTGTTTGACGAATTATGATTTTAATTTGGCCTTTTTGGGGGCTGAAGAAAAGAGCAGTTAGATGAAAGAGGACTTCTTATGGTAAGTCTAATTATTTTATATTTAATAGCCCCCTCCTCCCTATTATTAGGGTGGAGCGGGGGTAGGCCACCTGGATGGTGGATGGCAATTCCACTTTTGTGTGGGTGGACAATGGCATGCCCATCCCACCATTGTTTAATGATTTATTGCTCCTCCCATCATCCATGGTTTATAGCCCACAGAATATTATAAACAGGGTTCCTACAGATCACCTACTTTTGCATGACAGGAGGACACTAGGTTAACTCAAATTGTATAATTGTGGAGGCACAAAGTTGAAGAAATACAAAGGGTGGAATCCACAATTGCGGATCTGCAGGGATGGGGGGAAAAACACACGGAGCAGTGGCGACCATGGTATGTATACATCTCACGAAACGCAAATAACGATTGAATACGGAGGAAGCAGATGAGAGGGATGGAAATGGAAGCCCGGGGGCGTCGGGTGATATGCTGCTCCGCCCCCCCCCTTTTGCACACATCCCACTATATATCTACCGTTACACTACATAGACCACGGGTGAAACACCACACGCAAGTGGGAGGAGCAATCCAGAGACCTGGTTGGGGACAGAGACCCCAGCACCACAGACCAGCAAGAAATATGAGTGAGAGGCACTAGACAAGAAATTAGACACACTCGCCGCCGGGGGGTGGGGGAGGTGAGAAACAAACCCACAGACCCGGAGGGTGGAACAGGGAAGACATTACCACGTGGAGTAGGCAAATACAACCCCACACACTTGAACGCAGGAAAACATATCCACCCCAAGACACACCACGGAACCTACTTAATACGGACTCCCACCAATGACACACACTGCACGAACAAACTAGGGGCAAAACACAGCCTAGGTTGAAATTCACTGCATATGGCCGCAAATATCGAGAATACGGTCACGAGAAAACATGAGACCCGCCCACCGGGGACCATATTGTGACAGGTGAAAGGGGGGAACAAACAAAGAGGGGGGAAGGAAAACACGTAGCGACGACCCCCCCGACGACTACACAACCCTGACACTCGAAACGATAGTACCATGCCGCAAAATTAGGAAGGGCTCTTGTTAGGATGGAACCACCCTACACAGGGGTCGACAAGCCCCCAGTACAATACACCCACGGAGACTAAAGAAACAAGCGAGCCTGACAACAAGGCCAAGGTCACAAGAGAGGTGGGATTGGGGAAAACTCTACAACGGGACAGTCAGAAGAACGATAGGGGTAAATGGGTACGCACCACCAAACGACCCAATTAATACCCCCTAATTTCACACTCACAACATCACGTTCACAGTCTCCAACCACCCACACACAGTAAGGAGAGTTAATTAAGCATCCTATCAGATCAACACATACCCACAGGGGTAACCCCTAGTCTTAATTCTGGTTGTTTTTAAAGGTTTCTGTATATAGTAGCACCAATATGCTATGTTCGATACTGACCAACAATGACGCATCTTGGAAGGACCTGCGTGTCCCATAATTTAGACAACAAATGTTTAATTGCGGTACAACGAAAATGGTGACCTGAGTGCAACAAAATATTGTTAGACGAAGGCGAAAATCCACAGTTAACAATGTAATCGAACAAATGATAAACCAGTTTGGGAAACTAAATATCTATATGCTGAAAGGGACCTGCGAGTCCATCGCTATTGTGGGCCTGTTCGTCTTCAAAACGCTTTTTCAAACATGTTGTGCTTTGGTTATTATACCCAAATTTCCGATGGAGACCTGCGAGTCTCAATTTGATTTGCTTTCGACAACGCAAACCTAAATAAACATCATATTTACAAAAATAATAGTCTTTTCAAAATTATTCTGCAAATTGTAAAGATTTATGCCATAAGGATTGTCTAAAAACTGGTGGATATTTAAGTCCATTCAGCAGTTGTGTTACAAAATCCAGATGATGATAAATACTGTTATCAACATCAATATTTTTGATTACAAATTTTTGCCCCTCAATAGTCCTGAATAATTTTTGCTATCAGGGACAGGGGGCATTCAGATAACCCTGACAGTCGGTTTTAGCCTATTGTCTACCGTCTGTGAAAACATTCAGGGGTTTATTCACAAAACACAGAATTGTAGTGAAAATAGCTGATTTAAATTTTTTATCGAAACATAGGTATAGTCACAACTTGGCTATTAGGCATTTTTGCCTAAATTTTGCAATTCACTAAAATTCAGTGTTTTTTTCCTGCTAAGCATCACAGAGTGAATTTTATGTATATTAGAGGAATTAAATCATTTCTAATACCTTTGTGGTATATATTACCTATGTAGAGCTTACATTTCTACCCTTTTAAAAAAGTATTTTTTATATGGCTAACTAAACATAAAAATAATTTAATAAAGAAAAGATTCCACTACTTAATAGAATGTGACGTATTTATATGTTATATATAATAGAACTTTCTCTCACAGCTATCGTTGTTTGGCCCTTTTGTACTGGAGAATGTTTCGACTAAAGAAAGATCATGCTGTGAAGTATTCCAAAACTCTTATTGATTATTTCAAGGTAGGAGCATCAATTCACATATTTTTGACATGTGAGAATTATTACTGTAATTTGATTTTATTTAATGCTTGCTGATTCCATTCATCATAATGTGATTTCCAAGTTTTGTTCAGAAATATAGAAAAATTATAGAATTACAGAAAAACAACATGGCGGGAATTAACATTTTTGTAAAACATTTGTACATACAAATCATACAAGTAAGTAATGTTTCCAGTATCCGTACGTTGAAGCATTATGAAACACATTATACCATATTAGGTCATTGGAAAGGCATCAAATAAACAAATGGAGTAACTTATTAGATAACAGTTACATGTTTGTCAAGAAAGCAAAAAACATTACAGAGATATCACAACTGATTGAGAGAATATTCCTATAAAACTAAGTGTCATACTTTGCATGGCTATCATAAGATATCTATAGCAAACATGTAGTACACATGTGCAAAATTTTAACAAATGCATAAAAAAATAATCATAGGCTTATCCATTTTTTCCAGAAAATAGGAATCCACACAGTTCCTATAACTACAAGGTGCAAATCCAGATTGGGGCCAGCATACCCCCTAGGACAATCCAATGTACAAAAGGACCAGGCACTCAGCATTGTGCATTCACATTTTTTCGATTAGGAGTTTTCTTTTTCATTTTGATCACTGTTTGTGTTGTTATTTTTTAATTATTGTGATGCTTAATAGGGTATCATTGCTTACCTAGATTTCAGTAAGGCTTTTGACACTGTTGCACATAGAAGGCTTATCAATAAACTGCAATCTTTACGTTTGGATTCCAATATTGTTTAATGGGTAAGGCAGTGGCTGAGTGACAGGCAACAAAGGGTTGTAGTCAATGGAGTATATTCAAAGCATGGTCTTGTCAACAATGGGGTACGTCAGGGATCCGTACTTGGACCAATTCTCTTTAAATTATGTTTTTGCAGAAGGTCATGATGTTCGGGTATGTCTTTTTTTCTGATGATACTAAGATATGTAACAGGGTTGATGTTCCAAAAGCGATAAGCCATATGGCAAATGATTTAGGTAAACTAGAAAAATATACTGAGAAGAGAATGGAGTAGGGTTATCCACTAGATGTGGAGGGAACCCACTCCACTTGAATTACCTTCAAAAGTTAAAATATCACTAAATGGTAATATACTTTATTGCGGGCCAAATACACAAAACATAGAAAAAATATATGTACAAAAAAAGTTTATAGAGTAAAACCACAGTGTTTAAATCAAACAAAAAAGTAATACACCTTTAAAAGCTGGTGGGGGGAGTATATGACATACAGGGCTATACGATATGATAGGATCATGCTTAAATCTAATGCCTGGCTGCCCATAGAAGTGCAGGCCAAATGGACTTGTGTACAAGAAGGGATGCTACAAGATATAGACAAATTAAATTACTGCAGAGTATATTATATCATAAACAGAGAGAGACCCAAGTGCCAAACGTAGGGTAAACTGGTAGGGAAAAGCACACACAATCCATACACTATGGTAGAGCCAGTAGAGTCCTGAATAAAACTCACTCCCTGTCCTGATTCAATATAGCACCCTTCTATCTAATGATGCTGCCAGAGGTTGTAGCTTCTATCTACTAGTACACCTACTCACTGCTGCTTCGAGGCAGCCTGCCTAGTATTCCCACGGCTCACTGTCTAAGTAAGAGCATGCAAACATAAATTAGCCACGGGTAGAGAAAAAGTCCTGCCAGCCCAGAACGATCAAATGGTTAAAACAAAAGATAGTGCATTGGCAAAAGAAACTTGCTCGACACGCGTTTCGGCGTAAACAAATGCCTTTGTCAAGAGCTAAACGGCATCGGGACCATGCCTGATTTAAGAGGGCGATGAAGCCACTCCCTCTCCAGAGTTGCATCCAAACACATTAATCGAGGGTTGGCTGAAGGGGGGGTCTATTCTTCCCCCCATTCAGTCAGTCAATCATCATGAGGCATGGGCGGGGGTAAAGTGTACACCTTCAAATTGGGCATGTTAAGAGTCAGCTCATTCCGATGTGTAGGCATTGGGAAGGAGGAGCGTAAATCCGTCTTGCCAAACAGATTGTCTCTCAATGCGGTAATGCAATCCAGCATAATACCGACGGTTTATCCCAAAACAAAAAATATATATATACATATTTATTTGGTCTGCATAACCTCCGCACCGTTAGGCACACATAGAAGTATGTATGTATTAAAGTATGTAACAACACAAAGGCAGTTCACATCAAAATATTTTGTCCCAATGTTCAAGTAGTTCATTGTTTCAAAAAAGCCTCTGAAGTAGTGATTGATGGGATACTTAGGCATGTAAAGGCAAAAGAAAGGAAGGGGTCGATCTTCTAAAAAGTTATTCCTCCCTATGAGGATTGAGGTTAAAAGGTCTACAGTGGGCATTCAGTTGGCAAGAAAAAGCCTAAGGTATCATCAAGGCGGAACATTTTAGGATCTTGGATCGTGTACAATTGCAATGATGATAGATGCCTGGATATAATAAGAATAACCAAATATATGATAATGATCAGAATCCATAATTAAAGAGTTAGATTAAAAAAATATATATTGTACAAAATTTACAAAATATGCGAGATTTGATGCAAAATGTTAAATGTAGTGCAAACTTTAGTACATCAGGTGAAGTGGAGTGCAGAAGGGTATATATATCAGCATATCAGCAAAAAGTCAGATAAAAGGGGAGAATGAAAAACCTTAATTCAAGCCCAGTGCATTAATGGTTCTTAATTTATAGATCTATCTGCACTAGAATTTTGTCAAAGTCTTTGTTCACGTTTGACTAACTGTAAGTCACAGAATCTTACAGTCTTAGATATACCCCCGTGGCATTCTTTTAGGTGTATTTAGATTGGAGCCTCCAGATGATTTTTTTGGGGACGTTACATGCTCCTTTATCCATTCTTTAAGAGGTCGGAAGGTTTTGCCCACATATTTTAGATTACAGCTGCAGGTTATTAAATGTACCAACCCTGCAGTGTTGCAATTAAAAAAGTGTGTGATTCCACAAGTATGTTGTCCCTCGCTATCTGTCACAGATTTTGAGGTTTGTTGAATATTTTTGTAGGCGATACACCTTCCGCATCCGTAGGTGCCACAAGGGGGGTTTCGGCCTAGCCAGGAAGTTGGTGATTTTGGTTTTGGTTGCAAATGGCTCAGGACTAGTAGATCACGGAAATTCCGGCCTCTACATGCTGTAATAGTTACTTGCGGACCCAAGACCTCCTTGAGATTAGCATCATTTAGCAGGATGGGCCAAAATCTCTGCATAGACCCTTTGACCTCATTCCATCCTGTATCGAATGTTGCTATCATTCTGATGGTTTTATTCGTTGGGTTCCCCTCTTTGGGGAGATCTGATAAAAGGTCATTTCTATCAGGGTACCCTCAAAATGCCTATATATATATATATATATTAGGGATCGACCGATATTGATTTTTTAGAGCCGATACCGATACCGATATTCTGTGAACTTTCAGGCCGATGGCCGATATAATTTGCCGATATTCTGTACATTTACCATTTTGGAAAATAAAAACTATTTCTAAAGGTAAATGCACAAAATATACATGCCACGTGTAGTGGATGCAGTGTGACAGGGGAGCTGTGTGTGTTTGTGTAGTGTGTGTTGTGGATGCAGTGTGTGTTTGTGTAGTGTGTGTGGAGGGTGCAATGTGTGTTTGTGTAGTGGATGCAGTGTGTATTTGTCTAGTGTGTGTAGTGGATGCAGTGTGTATTAGTGTAGTGTGTATATAATGAAAGCAGAGTGTTTGTGTAGTGTGCGTAAAGTGAATGCTGTATATACTAAATGCAAAGTGTGTGTGTGTATATAATGAATGCAGAGTGTGTGTGTATTTGTGTAGTGTCTGTATAGTGAATGTAGTGTGTTTATATAATGCAGAGTGTGAGTTTGTATAGTGTGTGTATATAATGCAGTGTGTTTGTGTAGTGTGCATTATATAAACACACTACACAAACACACTGCATTATATACACACACTATGCAAACACACTGTGTGTGTTTTTGTATAGTGTGTGTATATAATGCAGTGTGTGTGTGTTTGTATAGTGTGTGTATATAATGCAGTGTATTTGTGTGCATTGTATACACACACACACTATACAAACACACACACTGCATTATATACACAGTGTGTTTGTATAGTGTGTGTATATAATGCAGTGTGTGTTTGTATAATGTGTATATAATGCAGTGTATTTGTGTGCATTGTATACAAACACACACACACACTTTACAAACACACACACTGCATTATATACACAGTGTGTTTGTGTAGTGTATGTGTATATAATGGAGTGTGTGAGGGGGCATTTTTTTATTAAATTATTATTATTATGTTTATATTTAATTTAATTATTATTTATTTTTGTTGTCCCCCCTCCCTGCTTGTTGCCTGGCCAGGGAGGGGGGATATGACAGTCCTTGGTGGTCCAGTGGTATTGGCTGAGCTGGGGGAGGCAGAGAGCAAGCGCTTACTCACCCCCCAGCAGCTCCTCCAGCTCCCCAGTGTAACTCTCGCGGCCAGCGTGTCGCGCGGAGCGTTGCCATGGTCATCCATGGCAACGCTCTGACGGCCGCGGGTCTCGCGAGAGTTACACTGGGGAGCTGGAGGAGCTGCTGGGAGGTGAGTAAGCGCTTGCTCTCTGCCCCCCCCCCCAGGACCGCCGGGCTTGTAATGAGCCCGGCGGTCCTAGGAGGTATTATCGGCAATATTGGTATCTGAATTAGCCGATACCGATATTGCCGAGAATACCGAATATCGGCCGATTATATCGGTAAAACCGATATAATATATATATATATATATATACACACAAATACAATTCGTATCCTCTAATATCTTTTTTATTGGACTAACAGAATTTTGTAATGACAAGCTTTCGGGAGAACCTCCCTTTCCCAAATCTGAAGCATTTCTGAGCAAGACGACACATGGAATTCAAAGTTGAGTTTTGATACAGGGGTTAAAGCGACATGAGTGCAGATAAGACACAGGTTTGATAGAAAATAGACAACATTCTCACAGAGGGTCATAATAATCTTTCTGAAGATAAGAGTGAGGACGAGAGGGAAAATTGTGGGGAGATTTGGGTTTCCTGTACCACTACCAACACTTTACATGAACACTCCCCCACATTATCTTACTGTTCTGTCATATGTATCAATACTTTAAAATGCATTCCAATATGTTTATTCTATCAATATATAAAGTACTATGTGTAGACCTATGCTTTCCCATACTCTTATGAATGTATGCTCATATATGTGAGTGTGCATTTATATTTGTGTATATGAGTTCATGTGCATGTATGTATATGTGTATGTGTATGCATATATAGATGTGTTTGCATATACGTATATATGTGTGTGTGTGTATGTATAAAGTGTACCATCTGCTGCACTGTCTGCTTGTTTTTTTGTTTTTTCTTTTTACACACATTTCTTTTACACACATTCAGCTAATGTTAGTTTTAATAATAATAATGAAATTAATTCATTGGGTTCAATCTATGTGTGTGTGTGTATATATATATACATACAGGGAATTAAGTATATGATCCTCTGTCTTTTTAACATTTGACCACTGACAAAGAAATAATCAGTCTATTATTTTAATGGTAGGTGTATTTTAACAGTGAGAGACAGAAAAGCGCATGTAAAAAAAGTTATAGATTGATTTGCATGTCAATGAGTGAAATAAGTAATTGAACCCCAATTAATCAGCAAGATTTCTGGCTCCCAGGTGTCTTTTATACAGGTAACGAACTGAGATTAGGAGCACTCCATTAAATGGAGTGCTCGTAATCTCAGCTTGTTACCTGTATAAAAGACACCTGTCCACAGAAGCAATCAATTAGATTCCAAACTCTCCACCATGGCCAAGACCAAAGAGCTGTCCAAGGATGCCAGCGACAAGATTGTAGATCTACACAAGGCTGGAATGGGCTACAAGACCATCATCAAGCAGCTTGGTGAGAAAGTGACAAGAGTTGGTGCGATTATTCGCAAATGAAAGAAACACAAAATAACTGTGAGTCTCCTTCGGTCTGGTGCTCCATGCAAGATCTCACCTCGTGGAGTTTCAATGATCATGAGACCGGTGAGGAATCAGCCCAGAACCACACGGAAGGATCTTGTTAATGATCTCAAGGCAGCTGGGACCATTGTCACCAAGAAAACAATTGGTAACACACTACGCCATGAAGGACTGAAATCCTGCAAGCCCAGAAAGGTCCCCCTGCTCAAAAAAAGCACATGTACAGGCCCGTCTGAATGATTCAGAGGAGAACTGGGTGAAAGTGTTGTGGTCAGATGAGACCAAAATCGAGCTCTTTGGCATCAACTCAACTCGCCGTGTTTGTTGGAGGAGGAATGCTGCCTATGACTCCAAGAACACCATCCCCACCTTCAAACATGGAGGTGGAAACATTATGCTTTACGGGGGGTGTCTGTAAAGACGAGTGGGATAAAATCCCTCCTGAGATGTGTGCAAACCTGGTGGCCAACTACAAGAAACATCTGACCTCTGTGATTGGCAACTAGGGTTTTGCCACCAAGTACTAAGTCAAAGGGGTCAAATACTTATTTCACTCATTGACATGCAAATCAATTTATAACTTTTTTGAAATGCGTTTTACTGGATTGTGTTTTTGGTTTTCTGTCTCTCACTGTTAAAATACACCTACCATTAAAATCTGCACATCAGTCAAGCCAAAAGACTTGCTTTTCCCACAGAAATCACAATTTTGCAGTGATGTTACTACCGCAAAGGATTCTGGGTGGGCATATGCAAATTAGTTCAACAAAGAATCACATTTTTGCCTCATTCTATTTTAAACATGGAATCCTTTGAGTCTGTGTTTGCTGTATTGTGATTCTTTGTTGAACTTATTTGCATATGCCCACCCAGGATCATTTGCGGTAGTAACATAACTGCAAATGTGTGATTTCTGTGGGAAAAGCAAGTCTCCCCCTAGTCTGGAGTTTAGGCAGTTTGTGTTGATGACCTTTGAACTGGAAGTAGATGGATCTGTAATGTACCAGACAGTCTCAGCCCAGAGGAGGGGGAGGGGGGTTGTAATTTATAGCAATATCCCCTCCCACAGCTACAGGCTCCACCCACAGGCTCAACCTTTCCATATGTCACCTATTACTAATACAGATACACTTAGCTCCATTGGACAGTGTAACTGAGAAAACCAGACACAAATTAGAATTACCAAGAAGAGATACTCCTTACCAATAATTAATTTTACTTTAATGACATATGACATGTGTGACATGTCATGATTCCCTTTTATTCCAGAAGTTTGGTCCTTAAGAAGTTAAATTCAATGGGGCTTCTATAAGACCCCATTGTAAGAGTGTGTTGAACCAAAGTCCAGATGCATCAAAAAGATACTTTATGGCATTAAAAGGAGACTGGTAGTCTACCACTATTCCTTTGAGGTATGACAGCGAGCCATGATGAAATACCCATAAAGAAAAATAAATTTGACGTCATTTTCGTCACGAATTTCAATTAGCCCCTTAGACAAAGTGGTAGTTGGAATTAGTGATGAAAATGTATTGCAATGCAGTAATGCCATCTACTGATCAATGTCTATAAGACAATCATTAGAATAAGTTACACCCACCTAATCCCATTGGTCACTTTAAATTGGTAACGTAAAGAAATTCTAGAAAAGAAAATGAAAATGAAAGCACAACACTGTTAGAGACTCGGATGCAAGATTCAGAAATTGGGGATTGAGGAGATCATCAAAGCATCACCAGACAAAGGAATACCACTCTAACACTCTGCTCTTCCTATCTGACCTGGGACTTTGTTAAATTTCTTTGCTAGCCAGAACAACACTAACTTCATACTTAAATTCTCTAACTCTCACTTTCATTCATCATTCACTGGATTATATCTCCAACCTAAAGAATATTCTTCTACAAACTGGTAAATATGCTAGTTTCATTTAATTTAATTATTTTTTTACTAAAAGCAGAAATAATACTGATCAGATTTCAAAACTTTTTAAATCATATTTAGCGGAGTGAATTTTACATACCGTATACACTCGAGTATTTTTTGTGCTGAAAACCCCCCACTCAACTTATACTCGAGTCAATGTCTGTTTTATGGCAACTTACATTGCCATAATACAGACAAGGACCACCAGGCTCATTACAAGCCCGGCGGTCCAGTAAGGGGCTGGCAGAAAGCTTACCTTTCCTGCAGCTCCCTTCTCCTCCGTTCCGGTCAGCTCCCCTGTCAGCTCCACTGTAAATCTCACGAGAGCTGCGAGGTCAGAGCGTTGCCACGGGTTATCGTGGAAAAGCTCCGCGCAGCAGTTACACCGCAAGACTTACAGTGGAGGAGAAGGGAGCTGACCGGCACAGAGGAGAAGGGAGCTGACAGCAGCTGCAGGAAAGGTAAGTTACAGCTCTCTGCCAGCCCCTCTCCTACACAGCCCATCCACTGGACCACCAGGGAATGAGAGCCCCCCTCCCTGGCCAGCTAACAAGCAGGAAGGGGGTTCAAAAAAAATGTAAATAATATTAAAATAAAAAAATATTAATAATATAAATAAAAAAATAATAATTATTTAAAATAATAATAAAAATGCCCATCCCCCACCAAGGCTCTGCATCACATACACACACTGCACTCATACACACACACTGCATTCATACACACACACACACACACTGCATTCATACACACATACTGCATTCATACAAACACACTGCATTATATACACACACACACTGCATTTATTATATACACACACTGTAAATAAATATTCAATTAATATTATTTTTTTGGGATCTAATTTTATTTAGAAATTTACCAGTAGCTGCTGCATTTCCCACCCTAGTCTTATACTCGAGTCAATAAATTTTCCCAGTTTTTGGGGGTAAAATTAGGGGTCTCGACTTATATTCGGGTCGACTTATACTCGAGTATATACGGTAATTGGAAATTCAGACTGCAGCTGAATCAGAATTATATAAATTCACTGGTAATTTGCCAAGTTTTGCAAATCAAGCTATTATATAGAGATATATACACTTGTCTTTAATTAAAAATAAGTTAATTATCTGCAGCAATTATAATTAGAATTGTTTCTTTTGGTTACTGGCTGGAAGAAAATAGTTAAGTTGACTATTTGAGTGAGAAAATTGTATATCTTGTTTGCAATATTTAAGTATTTAGTCTGTGAGAATTGTAGCCAGCAGTGAGTAAGTTAATTATCTGTGCTGATTCTAAATGCCCGTCAGCATCTGTTTTTTACAACTTGGAGCTGTGTTGTAGAATACAAGCTCTCTGCTACATTCTGTGTAAAGGAATTCAAAAGACATCGGAATGATTCCTGTAACATTGCTGAAGTATGCATCTATGTTGAAATAGTTGTAAATTAAATTCTAGAGGAATTTTCTATAATTTTGCATGCAATGTCTTTGGAAGTTAGTCTTACTTTATGTTGCTGGATACAGTTGCTAATAAGCTATTTGATTATTCATATGTTTTGAAATTTGTACTAATACTTGCTAAGTATACTGATCTGGTGGATAGTTTCTATTTAGACTTACAATCTCATCATCCTTATGTGATTTAGACATTATCTTTGTTGTGTTTATTGTTGACATATTTTAAACTATTGTTATACCTACATATTTACTAATTATTGTCATGCACGTTACATATTATTATTAATTATTTATGGCAATAATTAATATTTTTATAATCGGTTGTGATTAATGTGTGACGTGACATACAAATCCTCTATTAAACATACTCCAGGATCTAAAATAGTTAAAATAGTTGGTAACACTTCACTTTAAATCAATCAAGGGAAACTGTGGCAAAATATAAATTTATGATATTAATAAAAATTATTAAATTTAATTTTTTATAAAATATTATTTTAATATTTATTATCCCATAAATATCCTCACAGTTCTCTATTTTTGCGTGTTTTTCAGGGTTCATCTAAAGTTCCTCAGGCATCCTCAAGCTGGATTAGCAATGGCAAGTAAGTTTTAGTAAACTTATGGGAAATAAAATCTGAAGAGCTGCTGATTTATTGGGATAGTGTAAAAAGTGCAGTCTAAGCAACATGGGGTATTTTGAATCTTTTCATGCAACCATTTTACCACCAATCTATGTAAAATTTTAAAAAAAGTAATAATTGGTGATTAGACCTTATTTGGAGGGTACGCATTCCAGTTTTCCAACTTGGAATTTTCACAGCTGTTCATCATGCACCCATGTCCCATTTGAATCCTGCCAATGTAATTTACCCACATCAAACCATATATTTTTGAAAAGTAGACACCCTAGGGTATTTCAAATGGTGGTATTTTAACACTTTCTATGCACTAATTCTACCAGCAGTCTCTGTCAAACGTTTGGGTAGCCTTTTTTCTTGTTTTATTTTTCACACACATTGTAATTTAGTCATGGATTCTCAGCTCCTGTTATGTATTACTGTCAAAGAACACTCCAATATGTGTTCAGCAACATCTCCTGAGTACAGTGATGCCACCTATGCATAGGTTTGTTGGGTTGTTTGGGGGGTGCAAAGCCAAATTTCTGACGTGTGTTTTTCAAATTTTACATATCTTCTTTTCCTATCTTCTTTTTGGGGGCCTTTTCAGATATCCCAATTTATTTTCTTGCCATGAGCGTGCATATATTTGAAAAGTTGACACCCACGGTATTGTACATGGAGTGTTTTGATGCCTTTGATGCAATCGTTTTAGTCAAAAAATTGGAGAAAGTGTGTGGTGGTAATTTTTCAATTTTCATTTTTACACACATATTACTTTTTGACTGATTTAGGAGAGCCTGTTGTTGGTTATTGCAAAAAAACACTCCAGGTTGTTTTCTGAAAGGCCTCCTTAGTACACCCATACCCCCATGCATAGGGTAAACGTAACAAAAAAACAAAACAAAAAAAAACTGATCGGCAAATGTTAACATTTTTTTTTAAAATGGACCAGTGTGTGGCATTGTTTAAAGCAGTCCCCAATGCAGAGTCCAGGCTGACCAGGGCAATCAGAACAGTGATATACAGTAATTTTTCTCTGCCCCCTCTTAAAACAGACTCTGCATCTTTTTTGGGTGATTCTGCTTTGCCGCAGTAGGGGAATTTTAAAAATAAAATGTGTAGCCCCAACTCTGCTCTCTCCCATCACCACCCAGGGAGCAGGTGCATCACGGTACAAAATCCCCGAAATGATCAGGAGTTGAAACTGTAAAAAACATAGTTGCATCCCGGGATTTGCTTTTTTGAACAACAAAAAAGCGTTGTGGGTTGCAATCTGCATTAGGTAGATTGCAACCTTTTTGTACCAGGCCCTTGTCTTGCATATAATTATGTAGGGCTGCAGCAGCTGATCTGTCAGATCAACCCTACCCAAAGTTATAGGCCTTTATGCACACTGGCTTCATTCTGCTCTCAGCTCTGCCACATACAGAGACCTCCACAGTCCTCTCAGTGTGGATGGTGGTAAGAAGGTACACATCCTTCTTGTCTCTGTACTTAACTGCCAACAGCTCCTCTTGGTGCAGAGCTGAGGGAGCCGGGTGCATGCAGGTTATCTTGGGAAACCTGCGTGGTTCTTTTTTACAGTATTGTACCGAAAGCTACTGTATCAAAACAGTACAGTAGCTCGAACAAAGGGACACTTGTATACAAATTGTCTGTATACAAGTGGTACCCTTTGTTCATCAGGGGGAATATCAGGTTCCAGACAATCTTGCCACTGGTTTCCATATGTTCTGGGCAACCTGGAGGGTCAAGGTGACTGTCCTTTCCCTCGTACACCAGGAGAGCCTGAGTATACCCAGTCTCGCTATCACAGAGCTTATGCACCTTTACACCATACCTAGAGCGCTTGGAAGGAATATACTGCTTGAATCCCAGCCTTCCCTTATACTTCATCAGGGATTCATCCACGCATATATTCCTTCCAGGTGTATAAGCTCCTGCAAACCTGGCAGCGAAGTGGGTAATCAGAGGGCGGATTTTATACAGCCTGTCAAACTGGGGATGCTCCCTAGGGGGGTACAGGCTGTAGCCGCTGAAGTGCATGAAATGCAGAATTATTTGATACCTCTTCCTCGACATACATTGGGAGTAAATGGAGGTAGAGCAGATGGGGCTACTGCTCCAGTAGGAGCGGATGGAGGGCTTCTTTATGATGCCCATCAGCATAGTCAATGCCTAGAATCTTTTAAATTCTGGCACATTGTTGGGCCCATTGCTGCTTTGCCAAAAAAGAGTCAGGCTTTGCAGCACAGAACTGATTAGCAAATAAATTAGTTTGGGCGACAATGTTCCCCAATACATCATCGCCCAGAAACACCTCCATAAACTGCTGAGGGCTAAACCCTGCAACATCCAAATTGATGACAGGATTTGCAGTGAAGGGTGGGATATCTGGCCTCTGGCAATGAGACACTACACACTCCTCAGCAGTACTGCCAGCTGGAGCAGCACGTCTCCTTCTGGCAGGGGGACTAGCAGCCACAGATACATCATAACTAGATACATCACTAGCAGCAGACACTGTATCTAGTGATGATATACCTGAGCACCTGGCAGGGTCAAAATTAGAGTCGGAGTCTGACAGAGACGCGTCAGACTCTAACGCAAGGATAGCATACGCCTTCTCAGTGCTATACGACCTCTGTGACCCCTGTGATATGATCACAATCACAGTGTACTGTCACAAAAAAAACACTAAAATAAAATTGTGTGCAAAAGCCTTTGAACTATACAGTGATCACTGGCATAATAAGGGTTAATCGCTCTGAAAAGAGCTTTGGGTCTCACAAAAAAAAAAAAATGAACCCCTAAAAAAATGCACAGACAGCAAAAAAAATGACATCATATCCCGGCTCCCAGCCTCACTCTGCGGCGCGCGAGGGAGCTGAGCAGTCAGCTCAAAGGAAGAGCTCCCTCGTCAGCCGCCCGCCCGCCAATGCCGCCCACCCAGCAGCCACTGGACCACCAGGGAGATAGAGAACCCCTTCCCTCCCCAGCACTCCCAAAGGTAAGGAGGCTGGAGGAGGGGGGTGGGGGGGTTTAAAAAGTACATGTGTTAATGTGAGTGTGTGTGTCTGTTAGTGAGTGTGTGTTAGAGTGTGTGTGTCTGTTAGTGAGTGTGTCTATTAGTGAGTGTGTGTGTGTGTGTCTGTTAGTGAGTGTGAGTGTGTGTGTGTCTATTAGTGAGTGTGTGTGTCTCTTAGTGAGTGTGTGTTAGAGTGTGTGTGAGTGTTAGTGAGTGTGTGTGTGTGTCTGTTAGTGTGTGTGTGTCTGTTAGTGAGTGTGTGTGTGTCTGTTAGTGTGTGTGTGTGTCTGTCTGTTAGTGTGTGTGAGTGTGTCTGTGAGTCTGTGTCTGTGAGTGTGTCTATGAGTGAGTGTGTCTCTGCTAGTGAGTGTGTGTGTTTGACTGTGTGTGTCAGTGAGTTTGTGTTTCTGTTAGCTAGTGTACGCGTATCTGTCAGTGAGTGTGTGTGTATTTAGAAGGCGGGGGGAAGGGATGGGTGGGGGGCGCGCGCGGGGGGGGGTTGGGGGGCGCCTCAGTTTTGTCCTGCCTAGGGCAGCACAAAACCAGGATACACCACTGTCCCTACCTAAAATTAACTAAATCTCTCTACCTAAAACACAGATACCACGTACGTCCGAGGTCCTTAAGGACCGTTTTTTGTCTGCTACATCCGTGGTTGGGAAGGGGTTAAAGAGAATCAATTGTAATTTATACATTGGCATTCAGCATTGTTTACGGAGTAAAACTCTGTGAATCACCTCTAGAGGATGTTTGGAAGACAGTCACTAGCAGTGGAGTTAAACCTGCCATATAATTTTGCAGATTCTCAGAAACTGCATTGTTTTACATTGCAGGGTTAAAGGGACAGGGAAACTGCACCCAGACCACTTCAATGAGATAAAATGGTCTGGGTGCCAATAGTGTCACTTTAATTGTTTAACATGAGTCAAGCCATGTGGTTATAAAATTGCAGACCTATATTTTTCATATCATGTTCACATTGAATAGTAAACCATCTTGCTACACATATTTTCTCTTATCTGTGTCATTGCAGTAACAGTATATACTGTGCATTTTATTGCTTGATTAAAGAAGGCTTAATAATGTTGCATTTCACCTGCTATTTTCATAGTAGGCTGTATGATTGCTGCAAACTCCTACTGCATCAGTTTCCACTGCAATACAACAAACTCTGCAAATGTGTTGGCAATATAAATATTCTGATGCCAAAAAGATTGTGATGAAACCAAACACAATACAACTCCCCACAGTGCAAATAGAGAGATTACCGTTATTTACATCACCTGCATATCTCAAGTTGGACTTTCTAAATTCCTCTTTTGGCACAGAAACTCTAGCCATCATGTTTCCTCATCTGTCCCAGAATTCCTAGCGTGACATGCAAATGAGCACTGACAGGCATGTTGTTTCAGACGTCTCTCTCCAAACCTGCAGATATCTTTAGCAGTGGATGCTGTTTTAAACACAGCTTTTTAAAAGCAAACTGTGTTTAAAATAGTGTCCATTGCTAAAAATATCTGCAAGTATGGAAAGTGAAGTCGGACAAGTCTGACAACATGCCTGTCAGCATAGGCGTGCGCACGGAGTGTGCTGGGTGTGCCTGGGCACACCCTAATCCCCGCGGCACGCCTATGCATATTGAGACCAGCAGGGGAGATCTCAGGATCTCCCCTGTCGGCACATGCAGAGCCGGCGCTATCCGAGCGCCGGCTCTGCTGTCAGCCTCCCTCCCCACCGACCCACATGCAGGGAGGGAGGCAGGAGAGGACCCGGCGGAGCTATTGCCGGCAGCTCCGCCGGGTTCCTCTCGCGAGATATGAGCGTTGCCACGGAGTGAACTCTAGCCCCACAGCAGCACGATCCCCCCTCCCTACAAAAGGTAAGAAGGGAGGGGGGATAGCAATTAATGTACCCCCACCTCCACCCCCACAATCACCCACCCACATACAGCACACACAGACATACAGCACACACAGACATACAGCACCCACACACATACAGCACACACAGACATACAGCACACACAGACATACAACACCCACACACATACAGCACCCAGACAGCACCCACACACATACAGCACTCACAGACATACACAGCACCCACACACATTCAGCACCCACAGACATACACAGCACCCACACACATACAGCACCCATACACAGCACCCACAGACATACACAGCACCCACACACATACAGCACCCAGCACCCACAGACATACACAGCACCCACAGACATACACAGCACCAACACACATACAGCACCCACACACACATACAGCACCCTCACAAACACACACAGCACCCTCACACACAGCACACAAACAGCTCCCTCACACACACACAGCACACTAACAGTACCCTCACAAACACAAACAGGACCCTAACAAACACACACACAGCACACTACCAGTACCCAAACAGCACCCTCACACACAGTACATTAACAGCACCCTCACAAGCGCACACACACACACAAACAGCACCCTCACACACAGTACATTAACAGCATCCTCACAAGCACGCACACACAAACACCCTCACCCACATAGCACACTACCAGCACCGTCACACACACATCACACTAACAGCACCCTCACACAGCACACACACACACACAGCAGTGTGTGTATGTGTGTATATATGCGTATGTATATATATATATATATATATATATATATATATACATACATACATACATATATATATGCGGCGTGTGCTTGTGCTTTAGGGTGCACACCCTAATGCAATAGGCTGTGCACGCCTATGCCTGTCAGTGCTCATTTGCATGTCAAGCTGGGAACTCTGGGATAGTTAAGGAAACATGATTTCTTGAGTTTCCGTTGGGTGGGGGCTGATTTATTTCCCTACTTTTTTGGATTGTTCTTGGGTAAAATAATTCTGGAAAGAAGTTCAAAATTAAGTTTTCATTACCTCTATCCTCTGTCCATTGTCTGTATATTTTCTAGAAATATGCCTAAACACTCTAGATTATTCAAAAGGTTTTGGCAGCAACAAGAAAGACCATAGCATGACATGAAGCATAGCATTCAGAAACAAGAAGAATAAACATTTATTTATTTATTATTTCTTTATAATGTAAGGACTCAAATTTATCAGCCTAAATTTATAGGCCCAATGAGTATCAAAAGGTCCACTGCCTAATTCATGTGATAGGGCCTCACTCATCTAGCATAGTGTGCACTGTCTTAGATATATAAGCTGTCCAGCTCTTATCCCTAGCAGTGTTCCACAGATAATCCAGGAGACTCAGTCTTATCTAAGTTTTCAACTGTGTTTATCATCTGTCTTAACCCCACCCTTTTTTATTTAGGGCCACGGGAGCCCCATCTCCCATCTCTCCCAGTCCTTCTCCATTGAGCTCTACTGGATCTCAAGGAAGAAACACCAGCACTGGGGCTCCCTCCAGCAATTCTATAATCAGCATCCCCCAGCGCATTCATCAGATGGCGGCCAACCATGTCAGTATTACCAATAGCATTCTGCACAGCTATGATTACTGGGAGATTGCTGACAATCTCGCCAAAGACAACATAGGTCAGTATGCTTTCCTGAATACCTTAATTGAATGTTACTGTATACTATTCCAAAACTCACAAAGTAGACACATCGTTTATATGTATATTAATTTACATTTCAAAGGTTACTGCAAGCACCATTACCACTTAGCTGATTTGTAGTGGTCATGGTGCTTGGAGACTGTATGTGTAGTTTTTCAGTTCTAAACACTGCACATACTGAGATATAGCAGCTTGCTGTCAGCAGTGTACCTCAACCATTGAATGTGTCATTAGCTAGCTTTGTAACCGACACTTTTTTGGGAGGGTACCATGCCAGCAAGAGTTACCACAATGAAGAAAACTGTGTATTATTAAACAGAAATTCACTTTGAATTCCCAACAATTCACTTGTGTTTGTCTTGATTCAAGTTTCTACTCAAAAGCCAGATTTTTATTACATAACAAGCATTCTGTCTAGTAATCCCAGTACTTACTGAATGTAGCATAACACCCTAACGGTCCAGGGATAGGCAACTTTATGGATTATGGGAGATGTAGTCCACAACATCTGGAGTGCCAAAGGTTGCCTACCACTTTAAAACACAATAGAACATCATACATAATCATTATTACCGTAATAAGAACTTCACTGATTTTTTTTTCTTCTTTCACTTATTTAGTAGTTATAATTCCAAAGGACATGAATGCATGTTTTCTTTGGTGGTATATAAAAAAACATATTTATTTTTTTCTGTGCAAAATTTATAAAGAGTTGAGCAAGCAAAAAATACAGCACATTATTAATGAAGTCAAAATCTATCAAATGCATTAAAGCTGGCCAGAGTGTTCCTTTAAGTAAAGTCTGGTTTTCTGGGTAAACACCCTAATGTAATGTGCTGCAAACACCAATGACCAAAAGTCAGATTACGTCGCACTCCACAGTATTGAAGAAATGGAAGAAAATCAATTTTTTTTATTTACTAGAGGCCAAAGTTTTTGTATGTTTTGTTTCTGAATAAAATGGTGTCAAAAAAAGTTCTAGGTTCTGGCAGGAGTAGAAGCTGTAAAATTCCAAATGGAACCACAGAAGCACAACGCCATTTATCTCAGTTTTCTGGACCTCAAAGGAGTTAATCCAGGATTTAAAAAAAATATTTGGCCAAAATAAAGAGATGCCGGGGGCGAAGCCTGGCTACTGAGCAGACCAGAAGCATTCTACATGAGCTCCTGCGTTTGACATCTCAAAAGTGGCAAAAATATTGAACCAAAGAGAAATCCGGATACAACACGATAAGCTGATTGTTCCTGACTCACTGGCGGTTCCGAAGATACCTCTCGTGGGCCGACCCGCCGCTGAGAAACTAGACACGAGGCTTTGCGGCCTACCAACGACAGAACTGAGGAGAGGCGGCTGCTCTCCTACAGCTTTAATCAGCGGTGGGATACCCGACCTGAGCTGTGTCCCTTTGGAATGGTGGGGGTTATCCTGGTCCCCCAAGCTCGACATGGAGGCACAAGCTGCACAGATCAGAAGAGGTCGTACCGAATCTGGTGGACATCATGGTCCAACGCCTAAACAAAGCGTTCCAGAAATTTTGGGACAAGCTGGAAGCTTGGATGGCCACCCAGCAGACCCCACAAAGGAGAAACGCAGGAAACAGCGAAAACCACAGAGGTCGAGGGCCACCACTGGGCAAGGTGATACAAAGAATCCCGGAACAGCCTAACTCAGAACCACGTGGACTGCGAGCCCCCCCGACCACAAAGCAACGACCGTGAAAGCGGAGGCCAGACGGCCACAGGAGACCGCAGAGCATCCGGGACCCCAACAACCCCTTAACGAGCAAACAAACATCACAGCAAAGTGCACCCCTACCTCAGGTTGGCGGCGCCCGCAAGAAGGCTCCTAAACCAAAACGAAATCAGCTGCGGAGGCTGCACTGCTAGCTGGGGACACGGGCTGCAGACCGACGTCCTGCCCGCCGCTACTGTGGAGCGCAGAGCCCCATTATACCAACGTCCGCCCTAAGCAACACGAAGGGACTACCGCAGTCAAAAGTGAACTGCCTCCCAGGCAAGCAGTGGCCGGGCATCACCTCACCAAGTGAGTGGGCAGCCCCCCCAGAGTGTCACCCTCATACTGGACAGCTCTGTATGCCAGGAGGGCATAGGCTGAAAGAGTTAATTTGACGGGACACTGTCATTGCTGGTAACAACCCACAGCCCAGACACTCACCTCGCAGTATGTGTACCTATAGAATTGTAAACTACTTCACTCATCTAGCATTACCTGCATGTTATTAGCTTTACCTAGAATGTTTAGCCTGTGACTGGCCGTCCACCCCACCATCTATCTTATTATATCCTGCACTTACACATGTATGTGTTTAGCTAGAGATTAGCCCTGCACAGCCCCATTAGCGTTACCTATATTTATTTCATATAACATGCTTATACCTACACCATGGGACTGCTGAGCAGGATAATATTTCACAGTCTATACCAAGGGTAGGCAACCTACGGCACTAGTGCCATGCACGGCACTCAAGGCTGTTAGAGCCAAACAGGCTCTGGCCTATCAGGCGTCTCAGTGAAACTTCAGATATCTGCTAATACGAAAATGTGGTGAAGGAAAATCCTCAATTTATGCATTGCAGAACGTAGAGGAAGTGACCTCAGATCAGTTCCTCCCAGCACTTGTGAATGGGAATCCACGCTGTAGTAGAGCAGCCTGCAGCTGCTGTTGCAGCTCCTGTCCTTGACCTGTACCTGGCTAGCCTGGTCCCCACTGGAACCCAGGGAAGCCACTCACACTGCTAGATATACACAGACCTGCAGAATAAGCCTCCCCTCATACAAATAATACAAACAGCCCACACACACACACATACACACAATCCCCACTAACGCAACACCACTAACTATCCACACACACAATTCCACAAGCAGCCCTCATACACAGCCCACATTCATATGTATCATACACGATACCATAAACTACTAATGAACATACAATATAATAGCTCATATACGCACAAATACAACGATACAAAGCAATTACAGTAAAAATAACACAAGCAGAATACGGCAGCATACACACCTCAATTTTAAAAAATAGGATCGTCATGCTACGGGACATCACAATCCTATAGCGGCACAGTGCTGCTAAAAGGTTGCCTACCCCTGGCCTATACCAAGCATGCATGACACATCATAACGAACCACTCGACAGAACTTAAACGTTTATTCTAAGCTAGTCCAAAACAATGCAACTGTTAATTTTAATAAAAAACTTGTGCAATGTTATCAATACCCCAATGTTATAATTGTCATTGAATAAGCAGGCGGAATGCCGTCGGGGTACCACCTGCATGTCTGTCAAAATCATATGCATTACAAAAAATAAAATAAAAAAAATAAGAAGATGCCCAGTTTTTTAAGTGTTAATGGTTCCTCCCCCCTCGTGTGGCTAGGACTCCTTAAGCCCCTAGCCACCCTGCCCAAAATATGTCCTAATTGCCAACTTCATACTAATAATAGTGAGGAGATCTAAGGATCTTTAAAAAAAAAAAAAATGTCAAAAACACTGATACTTACCATTTGAAACCTGATTTATGCTGTTTTTTTTTTTCTTCATTATAATTTTTTCAGTCACCAAAAATGTGAAATTAAACAAAATCATATCTTGATAAAACAGTCTAAGATCATAAGGCCTGATTTAAAAAAATAATAAAAACACCAATGTGAAACTCTTAATGGCTACATGCAGACTGAGTATTCAAGGAGGTCCTTTATAGGCCTTCTCATGGTTTAAATACTCAGACTGGTTGACTTAAATGTACTTATTTATTTGTGTTGGTTGGATAAATGAGAAAATATAATTGACAATACATACACAGTCAATAATTTCAAAACCATACACAATGTAAAGGAACATGCGAGGCTAACAAGTATTCTGTTGTTTGCATCTATGGTCATTGGTCAATATAGTAAAGTGATTGGTTAAATTAGTTTTATAATAATAATAATAATAATAATCTCTTTGTTTACTAGAGTTCTTTAATGAGTTGGATGCATTGATGGGACCTATCACCTTGCATAGTTCGATGGAACACTTGGTGCAATACACACGTCAAGGACTCCACTGGATACGACATAATCCGCATCTGCTCTAGTGACTCTTGATGCTTATAAAATTACGGCATCTTTTTTTTTTCTATTGAACTATAAGGTTTCCAAACACTGTGCTCTGTAACAACACATGTCTTCAAGGTGGCAATTAATTCCACAGTGCTGGAAAGTTTTCTTGTCTTGCTTGGGTTTCAGACATGAAAGGAAGGTTTGACAGCTGGTCATGTTCCCAGATCCAGCCACATGATGATTTGGCCATTTAATGCCAAGTTTTCCAGAATACTTTTGTTACAAGAAATGATCACTAAAGCACTTTGCCACAAATATGGATGCCATGTAGAAGACTTGTGTGTCATTGCACCACATTATGGATTAAACCAAGTGAAAAATAAAGAGCCGTGTGATGGATCAAACTTTACCCTGCTCATGCTGCATAAAAGACACATATTCCATTTATCCAAAAGAGATTATTCTGATTATATTAATGGTATAATTTTAAGAAAATTGTTTTAAATAAATATTTCTTATATCTGCGTGTGTCTTACTGTTTGAAATGTTGTACAGTCTAAGCCTGTTATATGATTATTTACTGGTCATTTTATATACTGGCAAAATTAGAGGTGTCAAATGGTCCCAGGAGCATCTTCTGGATCAACCCTAAGGGGTCTGTTTACTAATGAGAAAGGTAAATATCAAACTAATGTGAAATCAAGCACAGGTCTCAGAAACTGATATTGGTACCAAATTGTTTTGATCACAGACCTTGACAAGTTGTATGTTAAGTATACAGAGATCTGGTTACTAGATTTGGATTTGTTTCTTGAGTTTAAAGTTTCTCCCAGTTTAGAATACAGGTCTAAACCAGAACTAAATTAATTTAAAAGGGACACCAATCCTCATTATAGTCATACTTCCCAACATTTCAAAAGGACAAAGAGGACTATTTCGTTTTTGGGATTTGAGGGAGTGGGCATATGGTCAGTGGTAGGTCTGTTCTGAGATATTTTAAGTGATTTACTAATTCACAGATTTTACGTAAAGTCATGATTTTATTAACGTCACGGAGGCGAGTATTATGCGGCACTCTTTATTTCTCTCAACAGCAAATAAAAAATATAACATTTAAACGGTATGATAACAATAAATAGCATGAGAGGTATATCTTCCTAGCAACAGGAACAGCCAATCAGATTCCACTCTCCAGCATAATAGGCGATGATGCGTAATCTACTTCCTCTTTCTTGAGATCACGAACAAGGATAAATGTGTCACAGAACAGGGGAGCACCAACAAGAAGAGCATGCCAGTAAAGGTGTCAAGTCAAGCTGGAAGAGAGAGGAGAAACATGATAATATCCGAGTATAAAACTGGATATATGCATAAATTATACTATCTGTAATCAAGTATAAATGTACGATATTAATTAGAAGTCTAAACTGAACTATAGACACTTAGAAATTGGATAATACTATACTTTAAGACTTACCGTGAAGTCAACTTACCTATATCTACTCAATCCTCATGTGGGAGGGAGGGATAATACTCGCCTACGTGTCGTTAATAAATAATAGGGGTCCAGGCACTCCTTGGTTTAAGACAGGCACTTTATTGAGAACCACAACAGCAACATTTTGACCCCAAAAGGTCTTTGTCAAGCTGATACATACATCAATTTTACAATATATATAACAAACTTTAAACAATCACAATTATGAAATACACTTGTGAATCAGTATCCTAAGCAAGTAGTTTAACAGCTGAAAGTAGTATACTACTTATCATCAATACTTAATTACATTAATTATTACGTCTAATAATTGGCAAAAACAAACAAGCTTTAAAAGACATTAATTTGTTGATACAGGAAAAAGAAATGTATATATTATTTTTATATGGATACTGATATAACATCCAAGTGTATATAGGACATAAAATACACATATTCATAACATAAATACAATATAAAGATAAGACCAGAGTATACGATTACAGAAATTTCCATTATCGATTAGAAATCCTTGATCAAAATTACAGAGTATTAATATTAAGTATCCTTAACACATAAAGCACATCGAGTTTAAATAATTTTCATATATAGAAGAAAGTGTGTATAAAAAGATGCCCTTAAGTAAGTTATTTCCATTATCGATTAGAGATCCTTGATCCAAAGATCACATAATATTGCTATTAAGTATCCTTAACACATCAAATTCACAGAATTGTTATATATAGAAGAAAGTGTATATAGAAAAATAACCTTAAATAGGCTATAACGACTCATTTGGAGTCGAAGTGTATATAATATCTGCATAATTTAAAACTTTTAAAGAGACAAAAATTCGACTATAATCACTGTAGGTGATCGCGAAGTGCAAAGTGTATAGGATTTAAACCAGTGTTAAACTGTATTCGAATTAGATAGGTGGCTATAGATATATATATATATATATATGTATATATAGAGGAATGAAGCCATTGGTTATGAAATTAAAATAAATACCATACAAAATAAGAAAGTATATGAAAGATTAAAAGTGTTAATATTGCAAACAAAGTGTAAAGAAGTGTAAATAAGAAAATATACAAATATAAAAAATATTGCAAAAAAATAATGAAGAGAGATGCGAGTAGTATAATTTTAATTAAAGAGATATCTACAAAGGATATAATAGAGGACTGGCATCTCAGTTCAACTACAAACATAATCTGGATACTTAATAGAAAAGTAAGAATATAGATGAAAATAACACATTAATCATATAATTATGCCATTGTATTAAGGAATCACATGCTCACTATTATATTAAGGAATTTCATGTTCACAATATAAGACTGGCCAGATTATAAAATATAATGTATCTAGAAGACTAACACCAGCAACAATCCCCTCAATTGAGGAATGTCTGTAATGACAAAAAAGACAAGATAGTAACTTTACATCATGTTAATAGTAAAATTTGTGAATTTTATTAAGACACAGAGGCTCCTATTATGCTGGTTTAAAGCTGGGAAACTACAGTCCCCGCAAAGTGTTGAAAAGGTTTAAAATAAAAGTCACGGAAGGTCGACTCAGAAGACCAGTCGGCCGCTTTCTAAATGTCCTCTAGGCAACCACCAATCGAGGAGGCCTTAGAGGCCATCGCCCCTCGAACCGAGTGAGGCGAAAATAGTAAAGTATCTATACCAGCCAGAGACATAATCCATTTGACCCAACAAGCCAGGGTAGGAGTAGACACTGTTAGATGCGGTTTCTGGAAGGAAACAAAGAGTTTGTGTTTCGATGCGAAGTTCATATGTTTGAAGGCATGCGACCGGACATAAGAGCGGTCTGTCAGGGAATGATGGATATAAAACTTTCTTCGAGGAAGTTTTAGTTCTCCGAGATATATCAAAGAGGACAACTTCTGAAGTATATGAGCAAGCAGTAACATCAGGAGCTCTGACGTCTGAAACCCTCTTGCAGGATATTAAACAGAGAAGCATGACTAGTTTCGCTGATATTTATTTCAGAGATAGTGAGGCATTAGTCGGCCAGGATTCAAAGAAGTTGAGGATGATAGAAACATCCCATAAAACCGAAAAAAGGCGGTAAAGGGGGATGAGCACATCTTATTCCGCGGAGGAGTCTACACAACTTAGGGTGGCGACCTACCAGGGTTCCATCCAAACCTTGGTATCCAGCAGATATAGAAGAATGGTAGAGGTTCACTGTGCGGTAGGCCTTACCATCATCGAAGAGTGAGGTGAGGAATTGGAGTATTGAAGTCAGAGGAGCCGATTCGGGATTCATGTTTCGTTCCAGGCACAAACCATGTTATCTGATCCAAGTAGACTTAAGAAGATGGATAGTTGATTCCGAAACTCCCTCGATTGATCAAGTTCCCCTTAAATCAGCCACACCATGTGATGTAGAAGGTCCTGGAGAACCGGTGGATGAGACATTCCGTCTGGATCCTGAAGGAAGCAGTCGAGCGATGGGAGGAGACATGGTAAGTCAATAGCCATCTCTAGAGTCCCGGACTGGCATCATAGTTGCAGTAGGCAACGGGGAATCAATGCAAAGGGTGGAAATGCATAGTTACTTGCAGACGACAAATCTTGGGTGAAAGCATCCTTTTCTATTGGGTCTGGTCTACAACTGAAGAACCTGGGAATTCAAGCGGGAAGTGAAAAGGTCTATGTCCAGTTGGCCCCATAAATGGAGGTGTCGTGAATACCAATCCGCTGTGGTGTAGGGGAAAGACTGCTTCTAGTTGACGGTCAGGAAACCTCTATTCTTTCAGAGCGCTCTGGGAACAAGTAAGGAACAAACAAATACGATTCCAAATGATTTCTTTGGTTTATTGATACAACACAATATTTATACAGCAAAAGTAGCGAGCGATTGCGTGGGTTGGTTTCTAAAATTGCTGCATACAGCTTGTCCCGTACGCAGATAGGAAATGTTACAATTTTAATTTTTTTCCATAAGCACATACCAGAGATAGTGAGTTACAGTTTCAGCATAAAGTTTCAAGCTGTTCTGCTTCTACAAGCAAGGCTTAACCCTTCACTCCTAGCTGATTGATGTATCGGACAGCAAATATATTGTCCATCTTCAGGAGAATAGAGCACTGAGCACTTGAGTTGAGGAGAAGCTGCGGATAGCGAATGAGCCGGCCAGGTGTTCCAGACAGTTGATATGGAGAGTCAATTCATAATTGGACCATCTGCCACCAGTAGAAACATCTCCACAGCGAGCACCCCAACTGTGTAAACGCACGTCGGATTCTATTACAAATCTGGTGTTGCGCCAAAGATGGTGCGACCATTCCACACTTCCATGTAAAGAAGCCACCATTTCAGTTAGTCTTTTGCTCCTGAATCAGAATGACCATATCTGTGTAGGATGCGCCTTCCTTCAGATGGGAAGTCTGTAAGCACTGTAGGGCTCAATAGTGAAGGGGGCCCAGAAAAATGGCTTGTATGGTAGCCGCATTGGCGGATCCAGGGGGGGGCAACAGGCAACCCCCCCAAGATTCTCCCCTTCCGGCTAGTGCAGGGCTGGCATTGTCCAAGTGCCAGCCCTGCTATATGCCTGCGGACCGGACCACCAGACCACCAGTGAATCCCACTGGACCACCAGGGAATCCCACTGGACCACCAGGGAATTAAATATACCCCCCCTCCTCCCAGTAAAGGTAAGAAGGGAGTGGGGACATAAATATATATATTTTATTAAATACATTTTTTTATTATTAAAAAGCCTCCCTACCCTCCTTCCACCCCCATACAAACACTGCCCCCATACACACACTACACGCACTGCCCCACAAACACTGTCCCCATACACACACTGCCCCACAAACACTGTCCCCATACACACACTACACACACTGGCCCACAAACACTGTCCCCATACACACACTGCCCCACAAACACTGTCCCCATACACACAGCCCCACAAACACTGTTCCCATACACACACTGCCCCACATACACACACTGCACACCCATACACAAACTGCACACAGACACATACAGTGCCTACACA
Organism: Pelobates cultripes; assembly: GCA_933207985.1. Taxonomy (NCBI): domain Eukaryota; kingdom Metazoa; phylum Chordata; class Amphibia; order Anura; family Pelobatidae; genus Pelobates; species Pelobates cultripes. The sequence continues at coordinate 264,750,221 of OW240912.1, forward strand.
CACTGCTGCCCCCCATACACACATTGCCCCACACACGACCCCCCCCCAAACACAGGGTGCCCCCCCAAACATAGAGTGCTCCCCATACACACACTGCCCCAAAAACACATACAATGCCCCCATACACACACTGCCCCCACACATACACTGCCCCCTAACACACACAGGGGCGTATTAGCCATGAGGCAAACAAGGCATTTGCCTTGGGCAGCATTTTTCAGGGGGCGGCAAAAAAGCCACCCCCAAATGCCTAGGGCAAATGCCTTGTTAGCCTCGCGGCTAACAGACATGCCGAGCTGGCGCGCTGGGCGGACGGGCGGGTGGCCAGCGAGGAAGCTCTTCCCCTGAGCGCTCTGCTCAGCTCCCTTGCGCGCCGCCAAGTGAGGCTGGGAGCCGGAATATAACGTCATATTCCGGCTCCCGGCCTCACTCTGCTGGCGGCGCGCGAGGGAGCTGAGCAGAGCAGAGCGCTCAGGGGAAGAGCTCCCTCGCCGCCCGCCCGCCCGCCCGCCCGCCCGCACAGCCACTGGACCCCAGGACCCCAGGGAGAGGAAGAACCCCCCAGCATTTCCAAAGGTAAGGAGGCTGGGGGGGTTAAATAAAAAAAAAAAACACAAGTGAGTGTGTTAGTGTGTGTGTCTGTTAGTGTGTGTGTCTGTTAGTGTGTGTGTGTGTATGTTAGTGTCAGTGTGTGTGTCTGTTAGTGTGTGTGTCTGTTAGTGTGTGTTTGTTAGTGTGTGTGTGTGTCTGTTAGTGTGTGTGTCTGTTAGTGTGTGTGTGTGTTTGCCTGTTAGTGTGTGTGTGTTTGCCTGTTAGTGTGTGTCTGTTAGTGTGTGTGTGTGTGTGTCTGTTAGTGAGTGTGTGCGTGTGTCTGTTAGTGAGTGTGTGTTTGTTAGTGTGTGTGTTTGCCTGTCAGTGTGTGTGTCTGTTAGTGAGTGAGTGTGTCTGTTAGTGAGTGTGTGTTTCTGTTAGCTAGTGAATGCGTATCTGTCAGTGAATGTGTGTGTGTGTATTTAGAAGGCAGAGCAGGGGGGAAGGGTTGGGTGGAGGTTGCGGGAGTGGGAGTGGGACCTGATGGAATACACCCAAAGCTATTAAAAGAGCTTAGTGGTGTACTAGCAAAACCATTAACAGATTTATTTAACCAATCATTGTTAACAGGAGTAGTCCCAGAAGATTGGAAGTTAGCTAATGTTGTGCCCATTCACAAGAAAGGTAATAGGGAGGAGTCAGGCAACTATAGGCCAGTAAGCCTTACTTCAGTAGTGGGGAAAGTGATGGAAACCATGTTAAAGGATAGGATTGATGAACATCTAAAACACATGGATTTCAAGATCAGAGACAACATGGGTTTACCTCAGGGAGATCATGCCAAACTAATCTTATTGATTTTTTTGATTGGGTAACTAAAATTATAGATCAGGGTGGTGCAGTAGACATTGCTTACCTAGATTTCAGTAAGGCTTTTGACACTGCTGCACATAGAAGGCTTATCAATAAACTGCAATCTTTAAGTTTGGATTCCAATATTGTTGAATGGGTAAGGCAGTGGCTGAGTGACAGGCAACAGAGGGTTGTAGTTAATGGAATATATTCAAAGCTTGGACTTGTCACCAGTGGGGTACCTCAGGGATCTGTACTGACCCATTCTCTTTAATATTTTTATTAGTGATATTGCAGAAGGTCTTGATGGTAAGGTATGTCTTTTTGCTGATGATACCAAGATATGTAACAGGGTTGATGTTCCAGGAGGGATAAGCCAAATGACAAATGATTTAGGTAAACTAGAAAAAATGGTCAGAATTGTGGCAACTGACATTTAATGTGGATAAGTGCAAGATAATGCATCTTGGACGTAAAAACCCAAGGGCAGAGTACAGAATATTTGATAGAGTTCTAACCTCAACATATGAGGAAAGGGATTTAGGGGTGATTATTTCTGATGACTTAAAGGTAGGCAGACAATGTAATAGAGCAGCAGGAAATGCTAGCAGAATGCTTGGTTGTATAGGGAGAGGTATTAGCAGTAGAAAGAGGGAAGTGCTCATGCCATTGTACAGAACACTGGTGAGACCTCACTTGGAGTATTGTACGCAGTACTGGAGACCGTATCTTCAGAAGGATATTGATACCTTAGAGAGGGTTCAGAGAAGGGCTACTAAACTGGTTCATGGATTGCGGGATAAAACTTACCAGGAAAGGTTAAAGGATCTTAACATGTATAGCTTGGAGGAAAGACGAGACAGGGGGGATATGATAGAAACATTTAAATATATAAAGGGAATCAACACAGTAAAGGAGGAGACTATATTTAAAAGAAGAAAACTACCACAACAAGAGGACATAGTCTTAAATTAGAGGGACAAAGGTTTAAAATAATATCAGGAAGTATTACTTTACTGAGAGGGTAGTGGATGCATGGAATAGCCTTCCAGCTGAAGTGGTAGAGGTTAACACAGTAAAGGAGTTTAAGCATGCATGGGATAGGCATAAGGCTATCCTAACTATAAGATAAGGCTAGGGACTAATGAAAGTTTTTAGAAAATTGGGCAGACTAAATGGGCCGAATGGTTCTTATCTGCCGTCACATTCTATGTTTCTATGTTTCTATGTTTCTATGAGTAGCGCGGGGGTGGGGAATATTGCACTGGCAGAGACAGGAAATCTTTGGTATAACCTTTCACAGTGTTTAGTATCCACATATCCAAAGAAATGAGAGACCATAAATGGAAAAAATTAATTAGTCTGCCTACCACTACCAATGGAAAGAATGTAGATTCAGACGACTTACCATAAGGTCGTCGTCCTGAATTGGCGCCTCGTGGTCCACGGGTAACTCAGGGTTGACCACGTTGTGGAAAGAAGACAGGTGGATTGCTGTGTTCCAGTAAACTGGCCCGATCTGTATAGGGGCCTCTGTTCTGCCTAAACAAACTTCTGGTAATAGAGCCGGACAGATGGCTCCTGTCTCTTCCGGCCCCACCAAAAACCCTAGGGTTAAATACTTGGTGCATATTTGATTGCGCTTTATCCAAGGTAGTAAATGTGTGTACGAAAGAACCGAGTTTTTTGACAAAATTGTCCATTGGCTTGAGCGCCCGGCTGGTTCAGAGCCATATTAACCAATTTAGGTTAAATTTTTAAAAGTATAGATTTGCGACGCTTTGTGGCCATCGCTGTATTGGCATTGCCAAATAGGAAAATTACTCTCTAAATCCAACCACGTGGCACAATCTAACTCTCGGTCGTCTTTGACCACTTCAAAATTTTTAACTGCCGAGCCCAAGAAATCCAGGACCTTACCCTGGCAGTTCCGTAAAGAGAAATCTAGTCCCTTATTAGGTTTCCAACCAGTCTTTCCCTGGAATTGTTTTATTTTTGGATCAACTACATGTGTTCTGCAAGCATCCTCTGGGATTCTGCCCTCAATTTGTTTCTGGTCGCCTTATCTAAAGGCTTGCATACTCGTGACACTATGTATCCGGCTACGTGGTCTGAGGGAGATCATTCTGCTGACTGTGGGTGGTGCAGTTCATTGGGGTTGAATAGGGGTTCACCATGTGTCCCCTGAAGCCCCATGCTCCAAATCAACTTTAACAGGTTTCACCATAGTAGTGTCCTGGGAAGGGTCAGATCCCTCGACTCTAAAGTCAGAACCAGGATCTGATGGATCTTCTGAATCGTCCATATAGGACTCCTCCTCAATATCGCTGAGATCTGACTCAGAATCTAATTGGGCTTTTGCCCTCTTCCATAATCTAGCCGATTTTGCCCAGTTAGTGGCTCTTTCGTGCAGTGGGAGAATAGTCAGGGCATCTGTGACAGGTGTAATGCTGTCCATCTCTGATATTGAGGAGTGTTTAACCTTAGTGACAGCTTTGCGGCCAGAATGAGGCTGCACAGGAGTCTTTAAAGGCAAAGCCTAAGTAATGGTTGGCTGAGCCAATCTCTGTGCCTGTAGTAGGGCCTGTGCAAATGTCTGTGATAGGGAGTCAGACATTACCCCCATAGCAGAAATCGGGACCTTTGTCATGGCTTTCAACATTGAATTATCAATTAAAGCCTGCATTTCAGCAGGAGCATCAAAATCAGCGGAGAATTCCGCTCCGTCTCCAGACGTACCTGAAAGTTATCAAAAGCAACCTGAATGGGTGCAGTAGACCCAGAGGATGCGGAGGCATCTTTGTAAGCCTGCATTTTAAATAAGAACTGACAATTATAGTAAGCGTAAGGAAACCTAAGAAAATTGTTGATTAACCCAAATAAAGAATCTAAGGTAAAAGGGGTGGAAAAATGTACTCACAGGAGTTGAATACAACCAAAATGTATTCACAAATACCAGAGCCGTCCGACCCCCACTAAAACTAAACCCCAACTCAGAGTTCCGGCAGTTGGGGGCAGTACTGGCATCAAAACACATGAAAAACAACAAGAAAATGGCTGCCGTGAACAGAAATGTTGCCGCGAATGGCAAAACACACAAACTGTGTTCGTGGAAACAAACACAAGTCTATTGGAGCATTTGCAGCAAACAAAAAACGATCCTTGGAAATTTTATGGAAGTCATATTTTTTACCCACTGCAGGCATGGTCCCATAGCCGTAAATAGTTCCATAGAATCGCAGCTAAGTGCCGCTGGATTTATAATAAATAGTAATAACTAGATCATATAAATCAAACCAAATGTATGTACTGAGTAAATAAAATACTGGAGGATCGATTTGTTTCTAAATATTTGGTAATAATGAGCAAAGGAGGTCCTGTTCAAAAGTTTTCAGGATAAATCTCCAAATGTAGAAAACCAAGTTGGTTTTCTAATATGTTAAAGTATGTATCTAAATATGTTAACAAAACTGAAACAACTAATCCATACAGTGTTAAATAAAAATTGCTACAGGCATAGTGCTAGGTAGGATCCAAAACTGCACTAGACTGTACAATGCAAAAAAAGGAAAAATTATTCTTCACTAAATGGCCAGCTCATACAGAGGGAGTAGAGATTTCTACAAAATTATCGAGAGCATAAGCTCTATGATCCCCCTACTCGTATGGCTAGTATAGGGCTACATATCTGAAAACAGAATCTACGAAGTCTGAAGTTCATCTAAACAGACAGCAAAACTGTGGTAAGTAATGTCGGAAGAGCCCTTTCCCCTGACGCGCGCGTTTCGCCCACAGCTCATCAGAAGGGAACCGATGTGCGGGAAAAAAACCGATATAAAAAGGTAAGTGTTAACACTTGATTGGTCTAATTCAAAAGATGTCATACATAATTAGCCAATAGAAACAAAGCCGGTAAATAGCATCACTAGAACTCACAAATGGGTCAAGACTACTAAGGTGTACAAATTTTAACCCCTTTATAGATCATCCTAAAACGAAATGGAATACATAAAACATGACAGGTTAGTTAACCCTGTAAAAATATGATGAAACAAAAACGACAAGAAATGTAAATGAATGCTTCATTTAAAGAAAGGGGGGGGAAAACTAAATATTAATGCCCAATTAGTGCCAGTGCCTAAAATGTGATTACGAGATTAATGGCAGTTGGTACATGCCCTCCACTTACTAAAAACATAGTTCCAGGTGTATAAAAATTGATATTAGAAATGGAACACCCGGTACAACATTTATAAAGACGTAATGGTGTTTTAATGAGCACAGATCGGACATAAAAATATGGTTCGATTACAGAAGGACATTGATATTTGAACCAAATGGTGTCTTTTAACTTAATAGGTGGCAAATAATAAGTCAAAGTTTATTTGTTAGATAGGAAAATGGGCTAGTCCTATGGGGCTTAAATGCCCAACTAGTGCTGGTGCCTATAATCGTAAAATTGATTCCAAAGTTAATAAAGGCAATTAATACCTGTCCTCCACAGTTGTATTACAGATTTATAATAATGCATATCAATGTTCGTAGTAGCAATTAGCTATGGTACGACAATTGTGAAATTGTGATAGTATTTTAATGAACACAGAAACCGGACATACAAATATAGCCCGATTACAGAAGGATATCAATACGTAATTCAATATTTTAACCCAATAGTATATTTAGCTGAATAGTTTAAAGCAACAAGCTAAACACTCATGTAGGAAACGAAAGAGGGGATTTAACTGTTCCCGAAGATACAGACAATAAAAAATATAATAACCATGTTAACATACCAATCTAATAGTGAGAGAGTTGCACAAGATGTATATCATTTTAAAAGATGGCAATTATATTAACAGGTGCAGTGCTGTCATTTATCTATTACATAGATGGCAGATGATGAATCAAAGTTTGTTTGCTAAATAAGAAGACAGCAAAATTGTTATAACTGGGCTAGTTCTACAAAAATAAAAAATTATAGCAAACAAGAAAGTTATCAAGAAATATGAATATAATAAAGCCCTCAGATGATGGTAAATGATAATTCAAGTGTAATGATAGTGAAAAAAAAAATAAATAAATAAATAAAAATGAGGGGAAATATCCGCCAAGATAAAGACTGAAGAAAATAATAAAAAACTATTTGATTAGATTGTGGTGACAAACTGGATTAATTATCATAATTTTAATGAATAAACGAGGTAAAATTAAATTCCTCATTGAGGCCCCCTGGAGTTACGGCCAATATCTGAGAGCTCGAAGGAACTGCTCAAAGGATGAATCCTTTCAAGCTGAAGCCAAAAGACTTAAAATCCGATTTAAAAATAAAGGCTATCCCAATCGTATTTTAAAGAAAGCATATCAGAAAACCATTGCCCAAGACAGAAGCTTGAGTCTTCGATCCACTAGACCTATGTCCAATAACCAGTTAACAAGATGCATAGGTACTTTTAATCAAAAATGGCAACCCATTAAGCAGATCTTTACTCAACATTGGCCGATTTTGGAGTATGACAAGGACTTGGATCCTAAACACATTGCACATCCTAATATCACAGCTCGAAGGTCTAAAAATCTCCGGGACATGCTAGTTCACAGCCACTTGGAAAATAAACCTTTACCAAGTAGCTGGCTAAATGCCCCAATTGGTATTCACAAGTGTGGACATTGCAAAGCATGCCCCTTTGTTAAAACTTCTAAATCAGTTATATGCCAAAAAACTCAAAGAGAGTATCAAGTTAAACACTTCATAAATTGTAGTACGACACAAATTGTTTATGTCATCACTTGCCAATGTGGTATACAATACATTGGCAAAACTTATCAGGAATTTAGGAGACGAATTCTCCAACATATTAATTCGGTTAAAAACCTTAATTTAAGTACACCTGTTGCAAACCACGTTCGAAATTTTCATAATGGTAACCCCATCAATTTATCATTTCAAGCCCTTGAAAGAGTCAGTTTGAATTCTAGAAAAGGTAATTTCAATCTAATCTTATTACAAAAAGAATCAAGATGGATATATGAATTCCAAACTTTAACTCCAGGGGGCCTCAATGAGGAATTTAATTTTACCTCGTTTATTCATTAAAATTATGATAATTAATCCAGTTTGTCACCACAATCTAATCAAATTGTTTTTTATTATTTTCTTCAGTCTTTATCTTGGCGGATATTTCCCCTCATTTTTATTTTATTTTATTTTTATTTTTTTCACTATCATTACACTTGAATTATCATTTACCATCATCTGAGGGCTTTATTATATTCATATTTCTTGATAACTTTCTTGTTTGCTATAATTTTTTATTTTTGTAGAACTAGCCCAGTTATAACAATTTTGCTGTCTTCTTATTTAGCAAACAAACTTTGATTCATCATCTGCCATCTATGTAATAGATAAATGACAGCACTGCACCTGTTAATATAATTGCCATCTTTTAAAATGATATACATCTTGTGCAACTCTCTCACTATTAGATTGGTATGTTAACATGGTTATTATATTTTTTATTGTCTGTATCTTCGGGAACAGTTAAATCCCCTCTTTCGTTTCCTACATGAGTGTTTAGCTTGTTGCTTTAAACTATTCAGCTAAATATACTATTGGGTTAAAATATTGAATTACGTATTGATATCCTTCTGTAATCGGGCTATATTTGTATGTCCGGTTTCTGTGTTCATTAAAATACTATCACAATTTCACAATTGTCGTACCATAGCTAATTGCTACTACGAACATTGATATGCATTATTATAAATCTGTAATACAACTGTGGAGGGCAGGTATTAATTGCCTTTATTAACTTTGGAATCAATTTTACGATTATAGGCACCAGCACTAGTTGGGCATTTAAGCCCCATAGGACTAGCCCATTTTCCTATCTAACAAATAAACTTTGACTTATTATTTGCCACCTATTAAGTTAAAAGACACCATTTGGTTCAAATATCAATGTCCTTCTGTAATCGAACCATATTTTTATGTCCGATCTGTGCTCATTAAAACACCATTACGTCTTTATAAATGTTGTACCGGGTGTTCCATTTCTAATATCAATTTTTATACACCTGGAACTATGTTTTTAGTAAGTGGAGGGCATGTACCAACTGCCATTAATCTCGTAATCACATTTTAGGCACTGGCACTAATTGGGCATTAATATTTAGTTTTCCCCCCCCTTTCTTTAAATGAAGCATTCATTTACATTTCTTGTCGTTTTTGTTTCATCATATTTTTACAGGGTTAACTAACCTGTCATGTTTTATGTATTCCATTTCGTTTTAGGATGATCTATAAAGGGGTTAAAATTTGTACACCTTAGTAGTCTTGACCCATTTGTGAGTTCTAGTGATGCTATTTACCGGCTTTGTTTCTATTGGCTAATTATGTATGACATCTTTTGAATTAGACCAATCAAGTGTTAACACTTACCTTTTTATATCGGTTTTTTTCCCGCACATCGGTTCCCTTCTGATGAGCTGTGGGCGAAACGCGCGCGTCAGGGGAAAGGGCTCTTCCGACATTACTTACCACAGTTTTGCTGTCTGTTTAGATGAACTTCAGACTTCGTAGATTCTGTTTTCAGATATGTAGCCCTATACTAGCCATACGAGTAGGGGGATCATAGAGCTTATGCTCTCGATAATTTTGTAGAAATCTCTACTCCCTCTGTATGAGCTGGCCATTTAGTGAAGAATAATTTTTCCTTTTTTTGCATTGTACAGTCTAGTGCAGTTTTGGATCCTACCTAGCACTATGCCTGTAGCAATTTTTATTTAACACTGTATGGATTAGTTGTTTCAGTTTTGTTAACATATTTAGATACATACTTTAACATATTAGAAAACCAACTTGGTTTTCTACATTTGGAGATTTATCCTGAAAACTTTTGAACAGGACCTCCTTTGCTCATTATTACCAAATATTTAGAAACAAATCGATCCTCCAGTATTTTATTTACTCAGTACATACATTTGGTTTGATTTATATGATCTAGTTATTACTATTTATTATAAATCATTTTAATCTATTTCAATATTAAAAGTTATATTTTATTCTGAGGACACTCATCAGCTCTCTCTTTTCCTATTTTTACTACTGCTGTAGTTTTTGAAGGGTTAATCCCTTGTAAGAGTGTATCCTTTCTGCTTCCAATTTTCTTTATTTTCATAAGTGCCGCTGGAGGACCAACCGGGAACCACAAGGTTTTCATGCAGACAATAGTTCCAGGGCATTCACGGCTAAGTCCCCCTGAAGTCTAATCGCGGTTTTGGTCGATGTGAACAATCTGGCCGCCACCTCTTGGTCGAATGGCACTTCAAATGGCTTTTGGTAGTTCGAAGTGCCGCTTCGAACGTTCGAATTGTGGCCATACAAGTACAAAAAGGCACACACAGTGGTTTTAACCAGGATTTAACACAGGGGCCATAGTCACAGGGCAAGAGGCTGGCAAGTATGCCCCTCCAAGAACCTGTGACGAGGTCCAGTTCATCACACACACCAACAACATGGAGCTCCTAGAAAAGAAGGTCATTAGAATAGAAAAGAGTGATTCACTATAGGTACTGTCTCCCTCTAAATAGGGACACCTGAAAGATATGTTATAGCTAGAAGCAAGTATCACACTATCTCTAAAACCCAGTAACATATGCCTTGGATGTAGTTTAAAGAGGGCTGAAAACTGCTAGAATGTAGCCAGGGTATAAATGTATGCAGTTCTCTTCACTTGAAACAGCAGTAAATAAACATGATAAACCAGTGAGAAAATTATTAAAAGGAAACTATATTGCTTCTCCCTCTGTCAAGCTTCCCCCTCCCCTCCCTCCTTCTGTCACTTACCTGGGTCCAGAGCCGATGTCCCTCGGATTTGGCTTCGCATTTGCCTTTTGGGGGCCACGCTTGCATTAGGATTCCCCTATGGGAAGCATTATTCAATGTTTTCCTTTGTGTTTCCGGTGATGCTGGATAACGATAATGGATAACAATCATGGATAACTATCCGGAAGTCTCTCTAGTTGCTTTCTGCTAGACAGCCACTAGAGGAGGTGTAAACCATAAAGGTAATTATTGCAGTTTATTAAAAAAATGGAATAAATACCGTTCCAGGGTTAAGGGTGCTGGGAAAATAAGCTTAAGTGGTCTGGGTGCATATAGTGTCCCTTTAAGGTGAATTTATTATGAAGCAATACATTGTAGGTGAACAAAATGTACCTTTTCCAAGTGCTCATTGCGAAAGGGATCAGAGAATTTCCATGGTAACCAGCGGCAATGCTCTGATTCGTTGGCTGAATGCCCCTCTTCATTACTTTGGGCTGGCCTCATCAGTTACAGAGGGCCCTCTCTGGACCTGCGCTCAGGCAGAGTTGGCTCTGCAGGGGCCGATTGGGGACCAGTAGGAGAGGAATGCTGTGAGCTTCCCTCCTTGCAGTCACATGGACATTTGTGCCTCCACTTGGCCTGCGCCCTCATCGTGGACCAGTTTTGCGAACCCCTAGGTACGCTCCTGTTTTGTTTTTTGTTTTTTTAATTCTTTATTTTTGGCTCAGGTCGTATCCACAATGTACAACGTTACACGATATGAACATGGGTAAGATCAGTCCCACTGGAGCTCCAAGGTGGGTAGAAGATCTTTTGTGTCTTGGATGTCTAGGATGGTGGTTGAGGAGTCACCTTGGTGAACCAGCAGTGTGCAAAGTCCTCTCCACTTGTATGTGATGGTATGTGAGCATAGAGGGCTGTGAAGGGCTGGAGTGAGCATTGCCAGGCCAGCGTGGACCCAGACAGGTCTGTATAGAACAAAACTTGCATGTTCTCGAAGGGGTAAGGTGAGTGGGTTTGTGTTTCTTGCATCACTGCTGTCTTGTCCTTATGACTTTGGAAGCGTACCAGGAGGTCCCTTGGTGCCAAGGTTGGAGCTTTAGTGGGCCTTGGAAGGCGGAACATACCCTCAATGGTAATTTGTTTGGCTTGTCTGGGGGACAATATGGCCACCATGAGCCATCTGACAAAGAGCGGCACCTCCGGTATCTCCTCTCCAAACTCCCTGATATTGATGTTCAGGCTGCGCCTCTGGTCCTCCCGTGCAGCAAAACGCTGGTCATTTTTGACATTCTGCTGCTGCAGGTCAAGCACTGCTTGTTGTAGTAGTGTTGTACTTTGTGCATTTTGGCAAGATTCTTCCTCCAAGGTACCCAGGTGGCCTGTCAGGCACTGCAGGTCTGTGCGGATGTGGGCTATGTCAGCCTGTATAGTGAGCTACAACCCTGCCAGTAATTCTTTCATTACTGCTGTGGTCAGCGGAGCTGAGTCCGGCTGTGGGGTAGCCAGTAGAGGGGCCTTTGAGATCAGTGAGTGCTCCGTTTCCACTCCAGTGGAAAAATTTTCGGAGATATCGGAACAGTCGTCGGCATAGGCGGCCATATTTGGGCCCATATCGCTGTGCGCTTGTCTCCATTGGTCGTCGATGTCCATGCTTTGCTGTGGTTTGGACTTTTTGTTTTTTTGACCCATTGCTGACTGCAGTCTGTGGATCTGCTTGGCCCCATTTCTGTGGGGTTTGGGCTAGGATAGAGGGCCTTGGATGGTCGTTTAGAGCAGAGCTAGGGTGGCATGTGGCCATTGAGGTCAGTTGCTTGGGTCCGTCCTACGCTCCTGTTTTTAAGAAGCATCCATCCAGCCTTGGTTTATGACCCTGATAAAGGTGTTTATTGAAGCATGTAGTTTGCGTAATATGTAAATTATTCACTAAAGTGAGAATTAAAGACGAATTGAAAGTAAATTTAAAATGTAAGGCAAACATAGTAGAACGAGAAAAAAATTCTAAGTCAACTATGCTTTCAGTTTGGCTACTCTGGCCTTGAATTAGAAATTCACAAATCTTTGCTTAGGAATCATGTATAAACTAGAGTTATTCACTCTAACCTGTTTTCATTATTAGTAGGCTTATATCGAGCTACGGTAACTAATGTCCCTCTCAAAGCTCTATCAAAGACTTTCAATTGTAATCCTACTTAATTGGTTTGTCTAGGCTCTATTTGAGTCAAGATATTTAATGCTATTTCTTCCTAAAGTTTTCTTGATCGAGTATTTGGAGGCTCACATCGAACAAATGTATCTTTGTATTTTATAATACTTATATTTGCTCTATTTCATTTAAGAAATAGGCTCTTATCAAGTAGGAATTAATACTTGATTTGTGCCCCCTTAAGCTGATAATCAAGGTATCAAATATCCTCTTTCTTACTGTCCACCAGAGCCGCGATCTCCGATTTAGTAGAATGAATTTCCCTATTAAGTATCGGTAGACAGGAGCAGAGATTATTTGTGAGACTTTACTGTGTTATGCCAGTCTATAGCCTTCCTATTGATGTTAAATGATTTATAGAGAGCTCAGCGAACCAAGGTCTCCTCTTTTTCTTGTGATGGGACAGTAAGGCTTCTGATTTATGAACTAATTGAGGTCTACACTTCATTCTGAACTGGGACAATAAGACATCTGATTTAGAGTGTAGCCTCTGAGGTCAAATAGCAAACCTATATAATAGTGGAACCTCTCCCTGTTTTTCACACCGCCATTCTATCTGCTTATGTGAATGATGTGTAAATAATTTTTCCTGTCTAATACTTCTCGCATCATATATAAGTGTAATTACATAGGGCCATTTTCTAAGCTGCATTATCATATTCTTCTAGTGATAATCACACATAAGATACAATCATGTATGCAATATATATTACCTCCTGTCTCAATGTACACTAGCATTTTTCCCAAACTGTGTGCCGCGGCGCCCCAGGGGCACACAGGGGTGCCGCGGAATGTGGCCCGTCATGTGACGCAGTCCTTTAAGACCATGACCGGACCCCTGTAATGTCGGCCGGTTGGGAGGAAACAACAGCCTGTCATTTCCTCCCTGCAGCGTGGGAGGAGGCAGCTGCAGCGTGAGCAGAGAGGAGCACAAAGAGCTCCAGCTCCCTTACTCCCACCAGCAGCCGGACTTTAAGCCACCCTCCTGGCACATAAGTGCGTGAGTATGTGTGTGTATAGGTGTGTGTTTGGGTATGTGTGTGTAGGCGTTTGTGTGTGAGTGTGTGTGTGTGTCAGGGTGTTTGTGAGTGTGGTTGTGTCAGGGTGTGCATCTGTGTGTGTGTGTATATATGTATATATGTCAGTGTGCTTCTGTGTCTGCGCACACATCTTTGTATGTGCGTCTGTGTGTCAGGGTGTGTGTTTTTATGTCAGTGTGTGTATCTGTGTCATGGTGTGGGCATGTATAAATGTTTGTGTGTGTCAGGGTGCATGTGTATTGTAACAGAGTGTTGGGGATGGTGGTCAGGGGTGTATATCTGGCACCCAGACTTTTGCACAGCCACTGTCCTGACATGTGGGTAAGCACATGCAGCCCCAGGGAAAGTTAAGTTTAGATGTAGTTTTTTCCTCTGTTGTTATTTGGGTCCCTGGGGTGGAGTATTCGGAAAAGCAGGGTGGGCCGATTCTCCACCTACTGTCAGAGTGGTTGTGCATGAGTCCAGCCCAGGTTTTCCATAGAGTTCTGGCTCACTGCCTAAAGAGGTCATTAGCCTCACCTGTAGGGGCTGTGAGCAGCTATATAACTGCAGTTAAAGCAGGGTGAAGAGAGGGAAGTGTTTTGGAGGAGAAAGAAGGTGTTTTTGTGGAGAAAGAAGATTTGCTGTTCATTGTATCCTGTTACTTCACAACAACAGAAAATAAACAGGCCAGAGGCCTTTTTGAAACTGGACTTTGTCTTGAACTGGTTTTCTTACCCTAGAGGGCTGTGCGGTTGCCAAAAGATCCCGGACAAATACACACAGGAAAGTAATTTTGTCACAGTATCTATGTGTGTGTATGTGTCGGTGTCTATATGAATTTGTGTGTATGTGTTGGTGTATTTATATGCATCTGTGTGTTAATGTGCATGAATCTGTGTATGTATCTGTGTATGTATGTATGTGGTAGTGTATGTGCATACATCCAAGCAGTCAAGCACCAGTACAACATACAAGCACACTCATGCAATTTTATAACATGACAGGAGGCTTCGTATTTGCTTAAGTCTCTCTTTACTAGAACTTCACAGCAGCACAGAAAACAACCAATCAGAAAAAAGTTAGGTACTATAAAACTCCCCTCCCCATGCATCATTTCCTCTTTCTTTGCAGTCAGTACAGGTCAGAGTACCACTGCCTCCTGCTCTTAGTGGGTGGCTTTGGGATTTAATTATGATTTATATTATTATATTTAGTTTTTCACATTATTTGTCTGGTTTTCGAGCCTTCCAATTGTCCTATCGCTCGGGTCGTCGAGAGGCCTGACTTGACCTCCTCCAATCTCCCGGGTTCTGGTGGATTGCGGAGAACGTCTCCAGCTTTCCTCAGGCTACCAATGGTCATCCTGGACCCCGCGCGCGTGCACGGGATCCGGGAGGTCAGTTGGCAGTTCCCATCATTGTTTCTGTAGGTTGCATTTTCTCACCATCCTTTTCTGTTATTAAGGATGGACACGGCCCGTGGCTGTACACTATTCCATCTTCCATCGGTCTGGTTTATTGCCAGTTAATTCCACCTCAGGTGAGCGATTCAGAGAGAGGTCTCGTGGCCAGTGAGAGACCCACCTCAGGATCTCAGTCTTATGCTGATATTATTAAATGACGTACCCCTGCAGTTAGTCACCCTGAATCTCTAAAGGACTCTAGTTTGGATTACAAGAGGGTGCGACCCTCCATCACCTCGATCCAAGAATGATATTTTACTTTCACAAACAGAGCGAACCCCTCTCATATACGGAACCGGACACTGAGCTGTTATTAGAGGGTGCGGCCCTCCCTCAACTTTAGCCCGTTACTGAGCTGGATACAGAGGTCATGTTTTGAGTGACACATTCTCATAGAGAGAACTGGTCACGGAGGTGTATACTCTTCTGTCTGGTTATTAACGGGTGCGGCCTGCTCAGACTATCAGCCGGGCGCTGACACAGAGTTCAGTCACATTATTAGAGAGCGCAGCGCTCTCATACACTCAACGCACTACGGTGCCGTCCATTTGTTCATCACACAGGCTTGTACCTGTACAGGACAACGATGACTGCATAGAGGGGCGTCCCTCCTGCATTCAATTAGATCTTACGACCGTGCTACCGATTTTGTTATAGAGGGCTGCCTGATCATGCAGGATACATATTTAGACTGGATCCCTCTATTTCACCTTCTGTAATGGATCTACTGGATTCAGACCACTGTACCCCACACGATAAATACTCACAGAGGTACACGGGGGGAGACTCCCGCTTATGTACACACACTCCTGGAGACGGTACGGATGAGCCTCAGGTATACAAGAGTGCAGGTTTTGGTATATTCTGCGCTATATAAAACAGACAATTGCATTCTGTTTTAGATATCTGGACCATTGCCAACAAACTGCGCAGACAATTTTTCCCAGATCAAGATGACTTGAGATACTGAAACCTTCATGGGGCAAACGGGCACTCCATTGCTCGGGTAACAAGACTAGGGAAGGCCCTCTACACGGTCTGCAGGTACTCCGTACGCATGGAAAGTCCGGAAACCCCGGTTGACTTGAGTCCCCTGTTCATTACAATCTCGGAATAAGATGACAGGATTGCCCCTACTCCTCTGAGCGCATATCTGGAGAACATGGTTCGGAGAAGGAGGGCCCTCCGTCTATACTCTATATCCCTCACGGGAGCCGTCTAGGTTTGGTTTCTCGCTAACTCACCGTTTCATCTACCATCGAGGAGCCCTACAAGACTCTATGGAGGTCAGAGTTGGGTTGCAACTTACCGCTGGGTTGTAGCAGACTCAGGATGTGTAGCAGACTCAGATAGGGCTGCCGACATTCTCAATCGGGACATCACATGATTGTGCAAGTTCAGTTGGGACCCTGCACACCATGCAAGTTCAGTTGGGACCCTTCTAGTTCCTTCTCTACTGCAGTCGCGGGTTGCACAGTCCATTTGGAATACTGGATTTACTTAGGATATGGCTAGTTTGACGCACTCTTGTCTGCTTTATAAATTTATTCTCGGATGAGAATACCCACCGGGTAAGTCATGAGGGAACGAAAAGACCCTAATGAGTTCTATGACAGAATTGGTGGTAGGCTTAGACGCATTACTTGAGGTTTGAGATTTACCTGCAAGGCCACATTGCCTGGTAACCCTAGCAAGATCGGAGGAGCCACCGTCCACATCAAGAGTCAAGACCTGGTGGCAGTTTCTTCTCACGGCCCTAAGTCCGCAAATGACCTTCGACAGTTTACACCTACAGGAAAATGGCTAATAGGTCAGCTTGGCAGCTCATGGACCGGCTGCTAGGAAACAGGTCGCAACCCCACGTACAATGGATCTAACAGCAGAAAGTGTTAATGGCTAATAGGTCAGCTTGGCAGCTCATGGACCAGCTGCTAGGAAACAGGTCGCAACCTCACGTACAATGGATCTAACAGTGTTTTCCCACATTTGAGGTGCCTCGACAGCTGGCATCTTCATCGATCCGTCTTCTGTCACTTCTCGCAGTTGGAAGGTCCGTTTAAGATGGCTCTAGTAACTTCCGAATTAGGTACCAGCGAAACAATCAGCGTTGGATTTGTTGGCTGAACGTTAAAACAGCAAATACGAAGCCTCCTGTCATTAATAAAATAAAGATTATAGGTACACTAAAGCTAGCATAATCTACAATTTAACTTAAATATTACATACACACCACCCTGCATTCAAACTAAAAAAAAATATACAAACACATCCCTTCACTCAAACACAAATACTTCACACAAATATACATCCGCATTTAAAAGTGAACATTACATTCAGACACACCATTGCAATCAAACACAAACATTACATACAAACAAACACACCCCTGTATTAAAACACCATAACTCTATACAAGCACCCCTTCAAACATTACATTACACCAACACTGTACAGTACACTATAGTGCCAGTAAATTCTGCAGCGCTGTACAGATACAACCTAGAAATTTTGACTTGGGGTGCCTTGGAAAAATATTTAAATATTAAGGGTGCCTTGAACCTAAAAAAGTTTGGGAACCACTGATGTACACAGATTGATACACTAATTTGCTTGCAACATTTTATGCAGTTTTATATATATATATATATATATATATATATATATATATATATATATATATATTCCAAAAGTACATTTGGCACTCTTCCCAATGGTTGGAATTCAATATCAGCTACTACCAGGGTGCAAACACGCATTGTATGTATGTATATATATATATAAACAATAAAGGTGCACACCTGGATTTGAAAGACCTTTTAGGAGGTCGAAACATTGATCATCTGATCTTTTTTGCACAATAAACCAAGTTATAATTTTCAAATCCAGGAGTACACCTTTATTGTTTTTTTCTCTCTATAAATATATGTAAAGGTGACAGCATGTAGTTGTGGGAGGAGTTGTCCGGTCTATTTAACTCCAGACCTCCTCCAACTTACCTGCGTTGCTGTGGGTCTTTCACTTCTGGGTTAAGTCTGCGGGTGGTCCTGACTGCTTTACGGAGATCCTGCTACTGATGAGAGACCCCTCTGCCAGGTGCCTGTCCGTCCACGCCGTCTGACGTTCACCAGCTTTGTGCCTCATCGTACTAAACAGTGAGTTTAACGGCAGTTTAACTACATTACCTAAATTTGCATGCAATACTGTTCGCATGAGTCTTTCTATTTTGTGCCACATTCGGCATTTTAATTTAATTTCATTATGAAGCTTTCACTTAAAGTTAAGGGTATGGGCTTTCGGTTTCCCCTAATTTCAGCTGGAAATTTCAGCCTTTCGTATTACATATATTTGCAGGTTGCTGAGCGAATATTGACACTTTGTGGCCTTGTTTACAACAATTGTTATGTGTTAATTACTGTGCTATATGTCTGTTTATTATTAATTCCTGATTGAGGTTTGTTTTCTTTAATCGGGACTGTTGATTTCATGGGGTCTGTTGCACTATAGCTCCTACAGATTCTATGTTCAAACTCAAATGTATCAAGTATTTATCACTTTTCCTGCTGCTTCAGCCTCATTAGGTCTTCATTTCGTGAATTAATTAGCCAATCAGCAGTTGGTTCACCTACTTCTATTTATAGGACATAGGCCCAAGTAGAGTTTTCTGCATAATTTTCTTTTGTTTTAGTAGATACTCCTGTTTCCTCTCCATCCTTGTGGTTTCTTTTACAAAATGTTATCCCCTGCAGTAGTTAATTATGATATAGGGAATAGGGAGTTGTTGGCTATAATCCTAGCTTTAAAAGAGTGGAGACATCTGGTAGAGGGAGTTAAGTACCCATAATGATCATCACTGGCCATAAGAATTTGGCCTACATAAGTGAGGCAAAACGTCTCTCATCTAGACAAGTTAGATGGTCCTTGTTTCTTTCTTGTTTTAATTTTATTACCACGTATAGGCCTGGTTCTCGTAACACTAAGGCTGATGCCTTATCTAGACAATTTGAAACTGACTCTAATCAAGATCTAGTAATTGTTCCCATTGTACCACCTGAACGTATACTGGCGACTACTGTATTAACCATGTCCTCCTCCTTGATGGATAAAGTACAGGCAGCCCAAACACAGGTCCCTGACAGTAAACCCAACAATAAATTGTATGTTCCACCTACGGAGAGAAGGGAAATACTCTCCTTGAACCATGATACCAAGTCTGCTGGCCATCCCGGTAAAAACATATCTGGTCCTCCATATCTGGTAATGGGTATGCCGCCGATAACGCACCTCCTCCTGCGACGCCCCCAGCCTCACTGACAGACACTCCTCCCCTTACACAGTGACCGGTCTGTAAACATTAGAGACGCAGGCCGCTGCAAGTTAGAACCTTTTAAGGTTCGTAATTAACCCTTCTAGTGCCTAACCATTTGGAGCGTGTGTGTGACGTCACACACACACGTTCACAGTCACATGCTTCCCAGCAGCCAATCAAGGAGCACCTTAGGCTATTTAAACCTTTTTTGTCCATTTCTTTGTGCCCTGTCGTGGTTTCCATTCTGGTCATCTGAGAGCCTGTTTCCGGTATTGTTTCTTGTGAATTTGACCTTGGCTTTCTTACTGACTATTCTGATCTCTGTATCCCTTGACCTTTGGCTTGGCTCCTGACTATTTTGACTTCTGAATTCCTTGACGTTTGGCTTACATACCGTTTACGCTATATCAGTATTCTTGACCTCAGCCTGTCTTTTATTTTTCCTTTTATACGTTAAATTCGGCCGTTCTAAGGCCCGGTAATAGGTCTTAGGGTTACTTAATTTGTTACTTAAGTTCTGCGTGTTGGGCATATTAGTGTATCCTGACACTAACGGATCCCAACAGGGATGCCCATGCTTGCCCCTCCTTTTCATATTATCACTAGAACCACTGGCCTACAGAATAAGGCAGACGATCAAATCACAGTTATCCAACTCGCACTCAACCAGTATAAACTGTCAATGTTGATATTCTGCTGATGTTGACCAAACCAACCACGTTAGTACCGAACCTACTTTATCTTTTACAAGACTACAGGCATGTATCCTACTACAAACTGAACACGCATAAGACGCAAGCGTTGCCAATACATCTCCCTACTCACACTAGCACACAGCTTAAACACGCCCACGACTGGAGAATCACTAATGTCCAATACCTAGTTGTTCAACTGGCTCCCACACAACAAGGCCTTTACATGGCAAATTACAAACCACTAATGCACATGTGTGAAATGGAGATTAGTAAATGGTCTCCTCTACAACTTTCATGGCTTGGCAGACGTTATACTATAAAAATGGTAATTCTACCTGAACTCTTATACCTCTTCCGCATGCTACCCATCTCAATACCCCCCTCTTTTTGTAACCAAATCCAAAAGCTCTGCTCCTCATACATATGGGTGTCGAAGCTACCCTGATTGTCGCACTTATTGCAGAAACACTCTAAGGCTGGAGTTGTGAGCCTACCCAATGTCCTGTTTTACTCTAGAGCTGCCCTGTTAGAGTCTGCAATAAAACTACAAGCCAACAAACATACATATCAATGGTTGGACATGGATTGCAAAACGTCCTCATTGACACTTTATGGACACCTAAATTCTTTAGGCAACATATCCCCCAGCTCTTCCCCACCACCAAACTGTCAATTCACCAATGGGATAAATTCCGGGTATCGTATGGTACCCAATCTATATTTAACTTGAATGCCCCGTTAATGAAAGGCTATCTCTTCAGAGATTTCTTTAAAGGCATGGTCCAAAAAAGGGGCCCACACCATAGAGGATGTGCGCTGTCAGGGCACTATTCTGCCCTTTCCAGTTCTGCAGAAATTCAACCTACCGAATTCCTTTGTATTCCAGTATTTACAATTTAAAAGTGTAATATCATCACAAGTTTATAAACCTGCTAAATTTACAGAAACACAAACAGCTAATACACAAATGATATACAAGCGGTGCTGGCACAGCCCAGGCAAACCCAAAGCACTCTCTCCGTGACAACAACGTCTTTCCCTTTCGAGAGCTCCTGGTTCAAGGAATATCAACAAGCACCACAGGATAGTAACTGGAACACAATTATTAATGTGCTCCAAGGTATGACAACGTGCTATTCACATATTGAAGCACATAGGAAGCTCATTTACTGCTGGTATTTAACCCCACAAAGGTTACATAGGATATTTCTAAATGTGCCGGAATTCTGTTGGAGATGTGGGAGGGAAGAGGGAAATATGACGGATATCTGGTGGGGGGTGTTGGGTGCTCAACCCTTTATGGCGCTCCGTAAAGGCACACCATACCCATCTCCCATGCACCATCCACATATCAGTTTTTATAATTTCCCCACTGGAAAACTCAAACCTACCAAACAACTCATGGCCCTAATCATTGTAGCCACCCGTAACATAATAGCTACCAACTGGAAAATAAATATATGCCCTACAAAGAGTGCATTGATAGACAAAACTAATCAGTACTGCATTTACGAACGAATGTCTTCCTTATCCATCTCAGAATGTGAGCAAATAACTGAGATGTGGACACAGTGGACAAACCTACTCACCAAAATCAACACAACGTCCAAATATTAAGCACACCGTTAAGTTACTACCTCCCGCATCTCCCCTCCTCCATTTCCTTGTTATGTACCATAACGACATCCACTGGATTGATGCAACCCCACTCACCGTATCCTACTTGATCACATTAAATATGTTGACATTAAAACATTGATTGTGTACATGATGCTTTATTACATGTCATATTTGTCTTTTGCGCTCTCAAAGTAGCACCATATTGTATGTAACATTCAGAAACTCTCTTGTGTAATGTAATAAAGCATTTTTATGTTGCACTCAATCTATTTCTGTCGATTTCTTGAAAGCAAAACTCAATAAAAATTATAAAAAAAAAAAAAAAATGAGTGGAGTTTTCTTGATACAGAATTATTTTGTAGGCATTTTGCCGGCTTGTACAGTTTGCTTGTCACGGCCAGCACTACTGGGTATGCTGCAATATTTAGGAACGATTGGATCCAGGCACTCTGGCCCCCCGAAACTAACCAATTACATGATTTCTCTGACACTTCTACTTTGTTTGAACATTTCCCAGTGGTAGTAGCAGCATACACTTGGGGGGAATCCTGGAGAGGTCAAGCTGTCAGGTGTTTTCTCGATACCCGGGCAGCCTATCACATTCAGAACAAGGGCCGCTTCCACTCTTTGGTCATTTCTGTATAAAACTGGTGAGGAAGCTGACCTGGCTAGCAGATACTCACCGGTTTTTCATTACTTGTACGCATGCTCCTGGTGTACATAATGCTACAGCTAATGGATTATCCCGTTTCAAATTTCAGGAGTTTTTCTGGTATAACCCCACAGCAAACAAACAAGCAACTATGCCTCCTAGTTTCGAAGAACTAATCTTTCTTTAGAGGCACTTATAGCGCACAGTAAAAGTTTGTCCCAACTGGGCTTGCCAGATAACACCAGGAAAACGTACGATAGAGTTTTCAAGTTGTTTATCAAATTTGTGGCAGACTTTGAGATAATAAACTGTTTTTCTATTGAATCATTGGTTGCATTTGCTACCTTTTGCCACAGTTCTCTAAAACTAGCACACAACACCATCAAGCTATACCTTACGGGTATAGAACACCAAATGCTTGTTACATTCACCTTTCCTTTCATCTTTTCCCATAAAGGATGTTTTGAAAGGTATACAGAAACGAAACGTCTCTCAAAACTCACAAAGATTGCCAATCGATAGCCCCAAGTTCCAAAACATATCAAACCTACTCGATGCGGCACCTTTCGAACAACAAACAAATCTCATCATTAAAGCAGCTATATACCTTGCCTTCTATGGTTTTCTTAGGTCCAGAGAGTTTACTGTCACAAAATTCTCCGACAGCAATTACCTAAAAATACACAACCTTATCAAATGAAACGACCACTACATCCTGACACTAAGACAATCGAAAACTAGTCAAATGAGTAGAGATTCCTTACTATCACTTACAACACTTACACTTACAACTATCCTTACAACACATTCACCCGGATGCCCGATCCAGGTTCTATACTCACCCTCTAGTACACTTTTAGGCTTGTGAAATACTTCACCACTACTCTATTTATATGGGAAACCTCTAATGACACACAGGTTTGTTCTGTACCTTTGAACCCTGCTAGTTAGGCCTTAGTCCAACCTCTTACTCTGGTCATTCATTCCGCATAGGTTCAGCTTCATCTGCATCCAGCCATAACGTTTCTACTCGCATAATAAAGAAAATGGGCAGCTGGAGATCATCCGCTTATTGCAGGTACATGCCACGTCCAGAAAAAGAAATTAGGAATGCATTTAATACCACACAAATGTAAGTATTGCATATTAGTTTTTGCCCTCTTTATTACAGGCCTAACCACTCATCAGTTCCGGCACACCACTATCGACTTATAGTATAATATAACTCTTATTATATATTAGCTTTAATTCAGTTCACGATCGGCTATGGTATCCAACCACAAATAAATATATGTATATCATATACATAATCCATGCCCTTTTCTATTCCTAACCTACAGAATCACGTGAGGTGTGTTTTTGTTGGTTAATTGGTGTGCAATTCATACTTATAATTTAAAAGCGTCCTTCAGATCTTTTTCCTTCATGTGGGAAAAAAATACTTTTACTTTAGTGAATAATCCTGTAAATAGGAAAGTATTGCAGAAGGAAGTTTCTATGGCAATTACCATATTTTTTTGGAATAAAAATTGCACCAGAATATAACCCCCATTCATTTTAACTAGACAATTGGGAAAAATAAAATAAAACAACCAGTATCTCAATTACAGTAAACTTTAGATTATATATGTAGGCGATGTAGAGATTATAGAGAGTGTGCATGTACAGGACCAGAAATATCTGTGTGTATGGGATGTGGTGTGTGTTTAGGGAATGTGTCTGTGTAGTAGTGTGTGTTTATAAGGGAAGTATTGTGTGTGGTTGTGTGTTGTGTGTGGCAAGTGTATGTGTATATAGGGGATGCAATGTGTGTAAAGGAAGAAGTGTTTGTATACTGGATGTAGTGTGTGAATTTGTGATGTGATATAAGGACTGAATTGTGCTGGGGGTGAGAAAAGGGCAGATTTTTTTTTCATTTTATTTTTTTCATAATTTTTAAATTTATTTAAGTACGTTTATCCTGCCCTTTGTGTGTCTTACCTAGGGAGTTGGACATGATGATCCCTGTTGGTGCATCACTTGCAATGCCTAAAATGGGTGGTCCCATCTGGAAAGGAGGTGGGGCTGCCAAAAAAGATGAGTGTCAGCCAGGCATGAATGCCTTCTGAGCTGACTGACAGTCTCGCTAGCTAGCCCCACTCAGGACAGACTAGGCAAGAGCGCTGCTGAAGTGCTCTATTCAGAGTCCTAGAGCCCTGACACCATTCAGCAGTCCAAATTACGATGCTGATAATGATATTGCCAAATACAAAACAGAAAAGCATGTTTTCAGTAGACACTAGGTGGCAGCATATGCTAACGTATGTAAAATTATACTAGCCCATACTGCACTACATTTATTTATTTGTGAGTGAACACATTCTCAACTCTTTTTTTTTTATAATTTGCATTGTATACCTGGCTCTCCTTTCACAACCTGGGCTTATCATGCAAATTGGTATGAAATGCTCAAGAATGCATGTACTTCTATGGCATTTCTTATAATAATAATAATAATAATAATAATAATGGGTTCATGATGTCACCATGAAGATGGAAGAGCTGCACTGCTCAGCCCAGTAAGTTCTTCAATAGTGTTCACTGGGATGAGAGAAACAGAAATTCCCACATTCCAAGAAGGGGCTGTTTACAGTTAAAGGAAGAGTCACTGGTTGCCCGTTGAAAAATGTATTTAACAAAAATATTATAGTAGACATATGACTGCTGACACAATTCAGAGGGCAAAAGTAAATATATCAGTTAAAATAGATAAAATGCCAGGAACAGATGGTGCACACCCACCAGTACTTGAGGAGCTTAGTTTTATTCTAAATAATAGACTTGGAGATTTGTTTTGTTCTGAACTGCAACTTGTCACAAACTTACCTTTATCCGGCACCTGCGTCGCTTCTCTCCTCCGGCCACGCGGGCAGAACGCACCGCATGGCCGCATTGCCTCAGTCCTCGGGCCGTGCTGCCCGAATGTTCTATGTGGCCATGCGGCCTGAATATAATACTTACATTTGGTCCCGCAAACGGCTCTCTCTGTTGGTTCACAGGACGAACTGCAACCCCTAAAAATAAAAGAAATAGCCATGACATCCTTAAAGGGACCACGTCATCTAGATGAACCAATGCTGTTTGGGCTTGCAGAGATGACGTGGACCAATGGGAGCCTATTAAAGGCTTGTTTAAGCCTTCTTTGCCCTATCGTGGGTCCTGTTTGGATCCTCGTCTAGTGCTCCTGGTGATTTCCTGTGTTTGACCTTGGCTTCGTATTTGACTTCTGATTTCTGGTATCCTGACCTCTGCTTCGTATTTGACTCATGATTTTTGGTATCCTGACCCCGGCTTCGTATTTGACTTGTGATTTCTGGTATCCTGACCCCGGCTTTGTCTTGACTCTGAGTATTCCTGTTAATCCTGTCCTTGATTTGTCTTGACCCTGTTTCTTGCAGTATTAATGCATTAAGTTCGGACAATTTTAAGGCTCAGTAATACATCTTTCGGATCCACCTTTTGTGGGTTTCCTCTTTCCTGTGTGTTGGGTTACAACTCCCGTGACACAACTTTTCCAAATTTTAGTTGATCAAGTGTTTGGCCAAAATTCTGATTTGGAGTGCCATTCTTAGTACAACAAAAGGAGAAGAGGCTCAAATAAGCAGCTTAACATGTGTGTGCATGTGAGCTATATCTCCTGTTCTATCAATAGATTGAAAATAAAAGATGATTGATGGCTATGGAATAGCCAATAAAATGTTCATTTTATTCACATATAAAGTGAAAAACTGACCAACAGAAGAAAAAAGGAGGAGCAGGAAAACTATACCAAACACGATTCTGTCAGACACTTTGACTGCATCTATTGATAGAGGCAGATGAGCAATGATACTGTGTGTTTTACCTGTTCCTCTGTGGAAATGGACGAGAACATGGGTCAATGATTCTACAGTGAGACTAGATTTTAAGGTACTGCAATATCTACCTAGCTACCAGTATAAGCAAAGAAAAATACCGGCACTCAAGGATTTCCAAAAGTTTACTTCTCCATTTACCAGTATAACTAGATACTATCAGGGGTACTTAAAAAGTTTTGAGTGAGAGATAGGAGATTGCCTGTATTAGTCTAGTTTACCTGTTTACGGTTTTACATTTTTGTGTTTGTACAGGGAATTTTTTTTGTTTGGAGGGGGGATTATTTAATAAAAAACAATACATAGGGGTGGAGCCTGACCTCCGAGCTGCTCAAATGCATGTGTCATGAGTTCACATCAAACTCACCAATTTTGGGGCAATTGGGGAATTTCTCCAGTTCATCAGTCTGAATACTTATCAAGGTGCTCTATTCACGTCGAGGGTGCACAAACAAACTGATTGAGACCTCTCACGAGCTTGTCACTACCGGGATCTTGGAACGTCATGTTGCTGCCTACTTGAGCTGGAACTGGGAGGGACAGCTGCTCTTCTCATTTCTATACTCTCCAAGTTGCACTGCTGATCTCTCACCCCACTTTGGATCAGCGGGAGTCATCTCAATCCCCACTAGCCCAGTGCCCTTACTTTTGCTAGTTCCTGTAGAGCACTTCAGCATTACATCTGCACAATGCTGGACTCAGCAAGATGGCGGAGGCACCACTCTCTGCAGGGAAAGCTCCTGTGCAGACCTGGGGAGTTCTTAATGGCCTGGTGGAGCAGTCTCTACAGCTTCTATACGCCATATTCAAATGCTTCTGGGCAGAGATGGATCTGATACCACACCAGCCTCAGAGGGAGGTGAGAGGGGACTGGAATAGGGGACTGTGCAGCGCCAGTTTTTCCCATCATTAGCCTATTTAGGTGAAGGGCCACTAGGGGCTTGCCCATAGAGGCATCAACCATACAGCTGGAAGACTGACCTGGGGCTTCGGATGCTTCCAAGATGGGAAGGATTCTCAAAGCCGAGTCGGTGGCTGGAGGGGGGTCTCACCCCCATCATTTAATTTCCCTCCGCAACCTCGATGATCAGACTGCCTGCCTACTGAGTAAAAGGGCTCAGATGAATATCTGCCTTCCAGTCTATATTTACAAGCAGCTCTTCTATTATTACCAGGCATCATCTTGTTTGATCTGAACTTTGTGAACTCCTACCTGACACATGATGAATCATTTTGTTTTCTTTTTATTTTGTCTTTATTGTTTCCTTTTATTTGCTTTTAGTATGACACAGCGCTAGGGTGTATTGGCCTACAGTGATTTATTAAGTCTGTTAATCAATTTATTAATCAATACATTTTGTGGCAAACTCTAACAAGACAGACCAGGAAGGGCGCTACGTTTTTGTTGGGGGGAAAAATCCTAGACAAGAGCTACACCTTTGCCAACATCTATGTCCCAAACACATGACAGGACAAATTCCTCCGGGCTACTCTCCGGACATTGCAAGATTTTGCGGAGGGCTGTCTGGTCCTTGGGGGAGATTTCAATATCGCCCTTCATCCCACAGTGGACGCCTCCAGAGGCCACTCATCGACACCCCCACACACACTGCTCAAAATCCACAAGCTTCTCCACCAGTGCAGACTTACTGATTGCCGGAGGGCGCTTAATCCAACAGAGAGGGACTATACATTCTACTCTACCCCAAATGCCTGCTATACGTACAAAGACTACTTTTTCCTACTGTACTATCATCTACCCACACTGCGCGCCTTCTCAATAGGAAGGGCCACATGATCAGATCACGCACCCCTCACAATACAACTAACATCTCCACTATATAAGCCTAAGACCACTATGTGGCGGCTCTATGAATCCCTTCTCACTAACCCTCAGGTGACCAATGAAGTCCAACAAGCCCTTACAAATTACTTTGCTGAAAACCTTCCACAGGACACATCCCCCCTCTTGACATGGGAGGCACACAAAAGCATGATTAGGGGGATTCTTATCGCACCCTGTAGTATACCAAAATGGAGGAGCTACGGGCTCTGGAGGAGCTGTGGTACTCTGCCCAGGACCGGGCGCAAGCGCACACAGACATATGCGCTGTCGGAAGAGTTCCAGGATGGAAATCTGGGGGACGACGGGGGAGGAGACGGGGTCCCAAGGGGTCCCAAGGGGTCTGACTTGCCACGGCCACAGGGGACAGGACTTGATGTTTCCTCAGCAGGCACGCTGTTATGCGCCCACTCCGACCCTGCACTTTCCTCTTACCCTTCCTTTCATTCCATCTTTTCCCTTTTCTATTGCATACTTCTCCTCACGTTCTCCAAACCCTGGGGCTTGGGGTATATAACTCATAATAATGACGCGGCACACCCGTCTGTTGAATGCATGTGAAAGTATAGATATAAAGGGACCTGCGTGTCCAATGTTGTGATACTCAAAGACCTGTTAGTCCTATGCTTTACTCCATTACTGAAAGAAAAAACTAAATCTCAATAAAAAAGAAATTTAAAAAAATCCAGCCTGTTTCTGTTTATTTATTTGTTTTAACCACTTTTTGCACATTATTTTCACTTGGTGTAGGATTGTTGGGTTGTGATTTACTGGTTGTGAGGTGGGGAGAGGAGTTAGCATGTCTGTTATGTCCGATTCAACACCCAGGAGGCAATTGTCCTCTTTATGCTGCAATAACTGGTGCTACCAGATCCATAGGCACTGCAGTTGTACCACAGCTTGTTCAAGCATCAGCAGCTAGTGTGCAGTCACCTCCTGCATCTTCTCCACTATCTCCAAGTCTATCTGTATCTGTAGCACGCCCGCCGTCCTTAAGGGGTTAATGCAGGCTGTGTCAGTCACAGCCAGGGGAGGTGTGGCTAGTGCTGTGTAAACAGAAGTTATTAAACTCCTAAATGGCAGTGAATCGAGCAGTGAAACTTCAGAGGCATAATCTGTAAACAAAACCTGTTTCATTAAGCTAAAGTTGTTTTGGTGACTATAATGTCCCTTTAAAGAGAAATTATATTTTTTGAAATCCAAGTTATCTCTTGCACTTTTTTTTATAGTTCATTGCAGGAACATTACAGATTTATGAGATAAGATCAGGATTCATATACCAGAATGAGAAGCTCCTGATGGGTGGAAACATAAGAAACATTAGAGGGACACTATAGTCACCAGAACAACTACAGCTTATTGAATTTGTTCTGGTGAGTAGAATCATTACCTTCAGGCTTTTTGCTGCAAACACTGTCTTTTCAGAGAAAATGCAGTGTTTACATTACAGCCTAGTGATAACTTCACTGGCCACTCCTCAGCAGGGCCGGACTGGCCCACCGGGATACTGGGAAATTTCCCGGTGGGCCGTCGGCACCTGGGGCTGGGCAGGCAGCCGGCTCACCTGCGGCCGCAGAGGGAGCTCTTTCGGCGGCCGCAGGGTTTGCTGGCTCCTTTGGCGGCCGCAGGGGGAGCCGGCTCTTCTGGCGGCCGCAGAGGGAGCTCCTTTGGCGGCCGCAGGGGGAGCTGGCTGTTCTGTCTCTGCTGGTGTGTGTGTGTCTGCCATAGTATGTGTGTGTCTCTGTGTTATGGTGTGTGTGTGTGTCTGTCATGGTGTGTCTGTGTAACGGTCTGTCTGTGTTATGGTGTGTGTCTGTCATGGTATGTGTGTGTGTGTATGTGTGTTTTTACTCACCTTTTTTTCCCCCCACGTCGTGCTGGTCTCCCCTCGACTGGCCCTGCCTCTACGGCTGAGATTATCAAGCTTGATGAGCCAATCCGCACTGACACAGGAAGCACCTCTAGTGACCGTCTGAGTGTCTGTCACTAGAAAGCAATGTAAACACTGCATTTTCTCTAAAAAGTCAGTGTTTACATTGAAAAGCCTGCAGGGACAGGCTATAGACACCAGAGCCACTACATTAAGCTGTGTGTGTGTGCGCACATGCTAGTGAGTGGGCTTGCTTGTGTGTGTGTGTGTGTGTGTGTGTGTGCCTGCTACTGAGTGAGCTTGTGTTTTTATGTCAATGCCCTTATGTATATCAGTGAGATTGTTTATCTATGAGGCTGTGTATCAATCAGCTTGTGTCAGTGAGATTGTCTGTGTCTGCATGTGAGTATGCTTACTGTATAATTAAAAATTTTACTCTGAAAGGACCAATATTTTACATTGGAAAAAGCAATACATATATATATATATATATATATATATATATATATATATATCAATCATCTAGGTTGGCAAGACATAGACTTACATATAACATGCGACAATATAAGGCGCAATGACTTATGAGGCTGGCATAGATTTTTTTTTCCAGGGCTGCTTTGGAATCCCCAGTCCGGCCCTGCTCCTCAGATGGCTGTTAGAGATCCTTCCTGGGTCGTGGCTGCCTAAAATGCATCCAAACATTCAGTATCTCCTCCCTCTGCATGCAGACACTGAACTTTCCTCATAGAGATTCATTGATTCAATTAATCTCTATGAGGAGATGCTGATTGGCCAGGGCTGTGTTTGAATCATGCTGGCTCTGCCCCGATCTGCCTCCTTGTCAGTCTCAGCCAATCCTATGGGGAAGCATTGTGATTGGATCAGGCTACCACTTCTGAAGATGTCAGAAGACTGCTTGTTTTTCTGAGGCAAACAGCATTAGTCTTGAATACAGTAAGACTTTGCTATATTTATGGAGGCATGAGGGGGCCAGGGGGGATAGATGGTGGTTTTAATACTATAGGGTCTGGAATACATGTTTGTGTTCCTGACCCTATAGTGATCCTTTAACCCCTTAACGCCGTTACGGCATTCTATGCCGTCCCGCATTAAAAGGGCTTTAAAGCCATTGCGGCGGCATAGAACGGTCTGGTGGACTTACCTCCGCCGTGATCCTCTTCTGGAGGGCTGCCTGACAGCCCAGGCAGCCCTCCCCTGGCAAATGAGGCCCCCTATAGCTGGCTGTGGATCTGCCAGCAGGGGGACTGTATGAAATGTAGTGGGTAGTATAAAAATAAAATAATTAAACATGTTTAAAATAAAATAAATGTATTTTTATATATATAATATATGTATATCTATTATATATGTAATATATATACATATTATATATATGTAACGTCATACAAAGTGTATTTTAATATTAATATAAGTACATATATTAGTATTAAAATACACTTATAATTACATAAAAGATTAGATTAGTCTACACGTAGAATGGAAATACCTATAAATGCATATATATTAAAATTCTACGTGTATATTTAAGTAATCTTTTAACATGTGATTTGATTCATTAAAATTTGATTGACATGCCTGACAACACAGGGAGAAAGTGCAGAGAATTTAATTCGCAAGCACTATACAGGGAGTGCAGAATTATTAGGCAAGTTGTATTTTTGAGGATTAATTTTATTATTGAACAACAACCATGTTCTCAATGAACCCAAAAAACTCATTAATATCAAAGCTGAATATTTTTGGAAGTAGTTTTTAGTTTGTTTTTAGTTATAGCTATGTTAGGGGGATATCTGTGTGTGCAGGTGACTATTACTGTGCATAATTATTAGGCAACTTAACAAAAAACAAATATATACCCATTTCAATTATTTATTATTACCAGTGAAACCAATATAACATCTCAACATTCACAAATATACATTTCTGACATTCAAAAACAAAACAAAAACAATTCAGTGACCAATATTGCCACCTTTCTTTGCAAGGACACTCAAAAGCCTGCCATCCATGGATTCTGTCAGTGTTTTGATCTGTTCACCATCAACATTGCATGCAGCAGCAACCACAGCCTCCCAGACACTGTTCAGAGAGGTGTACTGTTTTACCTCCTTGTAAATCTCACATTTGATGATGGACCACAGGTTCTCAATGGGGTTCAGATCAGGTGAACAAGGAGGCCATGTCATTAGATTTTCTTCTTTTATACCCTTTCTTGCCAGCCACGCTGTGGAGTACTTGGATGCGTGTGATGGAGCATTGTCCCGCATGAAAATCATGTTTTTCTTGAAGGATGCAGACTTCTTCCTGTACCACTGCTTGAAGAAGGTGTCTTCCAGGAACTGGCAGTAGGACTGGGAGTTGAGCTTGACTCCATCCTCAACCCAAAAAGGCCCCACAAGCTCATCTTTGATGATACCAGCCCAAACCAGTACTCCACCTCCACCTTGCTGGTGTCTGAGTCGGACTGGAGCTCTCTGCCCTTTACCAATCCAGCCACGGGCTCATCCATCTGGCCCATCAAGACTCACTCTCATTTCATCAGTCCATAAAACCTTAGAAAAATCAGTCTTGAGATATTTCTTGGCCCAGTCTTGACGTTTCAGCTTGTGTGTCTTGTTCAGTGGTGGTCGTCTTTCAGCCTTTCTTACCTTAGCCATGTCTCTGAGTATTGCACACCTTGTGCTTTTGGGCACTCCAGTGATGTTGCAGCTCTGAAATATGGCCAAACTGGTGGCAAGTGGCATCGTGGCAGCTGCACGCTTGACTTTTCTCAGTTCATGGGCAGTTATTTTGCGCCTTGGTTTTTCCACACGCTTCTTGCGACCCTGTTGACTATTTTGAATGAAACGCTTGATTGTTCGATGATCCCGCTTCAGAAGCTTTGCAATTTTAAGAGTGCTGCATCCCTCTGCAAGATATCTCACTATTTTTGACTTTTCTGAGCCTGTCAAGTCCTTCTTTTGACCCAATTTGCCAAAGGAAAGGAAGTTGCCTAATAATTATGCACACCTGATATAGGGTGTTGATGTCATTAGACCACACCCCTTCTCATTACAGAGATGCACATCACCTAATATGCTTAATTGGTGGTAGGCTTTCGAGCCTATACAGCTTAGAGTAAGACAACATGCATAAAGAGGATGATGTGGTCAAAATACTCATTTGCTTAATAATTCTGCACTCCCTGTATTTGACCCTTTAACTCTCTAAGACAGCATAAAACCTGTACATAGGGGGTACTGTTTTACTCGGGAGACTTCGCTGAACTCAAATATTAGTGTTTCAAACTGCTAAATTGTATTACAACAATGATATTGCACTTTTATGGACTATATTATTGTTGTAATGTGTTTTACTGTTTTAAAACACTAATATTTCTGTTTAGTGAAGTCTCCCGAGAATAACAGTACCCCCCATGTACAGGTTTTATGGTGTTTTGGAAAGTTAGAGAGTCACATATAAGGCTTGCATTTCATTTTTTGACATTGAAATTTGCCAGATTGGTTATGTTGCCTTTGAGAGCGTATGGTAGCCCAGGAATGAGAATTACCCCCATGATGGCATACCATTTGCAAAAGTAGACAAGCCAAGGTATTGCAAGTGGGGTATGTCCAGTCTTTCTTAGTAGCCACTTAGTCACAAACACTGACCAAATATTAGTTTTTTGCTTTTTTCACACAAAAACAAATATGAACGCTAACTTTGGCCAGTGTTTGTGACTAAGTGGCTACTAAAAAAGACTAAACATACCCCACTCTCAATACCTTGGGTTGTCTACTTTTTCAAATGGTATGCCATTATGGGGGTAATTCTCATTCTTGGGCTACCACACCGTCTCAAAGGTAACATTACTAATCTGACAAAGGTAACATTACTAATCTGAAAATGGAACGTCCTATATTTGACCCTGCAACTTTCCAAAACACCATAAAACCTGTTAATGGGGGTACTGTTGTACTCGTGAGACATCGCTGATTACAAATATGTGCATTTTTGTTTGCAGTAAAACCTAACAGTATTATGACATTAACAGCTAAAATGTCAGACGGAAATACAAATTTAAAAAAAAATCTTATTTTCTCACATTTTTTTTAAATTTTATTCACAATACATTATGTTCCATATATGAATAGTTAATAATAAATTAAAGCCCTGAACAAAATGATATATAATAAGTGTGGGTGACAGCGGTGAATTACGGTGAATTACGGTTGAACAGACATATAGCGCAAATTCCAGTTTTTGTTTATGTTTTGTTTTGATCAGAACATGTACTGTTGACTCCATCCTGAAGGGGTTAAACATGAAATAAATAATTTGGATAAGCACTACAGCAATCAGTATTAGACATCTTAAGATAGGGCTAGTTACCAAGCCCAACATGTCCAAAAATGCCCAGATCAGAAGTGCCAAGCCTGGGCACTCATCATGTAAAGTTTGACTGGAAAAAGACTAACTTTCGATCCAACACAGACTTCAAGGCTGCTGCTGGGTAGGTGCCACTCAGAAGTAGCAATTGTTTGCAAAAAAACTTGAGTAAAATGCACACACTAAAAAAGGAGGGAATACATCCTGCAGGGTGCTCCAGAAAGGGAGGGCTAATCCCTGAAGACATCAAATGGAAAAAAAGAAATATCCAGGCACACCTGAGTTATTTCTAAAAGGCAGTGTTTATTTGACACAAAGAAGTGGAGAAAACGTTTTGGCTCCTCTCTGAATCTGTTGTCGCTACATAAATGGCAATAATAATAAAGGCTCAGAGAGGAGCTGAAACATTTTCTCCACTTCTTTATTTCAAATAAAGACTGCCTCTTAGAAGAAACCTCAGATGTGCCTGTATATATTTTTTTCCACTCAGAGGTAGCAAGTCTATAGAGCCCCATTCAAGGGGGCTCCTCATAGCTCTCGGTGTTCCTAACCTCCTCTACCTTCCTCCAATTAACGCTCTGCTGAAAGTCTGTGTAGTTGAGCAGTGTGGGATGAAACTTGCACTGGGCAGCGGATTCGGCCCTATGCGAGTTATAGTTCCATTTAGTCTGTTATCATGGGTGGCTGCTACAGTCCAAGTCATGCATGTAAAGTCCCAGGAGTTGGAATCCTAGAACTCTGCTGCCTTGCAGGTGCTGGTATAGGAAGGAAAGCAAAGGTGGGTGACTGTAAAGATTTATGTAATTATGCCACAGGAGGGTTACGCTAACACTAATTAGCCTAAATGGCATCATATGGCTAGTGGGACATTTGCACCCAGAAAACTAATATTAATGAATTTAGAAATTAATTTTCTTGTGTGATGCAAACTTGTAAATAGAATTTTGGTGAAACTATTTTTTTTTGTTGTAAATTTCTTTTTATTGAAAGAAAATACGGCAATAGTGTACACAATGAGAAACGCAGGTCCCAACCAAGCGCTTATTGAGATGAGACACGCAGATCTCCGATCTTTCATTCTTTCGGAACTTAAACACTGTAAAAAGAAACATAAGAAAACAGGGAATAGGGTAGTATCCTCTAACATAAAGCGTGGACAGTAGCAGACGTGTAGGTCTCAACCACTTACTGGGTGCAATGAGACATGTTGGCCTCAAATAATTAGTTCCTTCTGACTTTTGAAAGCATGAATAAAACAATTGTAAAAAGAGATAATAGGGTTTCCCTTGTGTTTGCATTATCTTCCATGCCGTGCTGTCATACAAAGGGTCTCATTTGACAATTTTTGTGTAACTTTGGTGTAATACTTTTTTTGTTTTAAATATATTTATTGTTTCATATTAAGAGCAGTTTTCCCACGCAGGGGAGGTATTCGAACCATAATAAACATACTTCATAAGCGTTTGCCACTTTGTGCGTTACACATCAAATTAGAGCAGTCAATGCCTAGTAAGGCGAAAAGTGTAATGCATTTGAACATAAGTTACATACGAAGGGTTAGGCAGATAACATAATGCACATCAGTTCCGACTTTAGTAATAATAAGCCTCTCTCAGCATCCTACTGTTCAGTCGGCATATGTGAGCCGTAAAAGTTTAAGCTAGATCTGAACTGAAGTTTATGCGCTGTTGTCTATGCTAGATTCTAACGGGTCAGGCTAAGTATGTTACATAACGTTTTATGTCCATTCTTGACTTAGTATTACTAGGCAATGTGCAGCACCCTGATAGTGCATCCATGCATGTTGGCAGCAATGAGTTTAACTGTGGCTTTACTAAAGGGCACACCATTAGACTATGTCTGAGCATATAGTGCTGTATTTGTTAACTAAGTCTAGCAGCTAAAGAAGTGGAGATCAGCTCAGAAAGGCTCCAATTAAATGTATGGTCTGGCTTTAAAGCAGTTTAGCCCCCAGTAGCTACTGTCAATGAAGCAGAGTCCTAACTATTTAGCGTAATGTTAAACACATGCGGCAAGAATGTTATGTAGTAATCAGGCAATGTAAGTCAGTGAGAAAGAGTTAATCTTTTGCTTTTAGATATTAAATTGACATTTTGGCGCGTGTTTAAGTAAGCAGGTTTTCTAGATATATCATGTGATCTAACTGTGTATTGTTACCCGCAGCATTAAACAGTTTGGACTGATACAAAATCGTTGCAGTGTTGTGCTAATTGATATAGGAAGGATACACATTTTCTTAAAGGACCACCCTAGGCACCCAGACCACTTCAGCTTAATGAAGTGGCCTGGGTGCCAGGTCCCTCTAGGATTAAACCCTTTTTTTATAAACAGTTTATAAATGGGTAAATCCAGCCTCCAAATCCTCTAGTGGCTGTCTCATTGACAGCCGCTAGAGGCACTTGTGTGCTTCTCAATGTGAAAATCACAGTGAGAACACGCAAGCGTCCATAAGAAAGCATTGTAAATGCTTTCCTATGAGACCGGCTGAATGCGCACGCAGCTCCTGCCGCGCATGTGCATTCAGCCAAAGAGGAGGATCGGAGGCGGAGAGGAGGAGGAGAGCTCCCCGCCCGGCGCTGGAATAAAGGTAAGTTTAACCCCTTTCCTCGCCATCCAGCCTGGCAGGAGGGGGACCCTGAGGGTGGGGGCACCCTCAGGGCACTATAGTGCCAGGAAAACTAGTATTTTTTCCTTGCACTATAGTGCTCCTTTAAGTTAATGGCTGACCCCATTATGTGCTTAATCGCCAGTGCTTTAGCGTATCTGTCAACCAGTCTAGAGGTGTTGCAACATAAACGGCGTGTTCATGGCTAATACAACTTCTGACATATGCATCATATGACTGTGATAGGTCAGAGCCGATTGTCTCGTATCAGCGTCTCATAAATTATGGCGTGGGTTTGCAATAATTATGAATTGTAAGTGGAGTGATCATACTATATTGCACGGTCTGATCTAGGCTGTAGTTACCGGTGCGGTACTAGCTTTTGAAATATAAAACAGACATATTACATAGAATGCAGTGGTTGCGACTAGTATGTTATGTCTCTAACATGTGAAAGTAACGTTTGTGTGAGAAATTAAATGTAATAATAGGAATAATAATCAATCAGCAGACATAAATTGACACGTTGCTGCGTGGTCTGAAGCGTTGTAATCTGTAATGCTTTGCATGTCGCTGTTGCGGTGTAGCCCTCAGGTCTCCGAGACTCTGCCCGTTCACCCCACACCAGCCCGTGCCCACCGGCCTGGGTCCTCAGCGGCGCCATGGGCACTAGGGGCAGAGGTTGTCCACTAGACCCCACCACAAAGTCTGTAGCCCTCCCGCCCCCTGCACCTCCCCAGCGTCACATTGTGTCCTATAGGGCAAGCACCCCCATGTCTCTCCCACAGCCAGCCTCACTCTTGATGCTGGTACACAGTCCCCTTGGCCACTGGTCTGCCGGTGGGACCGCACACTCCTGCCTCACAGGGTTTGCGGCAGCGGAGACATTGGTCTCCGGGGACCCCCATACCCAGGGATCGGGGTACTAACTGCTCCGGCTGGCGTGAACAGGGCCGTCTTTAGCACAGGGCAAACGGGGCAGTTGCCCCTGGCCCAGTTGCTCCTGGGGGGCCCCAGAGCAGCTGCCCCATGGCCCCGTGATTTCAGCAGCCCCCATGTACCCAGCGGTGCAGCCGCACCGGCCCGCCAACTAAGGAGGCCCCCCAGGCGGCCCATGCACTAAGGGCCACCCAGTTACCATGTGTCAGCAGGGGCCTGGTCGGGCGCTGTGACGCTTAAACAGCGCGACCGGGCCCCTTTCTGTACCGGCTGGGAGGAAGTGAGTGCGGCGTGTCACTTCCTCCCACCGGAGATAATAGCCGTGTGGGAGGAGGAAAGCAGGGAGGAGGGGAGTTCTTCAAGATAACTCCCAACTGCCTCAGCCTGCCACTGGACCCCAGGGAAACCACCCTCCATAAAAAGGTAAGAACCTGGAGGGTGGCTAAATGTATGTCAGTATGTCTGTGTGTTTGTTAGCATGTCTGTGTGTTTGTTAGTATGTCTGTGTGTGTGTCAGTATGTCTGTGTGTGTGTGTTAGTATGTCTGTGTGTGTGTGTGTATGTCAGTATGTCTGTGTTAGTATGTCTGTGTGTGTGTGTGTGTGTGTATGTCAGTATGTTTGTGTGTGTGTGTTTGTGTCAGTATGTATGTGTGTGTGTGAGTGTGTATGTCAGTATGTCTGTGTGTATGTGTTAGTATATCTGTGTGTGTGTGTATGTCAGTATGTCTGTGTGTATGTATGTCAGTATGTCTGTGTGTGTGTTAGTATGTCTGTGTGTGTGTATGTCAGTATGACAGACATACTGACATACACACACAGACACACTGACATACACATACACACACACACGCACAGACACACTGACATAAACATACACACACTGACATACACACACACTGACATACACACACATACATACTGACATACACACACAAACATATACACACACAAACATACTGACACACACACACACAGACATACTAACATACACGCACAGACATGCTGACATACGCACACAGACATACTGACATACACACACACACAGACATACACACTAACACACACACTAACACACACACACACACACACAGACATACTAACACACACACACACTAACACACACACTAACACACACACACACACACACACAGACATACTAACACACACACACAGAGACATACTGTGTGTGTATATGTCTGTGTGTGTATGTCAGTATGTCTGTTTATGTCAATACGCCTGTCAGTGTATGTGTTTCAGTATTTCTGTCAGTGTATGTGTCTGTGTGTGTGTGTCAGTATATATAACAGTGTATGTGTCTGTTTTTATGTATGTGTGTCTGTGTGTGTATCAGTATGTCTGAATGTGTGTCAATATATTTTCCAGTATATATTTGTGTGTCAGTGTATGTGTGTGTCAGTATGTATCTGCGAATGTTTTAATATGTCTGTCTGTGTGTGTATGTGTCAGTATATCTGTCAGTGTGATTGCGGGTTGGGCGTAATGGGGAGGGGGGCGCAGGGACAGGGCCCAGGGGGCCCAAGAAAATGCTTTGCCCAGGGTCCTATTCATATTATAGACGGCCCTGGGCATGAAGGCAGTGTGGAGATTCCGTTCAGCGCTTGATACCTTCTGGGCCTGCCCGAGCTGTCACTGTCGGTTCCCCTTATTATGTACTGTTGAGGCATTCTGAGTGGTCTGCTGGCTTGCTGTCTTATTTATAATCTGCAAATCTGTGTAGCAAAACAAGTAAGGGTATTGCCTATGGGCCATTTTGAATGTTCGTAAGAGTTTCCGGGTGCTTCCACTTGGTGGCCCCCTTGGGACTGCGGCAGGAGAGCGTTCATATGTGAAGTTCCTTGTTAGGGTTCTTGTTGCAAGTCCAGGAGTTAGTTTTTCCATTCGAACCTTGTGTGCAGGATGAAGGGTTGTGTGATCTGGCTGGCTGAATGAGAGCAGTGCGGGTTTGGCCCCTGTTGGCTTGTGGAGCATGTGGAGTGTCTGGGTCGCCCGCATAGTTTACGTGGCAGCCAGCGTCATCTGCTTTCCCCGGTTGCCCGGTCCCCTCCGGCCCCCCAGTTCAGTCCAGGCTGCCTCCCGCAAGCACCGCGGTCCGGTGGGCACTCGGGGACGACATGTGCTCCTGCGGTCCCCCCTCCAAGAATCCGCATACTCAGTGTCCCCTGCACCTCTCCCAAACCTTCGGTACTCCGGTAGGTACATGGGTTGCCTTGCCTGTCTCTCCCAGCGCCGGCCGCTTCTACGGGACAGGAGATGCACTGCCTCTCAGCCACCGGTCAGCCGGATGCGCGTGGTGTCCAGCCCCGCCGGGCTCTCAGCGGTGGGGACAAGTTCCTCCGGGTGCCTACCACATGCAGAGGTCAGGCTGCCATGTTGTTGGCTCATGGGCCGCCCAGGCGGTCCATCCATGGTCTCGGCCACCCCGGACTTCATACGGGCGCTGGTGACTTTGTGCACGGGCTATCCGCCCTCCATTCCACTCGTCTGGTGGGTCTGATCTTGGCAGCCTCTGCCAGTTCGGGGGAATCGGCATGGGCCGGGGGCTTCCAGGGGGTGAAGCTGTGCCCCGGGCCGGCTCTGCTCTTAGTGAGGGTAAGCGTCTCTGTCTCGTGATTTCTGGGTGTTTGTTGGCTGCTGCATCTTGCTCACATGCCGCTGGTTTATGGAGGCAGGTAGGCCGGGTGCTTCGGTTTTGGTGCTCCCGGTGCATTGTTGGCCTCTTGTGGTATTGAAATGAAGCTGGAGCGATTCTCTGTCTTTATGTGTAGATATCTCTGGCTTTGGAGCGTGCATATGCAGTTTTAGTGCCTGTTTTTGGGGCTCGAGCTTGGAGCTATGTCGGTCTGCTGCCATGCGGCCTGGCCCCGCCCCCCCCGTAATACTTTTTTTGGTGATATGCACTTTTGGAAAATTTTGCGTGTGTAGGTTTTTTTGTTTTCTCTTTTTAAACATATTATTCTATTGGTTTTTTTTCCCTCAAATGGACATTTTTTATTGAAATATTTACTTGAGATGGTAATGACGGATACAAAAAGAATTAGGGATTTCCCATAAATAACTCTCCTCCAATCCCATGCAACCCATAAATCTAAGCTCTAAAGAGCTTCTCATACCATATGCTGCCTTTGTTAATAAGTTAAATCCAGCTTGCAATAATGTATTCCTTTTCTCCTGGATCTTATTTATTTTTGCTGCTTTTAAATAAATGCACAGAAAATGGGTATCCCAGCACAATGACAGTTATAACAGCACATTTTGAAAACACTTTATCATAATGAGCTAGTTTGAAGGAAAATATTAAAAAATGTGCGATTTCTATATAAAAAGCAGAATGGTGACTAGGAGTGAAATTGTGCTTTTGTCATTTTACATCTACAGCCCAGACTTTCCATCACTAATATTAATGTTTCCATGGCAACCTCCATTGTAAGGCTGATTATTAGGTACAGTCTAAACAGCTCCAATTTTCCAGCTTTTATTCTTTTGTATAATGAGTCCAAGCTGACATGAGTGACATTGAACTCCACTTCCATTAATACATTTACATGGTTACTTTAAGGAGGTGGTGGCAAAAAACTAAAACAAAAAAAAAACACCTTTCCTCCCCTTCCAAGCTACAAAATACTTCCCAA
This sequence comes from Pelobates cultripes, assembly GCA_933207985.1. NCBI lineage: Eukaryota > Metazoa > Chordata > Amphibia > Anura > Pelobatidae > Pelobates > Pelobates cultripes. The sequence goes on from OW240912.1 coordinate 264,791,603, forward strand.
ATGAAGACAAATCTATTTACATAATGCACTGGATAGTTGATAGAATTAGTACTTCATTTGACAAGGTCTTAAATAAAATTAAGACACTTTGTTTATTATCACAAATGATTGCATTTCATCATCCATAACCAGCAAAAAAATAAATAAATACAAAGCAAAAAAAACCAGAACATCCAGAGTGAAAAAACAAACACTCACCCAGAATAAAAATACAAAAAAAATATACAGTAACACTTATATCACAAGTTGTTTATATGTATGTAATATCTTCATTGGTATTAATCACTCCCCTCTGCAATGTAAATGTTTTTGAATGTTTTTGTATTGTAATTCTTGATGTTATATTTTTCACTCTGGATGTTTTATTTTTCTGAAGTAAGGGCCTCTAAGACAACAATATGCAGTGCAAAAAAGGTTATTTCCACCTGGTTAGAACACATTCTCAAAGGGAGAGTATTGGTAAGTTTTGAAAATCAGTGGAAGATCCCAAGGGTAGAGCAAGACTGGAAGAAAGGGATCAGCGCTCTCTATCTATACAAAATACAACTGAAACAATAATAAATAAGTAAAAAGTGGCAGCACACCTAAAAAGTAGGGCTCCCTCACAGGCCTTACAACAGAAATGGTACAGAAAAAAGAAAGGAAGGCAGCGCCACTATAAACCACATAAATAAAAGAGCACAGAATAGGCAGACTAGAATGCAATATATATGATAGATAATAAGCAAATAGAAGTCCAGAATAAATAGTCTGACTGGTAGATGAATCAAACAAATATCTTTGTAGAGGTGAATACAGTCTTTTGTAGTGGGGGATTCTTCAGAGTGGTGTAGATGCGTCTTTGTACATCATATGAAATGAGAAAATAACAACTGATGGTATAGTATGTCCCGAAAGGGGTAGAAGCAATAAAAGAGTATATGGTCCTACTCACGTTTTCAAGAGCTATGGACTTAGCTCTAGTGTTGATAACGTACAGTGGTATAATCCCCACTTATGGGATACGTGAGGTCTTAGTATTCTTTCTTGATTAGGGAACCATATGTGGAAATAAAAGCAGGAACAACAATGGTGCTCAAAGTATAAAATGCCAGAGGTGAGAAGATAAAAAACCAAGTGGTTACTCACATTTAGTTGAACAGACTGACTGTTCAATGAATACAGCTTGAGTGGTATAATCCCCACCTAGGATTCTTGGGAGTAATATCCTCACTGGAAAGTAAAAACACTTCTGTGCCGGATAAAAGGATGGTAGTAATAAAAAAGTAAAATAATAATAGTAATAAAAAGTAAGATGGCTAACTCACAGTAAGAAAGTGGCCAAAATACCTTTATTTAAAACAATATAGTTTAAAAAACCACAACGCGTTTCGCCCTTAGGCTTTATCAAGTGGAGATCAGAAAGTACATCCTGTTACATACAGGTTTATATAGGCAGTGAACATATTAGAAAATGGCGCCAAAATGATGTCATAATTTTTTTTTTTCTCAAAAGTGCTAAATTTTATATGTGTAAGTGAGTACATACCTATATGTGAAACATGTGATAGTTTAAAATTAAAAACGAGGTTTTAAACTCACAATACCTTACATATTCTATTTAGATACAACAGTCACATGATCGGTTGCCATTTTTTTTTTTTTTCAAAAGTGCTAAACTTTATATGTATCAGTGAATACAAACCTATATTGGAGACATGTGATAGTCTAAAATTTAAATTAAAAACAAGGTTTTATACTCACAATACCTTGCATATTATTTAAATAGAACAGTCACGTATATAAGTCACATTGTATAAATATGTACTTCATGCACAAAATAATTATAGAAGATAATAAAATATAAGAAATATATTATAAAAAATTAATTATAAAAATTATAAAAAATTATAAAAAATTAAACAGGTCGAACTCTACATTAAGACCTTCGGGGGTAAGGGTTTTTAAAAGGAACACCCAGTGCATTTCTTTTTGTCCCAGTAATTTTTTGAGGTCACCTCCCCTCCAGGGTAATTTACATCTTTGGATCCCAGTACATTTTAAAAATTTAGGTTCTTTGTTGTGTTGAATAAAATGCTTTGAAACAGAGTGATTAGGGTAGCCTTTGATAATATTTCTACAATGTTCTGCTAACCTTATTTTTAAGCATCGTGTAGTCATACCCACATACTGGAGGCCACATGGGCACTCCAATAGGTATACAACATTCTTAGTAGTGCAACATATTAAATCTTTGATAGGGTATGTAATACCGGTTTTGTTTGAGGTGAATTGTGTTGTCTTTGATGTGCTGTTTTGGTCAGTGGATCATTTTTAACCAAAGGCTTAAATTCCAATATCCTCAACAAAAAAAGAATTTGCTTATTTAAATATACCTCATCCAAAAATTCCAGTTATATACTTTTTACCAAAGATACACAAGAATGAGACCAATCCACCAGGTAGACCTATTGTCTCCGGGATCAATTCTGTTTTATCAAACTTATCAGAGTATATTGACATTTTACTACAACCATCAGTCAGACTTATGAGGTCATACTTAAAAGATTCCATTTCTCTCTGACGTTTTTTAGAAAATTTTACCTGGCATTCAGATTTTATTCTAGTCACTTGTGATGTCCAGTCTTTGTACACCATAATCCCCCACGAATTAGGGTGTGAAGCAGTTTTAAATAGATTAAAAATGGATAATAAAATTCCAGAAAAACAAATTAATTTTATCTTAGAAGGGATAAAAATTATTTTAACAAATAACTATTTTGGTTTTTTAGACACTTTTTACATTCAAAGACAAGGCACAGGTACTAGGTTTGCACCAAGTTATGCCAATCTTTTTATGGACAATTGGGAGTCTAAAGCAATCTGGGGAGATCACCCCTGGAAAGCAAACCTAGTATCCTATTTTAGATACATAGACGACTTGTTTTTTATCTGGAAAGGTCCTGAAACCTCACTTAAACTTTTTTTAAATCATCTAAACAACAACAATAGTGGCATCATTTTAACATCAGAACACAGCAAAGATTTAATAAATTTTTTAGACATCCAAATTTTTATCCAGGATGGGAATATTAACACTCGAACTTTTTTAAAAAAAAGTGTGCACCAACACAGTCATTGACAGATCAAGCTGCCACTACCAACCATGGTTAGATGGGGTCCCTAAAGGTCAGTTCCTACGTCTTCGAAGGAACTGTTCCCTTAATACAGATTTTGACGAACAAGCTAGAACACTAGAAGCTCAATTTATCAGTAAAAATTACCCAAAAGAAAAGCTAGAAGAATCCCTCAAAGCAGTGAAACAAAAAGAAAGACTTGAGCGTTTAGAATATAATACGAATAAAAATAAAGACCCACCATCCATGCCGATCATCTTTAGCAGAACATTGTAGAAATATTATCAAAGGCTACCCTAATCACTCTGTTTCAAAGCATTTTATTCAACACAACAAAGACCCTAAATTTTTAAAATGTACTGGGATCCAAAGATGTAAATTACCCTGGAGAGGAGGTGACCTCAAAAAATTACTGGGACAAAAAGAAATGCACTGGGTGTTCCTTTTAAAAACCCTTACCCCCGAAGGTCTTAATGTAGAGTTCGACCTGTTTAATTTTTTATAATTTTTTATAATTTTTTATAATTTTTTATAATTAATTTTTTATAATATATTTCTTATATTTTATTATCTTCTATAATTATTTTGTGCATGAAGTACATATTTATACAATGTGACTTATATACGTGACTGTTCTATTTAAATAATATGCAAGGTATTGTGAGTATAAAACCTTGTTTTTAATTTAAATTTTAGACTATCACATGTCTCCGATATAGGTTTGTATTCACTGATACATATAAAGTTTAGCACTTTTGAAAAAAAAAAAAAAAATGGCAACCGATCATGTGACTGTTGTATCTAAATAGAATATGTAAGGTATTGTGAGTTTAAAACCTTGTTTTTAATTTTAAACTATCACATGTTTCACATATAGGTATGTACTCACTTACACATATAAAATTTAGCACTTTTGAGAAAAAAAAATTATGACATCATTTTGGCGCCATTTTCTAATATGTTCACTGCCTATATAAACCTGTATGTAACAGGATGTACTTTCTGATCTCCACTTGATAAAGCCTAAGGGCGAAACGCGTTGTGGTTTTTTAAACTATATTGTTTTAAATAAAGGTATTTTGGCCACTTTCTTACTGTGAGTTAGCCATCTTACTTTTTATTACTATTATTATTTTACTTTTTTATTACTACCATCCTTTTATCCGGCACAGAAGTGTTTTTACTTTCCAGTGAGGATATTACTCCCAAGAATCCTAGGTGGGGATTATACCACTCAAGCTGTATTCATTGAACAGTCAGTCTGTTCAACTAAATGTGAGTAACCACTTGGTTTTTTTATCTTCTCACCTCTGGCATTTTATACTTTGAGCACCATTGTTGTTCCTGCTTTTATTTCCACATATGGTTCCCTAATCAAGAAAGAATACTAAGACCTCACGTATCCCATAAGTGGGGATTATACCACTGTACGTTATCAACACTAGAGCTAAGTCCATAGCTCTTGAAAACGTGAGTAGGACCATATACTCTTTTATTGCTTCTACCCCTTTCGGGACATACTATACCATCAGTTGTTATTTTCTCATTTCATATGATGTACAAAGACGCATCTACACCACTCTGAAGAATCCCCCACTACAAAAGACTGTATTCACCTCTACAAAGATATTTGTTTGATTCATCTACCAGTCAGACTATTTATTCTGGACTTCTATTTGCTTATTATCTATCATATATATTGCATTCTAGTCTGCCTATTCTGTGCTCTTTTATTTATGTGGTTTATAGTGGCGCTGCCTTCCTTTCTTTTTTCTAGAGCAAGACTGAGCTGGAAAAAATTTCTTTAAAATTGCATTCTGAAAATGAAATATGTCTTAATCTACAGTCAACTTCCATTCTAGGAATGGAGAGGGCTGAAAACTGTTCTGATAGACTAAGACTAAGTCTTCCTGTAGAATGTATAATGTGTTCTTGGTGGAAGGAGTATAAGCTGGAATCTTATGAAAAGAAGCCCGTGGAGAAATATTATTTTTATTCAATAATATGGTGAAGACGTATCGATGACTGACTTAGAAAATCCTCTACTCCTCAACTGTTGTCTCTCAACTTCCAGACCATAAATAGTAAGAACTGAGTGAAAAATGAAGCACTGGACCTTGATATGGAAGATGCTTAATTCAGTAGTGATTCCAAGGACAATGGTGTGAGGCTGGAAACCATGGCAGTCAAGACTAGAATGGTGATATGCTCTCTCTCCTGCAAATAGTTCACCAGAGCACTTGCAGTGTCAACCTGAGCCCGTAAAAACACCACTGTGAAAAGAACAGTGCACAGGAGATGTATTATTATTATCGCCATTTATATAGCGCCAACAGATTCCGTAGCGCTTTACAATATTATGAGATGGGGGATTTAACTATAAATAGGACAATTACAGGAAAACATACAGGAACGATAAGTTGAAGAGGACCCTGATAAAACGAGCTTACAGTCTATAGGAGGTGGGGTATAAAACACATTAGGACAGGAAATAGCAATCAAATAAGGTGGGAGTGAAGCAGAGCTGGAGGAGAGAGTAAAGTGCTGCCCTTTAGGAGAGAGCAAGAGACAGGTGTGTAAGGTAGAGGTTACTCTGGGAGGCCATAAGCTTTCCTAGAGAGATGGATTTTAAGCAAAATGATTGAAGACTAGGGGAGAGTCTGATGGCGGTAGGCATGCTATTCCATAGGAAGGGAGCCACCCTGCGAGAAGTCCTGCAAGCGTGAGTTGGTTATACGGGTGCGAGCAGCAGACAGGAAAAGGTCACGGGCAGAGGGAAGAGACTGAGAAGGGGCATACCTATGGATCTGTAAAGATATATAAGGGGCTAGAATTGTTCACTGCTTTATAGGTATGGGCTAGCACTTTGAATTGACTCCTATAGGATGCAGAAAGCCAATGTAAGGACTGACAGAGGGGTGAGATGTGAGGGGACCGGCTAGAGAGGAAAATCAGTCTGGCGGCAGCATTCATTACAGACTGTAGCAGGGCAATACAATTTTTGGGAAGACCAAATAGGAGAGGGTTACAATAATCCATGTGGGAAATTACTAGAGCATGGACAAGCTCCTTGGTGGCATCTTGCGTAAGAAAGGGGCGGATGCGGGCAATGTTTTTAAGATTGAATCTACAGGATTTGACAACAGACAGGATGTGAGGCTCAAAGGTGAGGCCAGAATCAAGTATGACGCCAAGACAGCGAGCTTGCAAGGATGGACTGATGTGGACACCACTAATTTGAAGGGAGAGCGAAAGAGGAGGATCAGTATCAGGACGAGGAAAGACATGGAGCTCAGTTTTAGAGATATTGAGTTTCAGAAATCGTTAGGACATCCAGTCAGAGATAGAAGACAGGCAAGCAGTTGACAGTTTTCAATTGTTAACGGTTGTTAATGTGTCAGTCCACTAATGTCATGTATCTCCTCTGGTGCCCTTGTGGATTACTTTTTAAGAAAAAGATGGCAGATCATATCGGCAATATCCAGAGGGGATATATGAAACACAATGTTTTAGCTCATTTAGTGGAAACACATTTTAGTATGTATGGTGATTTTTAAGAAGCACAAAAATTGGAGAGGGGAAAATAATTTAAAAGATTTGGTAAAAGTGGAGAGTAAATGGATTTTTAATATAGTTACCTTTTTTTCCAAAGGGCTTACATCTTCGTTTTGAGTTTGCACATTTTTTGTAATATTGCTTTTGTAATATATTTTTCATTTTTTATTAATGTAGATTTTATTTATAATTATATTTATATAAAAAATGTTAAATTAAGTTTTTTTATAATCGAATATAAAAAGAAGAATAAGGTATAGATTGTATATTTTATGTATAATTTTGAGTGTATTGGATTGTATATAAAAGAAAAATATTGTCCCTCTTTAATATGTATATGTCACGATTCGGGAAACCCAACACGCTGGCACACACACACACACACAAAAGGTGCAGTACCGGACCTTAGAGTGGCCGGGCTAAGCACACACAGAATAGTCAGGAGACAAGCCGAGTAAGGGGAACCAGAAGACAGAATAACGTGAAATGAGCCGAGGTCAAAGGGTAGGAGAAAGTCACAGAGTCAGATAAACAAGCCAGAGAGTACGTAACCAGAAACACAAGGTAAGTAGCAATACTAGAAAGCAAAGACCACAACAGGGCAGGGAGGAACAGGAAAGGTAAGTATTTAAACCATACGGTTAATTCTGATTGGATAATTTCCAATTAGAATTAACAATCACACGTGGGAGATATCTAGACCTCCCACTGTGATTGAGGCACTGTGCCTTTAACGCCGGGTCAGGTGACTGACCCCGGCGTGTACAAACTTGAGCGTTCTCCCAGCGTGCAGCGTCATGTATGCTGCCGCTGGGGGACGTGGAGGAAACGGCGGGCGGCATCCGAGGCTGGAAGGATGCCGCTCGCCGGACCCAGGAGGAGGAGGGGACCGCGGACGGATGGAGGGTGAGTACCGCGAGCAGAGTGCAGCCTCCCCTCGCAGCCGCCCGCGGGATCCCGACAGTATATATGCAATGATACTAATGTTCTTCCTTTTTTTTCTCCTCTTTTTCAGTAGGTATATATTATACTTTTTGAGTATGTTTATATTTAACCAACATGAGATGATTTTAATAATGTAATAATTAGTTAGTTATTTAGCATCTGAGTTTTCTATGTGCCTTTGCCCTATTCTTTATGAGGAGTGTGGATCAAAGCTTTGCTGTGTTTGCCGTGCTTCTCCAATAAAACTACTGTTTGAAAAAGACAGAGTGCCTGGACTACATTGTCTTCACTATATGGAATGGGGGTTTGCCAGCTTTAGGTACAGTGCACCAAGGTCTAGAAGTGATGAGAGTATGGATCCCTTCTTTGTCTGCAATCTATTCTTTATGAGGACATTATGCTGTTTTGCCCTTAAATTAAATGGACGATCGGTCATTTGGATTTAGTAGCGGAGCTTCCAGTACCCCAGCTGGGTACCTCCGCCATGGACCCCTTCCTAGCTGGAACCAGGGAAACCTCAGCGCTTCTGCCCCAGTCGCTGTGGCTTGACTGGGGTCCTCCTGGAGCCCTCCGTCCTGGAACAGGATAGGGGACTAGCTCTATTCCCTCCCAGGGACTGGATGGCACACAGTTATGGGAGCTGTAGTCCTTACAAAGACTTTCCCTGCTGAATCCTCCACGAGCTGGAACAAGGTGCTGAGCAGTAATTATAGAATTATAGCCCTTCCCCTCCTAATAACTAGATGACACAGTTCTGGGAGTACAACTAATTTTATTGAGCCAAACTCCTCGTCCTTTTATGCACAGACCCCAGCAAGGGGTCTCCATTGTATTCAACACAAGCCCCTCCCAGAAATCTCTGGGCCTGGAAAACAACTTAAAGATAGGTTTCCTGGTGCAGTTGTAACTGGGGGCCAGGCAGTGCAGCCTTATTGCTGAAATCATTATATATTAATTTATTCTTCCCCCTCAGACTGTAGGATGAAGAAGGTGCTGGGGACTTGTGCAGTCGGCTTGGTCACATAGGTTACTGGCAGCTGGTGTTCTATCAGTTTTTGTTACCTGCAAAGTTAGCAGAAGGCTAGTAGTAGAAAGGAGCGAGGGAGCACTGTAAGTCTCTCTCACATATTCTCCTTTGCGGTTGCCAGCACTGTGAGGCCACATAAAAGGTGCAAATTGCATCCCTGCACTCTAGCTCCGAACCTAAACCATCTTACTTCAGAGGAAGAGGGCGGACTATGCAAACAGCGCTGTTTCAGTATCCTGAGCTTGTGCCGAACATATCTAATGATGCGCTTGCTCTACACTTTCTGGGAACAGTTGCCTGGTGTCCCCGTCACCCAGCACTCAATTGTCTACTCTCCTCTTTCCCTTCTTTGCAGGCAGAAGCTCCTGGTAAGCAGTCTGGAACAGAGAAAAAAGTAGATGTATTAAGTGTAACAGAAAGGTAATATGCCACACTGTAGAGAGAACAAAGTAGCAAGAGCATTTGCGCAGGTTGCAAAGTCAGTTTTTTGTTAATTATTTTAAAGTCTGCAGTCCACACTTGCTTTGTTCCCCTGCATCCTTTCTAAGTCCCAATACTTAATTCCTTCTGCACAAAGCAAGAGCATGAGATGTAGTTATAAATATATATATACGTACATTTATTTATTTGTATCATTGTACCTATTCAAGGAACATGGGCATGAAGCTTCAGCTACACTAGCCCCAATGTAAATCCAGCCCTGTTGATAGTGATCTTGTGTGCGTGTCTGCTAGTGAGTTTGTACTGAGTTGAGTGTGTGTTTGTGTGTGTCTGTCACTGAGCTTGTCTGTAGTAAGTTTTTTTTTTGTGTGTGTATGCCTGAGAGTCTCTGTGTGTCATTTTTGTCATGAGCGTCTCTGTAGTGAGATTGAGTGTGTATGCCAAGGGGTTTCTTCTTTGTAAGCTTGCGTGTGTCAGATAGTTTGTCTGTGTGTGTCAGTGATCTTCTATGTCAGCCATCATCAGCAATGTCCCTCTAATTTCTTCTTAGTTGGTGTGTGCAGAAATATATATATATATATATATATATTCTGCACACGATGTATTTTAGGATTGACATACATTTTGCGAGGGAGGGCTGCTTTTGATTCATGTTGAGTTCTTCTTCAAATTAAAATCTTGCTAAAATAAAATAAATTTGCAATGTAAGGCTGTCACCTTAGGTATGATCCCTCTTTTTACAATGCAACCTCCTTATTAGACGTATACTGTGTATGTACTCCGCTCAGCCAGTAAGAGAACACTTTGAGTTGAGCAGCTGACATCATTCCAATCTAAAGACAATCACTGTCCTCTTATTAGATATCTACTTAATTCAACTCACATTGGTTTCTCATACGTATTGTGAAATTATCCTCAGAAAGCTAAAAAAAATTGTTCTTTCTTTCTTTCTTTTTTTTTTAAGCAAAACTAAAGAGTTTTGAATAAAGAGAAAATCACAGCATGAGAACCAGCCAAAAACCTATTAAGACCAATCAAATGCACTTAACTTACATTGGTGCTCAGAATGTTCCTTCAAAGATAAGTTGTTGTTTCTTAGAGAATACATCATAAGAGCAGGTAAGTATATTATAAAAATATATAAGTAATATGAATCAATGCTTCATTTTTGTTAATTAAGAATACATGTGTGACGGACTGTCCTTCACTCAGAATAACTTTTCTATTCTCCCAGATGATCACTGATTTTCTTTCAAGCCAATAAATAATTTTCTGAAACTTGGATGGAGCTGGTGACTTTGTGTTTGATCCCGCTAACACCATGGATTGAGAAGGAACATGCTGGCTTTTTCTGTAATTGAAGACATACACACACAAATACTTTTTAGAATGAAAATGACAGAAGGGAAAGATACTGACAGAGAAATAGCAGAAAAGACACAGAAATTGTAGAACAGAGACACGTGCCGCACGAGTCAGATAGAAAGGTACTTAAAAAAGGGGAAAGAAAGGAAAAGATTGGCAGAAGGAACACCTAAAGAGAGATGGGAAGAGAACGAATGGAGATGTGAGATCCATGATGGAGCAGTAAACTCGTTTTTTCAGTATTGATTGGACCCTGGGCAAGCATTTTGCTTGGGCCACCTGGAGCCTGCCCCCTCCCCCACTCCCTGGCATGCAATCACACCCTTTACACTAATGACCCAACCGACCCCCAAAAAACAAAAAACACACTCAGATACACAGAATGACACTCATACAGATACAAACACTGACACACACAGATACACAGGGGCAAACAATGATACACATGCAGACACATAGATATACACATACAGACACATGCAGATACACAGACACACATGCAGACATACATGTAGATACACTGACACACAAATAGGTACACAGATACACACTCAGACACAAAGATACACATATAGACACAGATATATAAATATACAGACACACAGATGTACACATACAGATAAACAGACACACAGATATACATCCAGATACACAGACCAACAGATACACAAACACGCATATAAACACACAGATACACATACAGACACACAGATACATATACAAACGCACATGCAGACACTCAGACATACAGATACACATGCAGACACACATGTTCACATACAGACACACAGATTCACATGCAGATACACGAACACACATATAGACACACAGATACAATACATGCACACATTCACATGCCAATACACATACATACACATGCACACACAGATTCACAGACTCGCAGATACATAGACCAACAGATACAGACACATGCAGATAAACAGACACATACAGGCAACACACAGACATATATAAACACGCAGATACATATACAGACACACATATGCATACACACAGACATATTTAAACACACAGATACATAGAGACACACATATCCACATGCAGGCACACATAGAGACACACATATATTTCATATATTTTTTTTAAAAATAATACATTTTAAAAAAATTACACAAAAAATATTAAATAATTTGAAAAGCTTATCCCAAAACATTAAATCGAGGCCCAATTTTTAAAGTATTTTTGCAAGGTTACTAATATATGAATTCATTTTATCCAGTTATTAAATATACACACTAACGTAAAAAATTGAACACAAAAAAAAAAAAACTGGTTTAAGAAGACAAGACATTAAAAATACGCAGTGTGGAGGAAAAACCCCCAAATATTTCAGTAGTTGTCCTTGTTCATATTGTAACTGTTCAATAAAGCATTATGAAAAAAAAAAAGCAGGCAGGCAGGCAAACAGAGAGCGCAGGAGAGGGAAAGGAGGGAGCAGACAGAAGGCGGGAGAGAGACCACAGGGGAAAGGGGGAGACCTGGAGGAAGAGACGCCAAAGAGCACTGCAGGGAAACAGAGACCTCCTGGCACTGAGCACAGCGTACCGGTTAATGCATTGTGTACATAGAGTGCGGGCTGCAGTGCCACGGTCACGTTGCAGAGACGGCTCGGGGAGCGAATCAGACGAGAGACAGCCAGTGACAGCAAGTGACAGCCAGAGAGGAGGAGGAAGAGGGGCTGACACACTGGGAATGGTGGTGTTAGATTGGGAGAAAGGTGAGGGTCAATGGAATGGGCACTCTGTGTCTCCATATTGCACCATCTGCCTAGTATTGATTGAGCTGCATGCAGTGTATATGGCTTGGCTTATTACTTAGTGTCTATAGTGTAGCTTTAAGGGTACAAAGATTACGCCTTGTGTGTGATTGTTAGAACTGTGGGAGCTTTAGATGCGCGTGTGGCAGTGTTGTATGTGACAGCTCTGGTAGTGTGTGTGTTGTATTGTGTGTGAGACTGGGACAGCTCTGGCAGTGTGTGTGTTGTATTGTGTGTGAGACTGGGACAGCTCTGGCAGTGTGTGTGTTGTATTGTGTGTGAGACTGGGACAGCTCTGGCAGTGTGTGTGTTGTATTGTGTGTGAGACTGGGACAGCTCTGGCAGTGTGTGTGTTGTATTGTGTGTGAGACTGGGACAGCTCTGGCAGCATGTGTGTTGTATTGTGTGTGAGACTGGGACAGCTCTGGCAGCGTGTGTGTTGTATTGTGTGTGAGACTGGGACAGCTCTGGCAGTGTGTGTGTTGTATTGTGTGTGAGACTGGGACAGCTCTGGCAGTGTGTGTGTTGTATTGTGTGTGAGACTGGGACAGCTCTGGCAGTGTGTGTGTTGTATTGTGTGTGAGACTGGGACAGCTCTGGCAGTGTGTGTGTTGTATTGTGTGTGAGACTGGGACAGCTCTGGCAGTGTGTGTGTTGTATTGTGTGTGAGACTGGGACAGCTCTGGCAGTGTGTGTGTTGTATTGTGTGTGAGACTGGGACAGCTCTGGCAGCGTGTGTGTTGTATTGTGTGTGAGACTGGGACAGCTCTGGCAGTGTGTGTGTTGTATTGTGTGTGAGACTGGGACAGCTCTGGCAGTGTGTGTGTTGTATTGTGTGTGAGACTGGGACAGCTCTGGCAGTGTGTGTGTTGTATTGTGTGTGAGACTGGGACAGCTCTGGCAGTGTGTGTGTTGTATTGTGTGTGACTATGACAGCTCTGGCAGTGTGTGTGTTGTATTGTGTGTGACTATGACAGCTCTGGCAGTGTGTGTGTTGTATTGTGTGTGACTATGACAGCTCTGGCAGTGTGTGTGTTGTATTGTGTGTGACTGTGACAGCTCTGGCAGTGTGTGTGTTGTATTGTGTGTGACTGTGACAGCTCTGGCAGCGTGTGTGTGTTGTATTGTGTGTGACTGTGACAGCTCTGGCAGCGTGTGTGTGTTGTATTGTGTGTGACTGGGACAGCTCTGGCAGCATGTGTGTTGTATTGTGTGTGACTGGGACAGCTCTGGCAGCATGTGTGTTGTATTGTGTGTCACTGTGACAGCTCTGGCAGCGTGTGTGTGTTGTATTGTGTGTCACTGTGACAGCTCTGGCAGCGTGTGTGTGTTGTATTGTGTGTCACTGTGACAGCTCTGGCAGCGTGTGTGTGTTGTATTGTGTGTCACTGTAACAGCTCTGGCAGTGTGTGTGTGTTGTATTGCATGTGACTTTGACAGCACTGGCAGTATGTGTAGTATTGTGTGACTGTGACAGCAATGGCAGTGTGTTTATGTTGTATTGCTTGTGATTGTGACAGCAATGGCAGTGTGTGTATTGTATTGCATGTGACTGTGACAGCTCTGGCAGTGTGTGTTGAATTGTGTGTGTGTGTGTGTGTGTGTGTGTGACAGCTCCGACAGTGTGTGTATGTTGTATTTTGTGTGTGTGACAGCTCCGACAGTGTGTGTGTGTAGTATTGTGTGTGACTGTGACAGCTCTGGCAGTGTGTGTGTGTATTGTATTGCGTGTGACTATGACAGCTCTGTCAGTGTGTGTTGTATTGTGTGTGACTGTGACAGTTCTGGCAGTGAGTGTGTGTTGTACTGTGCATGACTGTTGTGAATGTGACAGCTCTGGCAGTGTGTGTTTTTGCGTTGTACTGTGTGTGACTGTGACAGCTCTGGCAGTGTGTGTTGTATGTGCGTGTTATATTGTGTGTGACTGACAGCTCTGGCAGTGTGTGTCGTATTGTGAATGACTGTGACAGCTCTGGCAGTCTGTATGTGATATTGTGAGTGACTGGCCGTTCTGGCAGTATGTGTGTTGTATTTTGTATGACTGTGACAACTCTGGCAGTCTGTGTGTTGTATTGTGAGTGACTGGCAGCTCTGGTATTGTGTGTGACTGTGATAGCTCTGGCAGTGTGTGTTGTATTGTGTGACTGTGACAACTATGGCAGTGTGTGTGTGTGTTGGATTGTGTGTGTGACTGTGACAGCTCTGGCAGTATGTGTGTGTTGGATTGTGTGTGTGACTGTGACAGCTCTGGCAGTATGTGTGTGTTGGATTGTGTGTGTGACTGTGACAGCTCTGGCAGTATGTGTGTGTTTTGGATTGTGTGTGTGACTGTGACAGCTCTGGCAGCGTGTGTGTGTTGGATTGTGTGTGTTACTGTGACAGCTCTGGCAGCGTGTGTGTGTTGGATTGTGTGTGTTACTGTGACAGCTCTGGCAGCGTGTGTGTGTTGGATTGTGTGTGTGACTGTGACAGCTCTGGCAGCGTGTGTGTGTTTTGGATTGTGTGTGTTACTGTGACAGCTCTGGCAGCGTGTGTGTGTTGGATTGTGTTTGTGACTGTGACAGCTCTGGCAGCGTGTGTGTGTTTTGGATTGTGTGTGTTACTGTGACAGCTCTGGCAGCGTGTGTGTGTTGGATTGTGTTTGTGACTGTGACAGCTCTGGCAGCGTGTGTGTGTTGTATTGTGTGTGACTGTGACAGCTCTGGCAGCGTGTTTGTGTGTTGTATTGTGTGTGACTGTGACAGTTCTGGCAGCGTGTGTGTGTGTGTTGTATTGTGTGTCACTGTGACAGCACTGCCAGTGTGTGTTGTATTGTGTGTCACTGTGGCAGCTCTGGCAGTGTCTGTGTTGTATTGTGTGTGTGACTGTTAGAGCACTGGCAGTGTGTGTGTGTTGTATTGCATGTGACTTTGACAGCACTAGCAGTATGTGTAGTATTGTGTGTCTGTGACAGCAATGGCAGTGTGTGTATGTTATATTGCTTGTGATTGTGACAGCAATGGCAGTGTGTGTATTGTATTGCATGTGACTGTGACAGTTCTGGCAGTGTGTGTTTTATTGTGTGTATGTTGTATTGTATGTGACTGTGACAGCTCTGGCAGTGTGTGTGTATTTCATTGCATATGACAGCTCCGACAATGTTTGTATGTTGTGTTGCGTGTGACTGTGACAGCTCTGTCAGTATGTGTTTTTGCGTTGTACTGGGTGTGACTGTGACAGCTCTGGCTGTGTGTGTGTGTATTGCATTGCATGTGACTGTGACAGCTCTGTCAGTGTGTGTTGTATTGCATGTGACTGTGACAGCTCTGTCAGTGTGTGTTGTATTGCGTGTGACTGTGACAGCTTTGGCAGTGAGTGTGTGTTGTACTGTGTGTGACTGACAGCTCTGGCAGTGTGTGTTGTGTGTTCTTGTTGTATTGTGTGTGACAGCTCTGGCAGCCTGTATGTGATATTGTGAGTGACTGACAGTTCTGGCAGAGTGTGTGTTGTATTTTGTATGACTGACAGCTCTGGCAGTCTGTGTGTTGTATTGTGAGTGACTGACAGCTCTGGCAATGCGTGTTATATTTTAAATGACTGAGACAGCTCTGGAAAGTGTGAGTGTACCCAGCGTGTGACTGTGGACGCCTTGGGGTGGTTTGTGTATTATTATTATTATTATTATTATTATTATTATTATTATTATTAAAGCACCAACAAATTCCAAAGTGCTGTACAATGGGTATTATGTGACTGTTTTGCATTTTGTGTGTTAGACTGACAGCTCTGTTACTGTGTGGTTACTGTGTGTGAAACTAACTGCTCTGGCAGTGTATTATGTGTGTGATTATACCAGCCCAGGTTGTATGTGTATTTAACTGTTACTGTTCAAGTTATGTGCATATATTGTGTGTAACAATACTATTTCTGGTTGTGTTGAACTGTTAGGGCTCTGACTGTGTATCTGATTGTGTGCAACTTTTACAGCTCTGGCTCTGTCTCTCTATCATTGTGTCTGAATATTACAGCTCTAAATGTATTGTTATTGTTACCACTCTGTCTGTAGATGTTGTGTGTGTCTGCTACAGCTCTGGGTGTGTTTATGAATTGTGTGTAACTGTTGGCAGTTCTGGCTGTATTTTTTTGTATTGTGTGTAAATGTTGGTGGGTCTGTCTGCATTTATGTATTGTGTGTGACTGTTGGTGGCCCTGATAGTGTAATTATAATTGTGTGTGGCAGTCTGTTGCAGCTCTGGTAGGGCATATGTATTGGTATGTATATGTTTTTATTGGTTGCTTGTCCTGTTGAAGTGTCTAGTGCATCTTGCTAATTGTGCTGCAGTAGGTGGCCTGGAATGACCCATTGCAGGATCTATGTGGATATCAGGACTTAGGTTACCGATGGGTCTTAAGAGCTTCCAGCCTCCCATCCCCTTTGTGGATCCTCCCACTCCTGCCATTGCAGGGCTGTGTTCCCGTAATATTAATAATAATAATGGTGAACAGGCAATGTGACTACTGCAGGCGTATTAGCAGCATTCTGGCTCTCTGTGTGTGCAGTACATCTGCATGCGTTCCACGGGTACACTGATAGGGTAGCTGTCTCTCTGTGTTTCTGAGATCAGGCTAGCCTGAAGCTTGCAGTTTTCCTAACAGTGTGGATAGGTTTACTTGGGTTAATGTCATAGACAAGAAAACATTGTTTGTCATATAATGTAGCTGCTATCTCTTCATAATTAATTAATATAATAAACCTATGAAATTCCTGTGTAAAATTGATTAATATAAAAAAATACATAGTACATGCATGCCCATATCCATATTTCATGGTGCACACTACGGTTATCTTTTTTTTCTTAGGAGACTGTTAATATCATGATACATTATTTTCCTTTGTTACTTATTTTTTCAAGTTTGTTCTTTCAATTCACTATTTTTATCATTATGTTTAACTATTAACTATTTATCTTTTTTTTTTTTTTTTTTGGGGGAATCTGAATTATACCCAACTAGTTTCTTATTATTTAATTCTTTTGTACTATATCTTCTTGGAAATCTGTCTGCTTCGTGTGTCTTGTCTGAGTTATGTACAATGTAGGTCTTCCCACATCAGACATCCCTTTCCATCTGCATACATCACATGGTGCCTTCCACTAGACACAACACTGCTTAGTAACACATGCAGGGATAGGGATACTGTAGCACAGTGTTATGTATTTATAAGAGACTTAACTCAAACTGTCCTGATGTCCCTCTTTATATAAATTGCAACACCGTGGCAATGTATCCAAAGTTAGAATAATTTAAAACATTGACCATCTGTTGATTTATTCCTTGTAAAGATGACATCTGAGATATATATATATATATATATATATATAGCTAGCCAGTGGAGAGTGAACATTTTAGTTCTAACAAGTAGAAATTCACATGTAGTGGGTATGTCATCGACCTTACAGACTTCCAGTGGTTAGTAACTTTTAAAGCTTATTATTTTAACCCCTGCTGTGTATATGTCATCTTTGCAAAACAATCAAACGTTTTCTCTTTTATTTACGGGGAATGCATAAAGGGGAAGTGGCATCAGGTCCGGAGGGTTTAGAAAGTGACATGGGACTAGGAGGGAGCGGGATATTGACATAGGGAAAGGAGAGTGCTTGTGACAAGGGAAGGGTTGTTGACATGTGAATAAATGGGGTTGGTAAAATGGTGAGAGAAAGGGGGTACCAATACACTGCATTCATGTACAAAGTGACCTACACAAATATATCCCTACATTCACACACTGACTCCACCCCCCTCCACCCCCAGAAAAATACCCACTGTTCCTGCAATTTTATTTTACAATTTTTTTTTTTTCCCTCTAACAATTACTTCCTTATTGGAATTAACTATTCTCAAGATATTTTATACTACACTGTAGTCATGGTTTTACTTATCCATTAGGACTTCTTTTGCCGTTTGAAAGAGATTTTGCAATGGTAGTACAGCCATGTGCTTCTGCAAATGTCAGGAAATAATCCCTAGGGTTATTTGCAGTGTTTGTTTTTATCCAGCAATATAGAAGGTCTTCTTGTAACCTGCCAGCTGGAATAAAATGAGTACCCATCTAGGAGCTGGATGCATTAGTCATCTTTTATGGAATTTATACTAAACATGACATTCTACTTGGAATGCAACCTTGTAAAGGCCAGTAATATCTTCAGCCTAGCAGAAAATGTGTAACACTTTCTAATGTTTCAGGTGTATTGTATAGGCCTCTAAATTATTAGGGTGACACCAAGACTAATTCTGTGGGGCTACCCCTAGTTTGCTAGGCCGATACAGCAGAGAACAAACTGCTAGGAAGACCTGTTCTGGATCATTGTCTTCCATGCTCAAATGGCTGGCAACAGACCACATTGGAATGTCTTTCAGTACAGCTATAAAATAGTAACACACTCATTTAAAAAAAATAAATATATATATATTTATTTTTTGGGAGGGGGGGGGGTTAATATAAGTTAAAGGGACACTATAGTCATCAGAACAACTACAGCTTAATGTAGTTGTTCTGGTGAGTATAATCATTACCTTCAGGCATTTTCATGCAAACACTACCTTTTTCAGAGAAAATACAGTGTTTACATTGCTCCCTAGGGACACCTCCCCAGTGGAGGTACTTCCTGGGGCAGTGTTGCACAGTGTTCAGCATTGCAGTTCAGGACGCCGAATTTTTCTCATAGAAATGCATTGATTCAATGCATCTCTATGAAGTATTGCTGATTGGCCAAACCAGCATTTGGCCCTGCTCCCATCTGGCCTCCTTGACGATTTCGGCCAAACCAATGTTTTCCCTATAGGAAAGCATTGGATTGGCTAAAAACCGTAAATTCTGATGATGTCACCGAGGAGGCCCATCAGGGACGGGGCCAGTGCCAGCGGACTCGTGCTGCGCTGGAAGTAAGGTACGTTTTAACCCCTTCTGAGGGGGGAGGGCAAGCCACCTAACTAGTGGATTAAGCACTACAGGGAGTGCAGAATTATTAGGCAAGTTGTATTTTTGAGGATTAATTTTATTATTGAACAACAACCATGTTCTCAATGAACCCAAAAAACTCATTAATATCAAAGCTGAATATTTTTGGAAGTAGTTTTTAGTTTGTTTTTAGTTATAGCTATGTTAGGGGGATATCTGTGTGTGCAGGTGACTATTACTGTGCATAATTATTAGGCAACTTAACAAAAAACAAATATATACCCATTTCAATTATTTATTATTACCAGTGAAACCAATATAACATCTCAACATTCACAAATATACATTTCTGACATTCAAAAACAAAACAAAAACAAATCAGTGACCAATATAGCCACCTTTCTTTGCAAGGACACTCAAAAGCCTGCCATCCATGGATTCTGTCAGTGTTTTGATCTGTTCACCATCAACATTGCGTGCAGCAGCAACCACAGCCTCCCAGACACTGTTCAGAGAGGTGTACTGTTTTCCCTCCTTGTAAATCTCACATTTGATGATGGACCACAGGTTCTCAATGGGGTTCAGATCAGGTGAACAAGGAGGCCATGTCATTAGATTTTCTTCTTTTATACCCTTTCTTGCCAGCCACGCTGTGGAGTACTTGGACGCGTGTGATGGAGCATTGTCCTGCATGAAAATCATGTTTTTCTTGAAGGATGCAGACTTCTTCCTGTACCACTGCTTGAAGAAGGTGTCTTCCAGGAACTGGCAGTAGGACTGGGAGTTGAGCTTGACTCCATCCTCAACCCGAAAAGGCCCCACAAGCTCATCTTTGATGATACCAGCCCAAACCAGTACTCCACCTCCACCTTGCTGGCGTCTGAGTCGGACTGGAGCTCTCTGCCCTTTACCAATCCAGCCACGGGCCCATCCATCTGGCCCATCAAGACTCACTCTCATTTCATCAGTCCATAAAACCTTAGAAAAATCAGTCTTGAGATATTTCTTGGCCCAGTCTTGACGTTTCAGCTTGTGTGTCTTGTTCAGTGGTGGTCGTCTTTCAGCCTTTCTTACCTTGGCCATGTCTCTGAGTATTGCACACCTTGTGCTTTTGGGCACTCCAGTGATGTTGCAGCTCTGAAATATGGCCAAACTGGTGGCAAGTGGCATCGTGGCAGCTGCACGCTTGACTTTTCTCAGTTCATGGGCAGTTATTTTGCGCCTTGGTTTTTCCACACGCTTCTTGCGACCCTGTTGACTATTTTGAATGAAACGCTTGATTGTTCGATGATCACGCTTCAGAAGCTTTGCAATTTTAAGAGTGCTGCATCCCTCTGCAAGATATCTCACTATTTTTGACTTTTCTGAGCCTGTCAAGTCCTTCTTTTGACCCATTTTGCCAAAGGAAAGGAAGTTGCCTAATAATTATGCACACCTGATATAGGGTGTTGATGTCATTAGACCACACCCCTTCTCATTACAGAGATGCACATCACCTAATATGCTTAATTGGTAGTAGGCTTTCGAGCCTATACAGCTTGGAGTAAGACAACATGCATAAAGAGGATGATGTGGTCAAAATACTCATTTGCCTAATAATTCTGCACTCCCTGTATAGGGTAAGTTTGTGTATCTGACCCTATTGTGTTCCTTTTAAGAGTTTTGATTCCGGTTACTTTTAAAGCCTATTAAAGTGCTTGGATAGAGAGAAGTTTTGAAAATCTTTCACTATTTCATAAAACTGGCTTGAAAATGGTAAGCTACTTTTCAAGCCAGTTTCATGACTAGGTAGTTACTGATTGACTGACTGAGAGCGTCAGCCGACCACTCTAAACCAATCAGCGTCGCCCCTTCCTGGCAACACTCTGTGTTTCCTGAAACTGAGATTCAGAAGCCGGGCATAATTGTATTGCATTTTCAAATGGAAATGTTATGCTTTATCACTGTTCGTATGAAGAGTGCCGTGCAGAGTGGGTGGAGGTTTCACTTTTTCAGTGTGTAATAAACTCTGTCAAAACATGAGGTGGATGATGTTCAGCAATCAAGCTCTACCCAATCTCTCTTTAGGAGAAGCTCAGGGTTTCCTATCAAACCAATCTAGACCCATCTCTCCCTTGCAATTGGGATGTGCAATAGTAACAATTGAAGTTGTGAAAGAAGTAAAAAAAAGACCTTGATTTAAAGCTTGCTGCATGTTTTCTATGGGAGACTTTTAGTGGAGTAAAAAGTAAAGCAACCATATTATTTGATCATTCAAAATAATCGGTGCTGTACTGCACTTGCCAATGTCCTACCTTAAAACTCAGATTACAAATAAATAGTAAACAGTAACTGTTGTATATAAAAACATATTGTTTTGTGGTATTTGTGTACAGCATGGTTAATTTGGGTATAAATGGTTAATTTGAGCTAGACTTGTGTTAGTTTTCTGCAAATTTCTGTTCTATGTAAGTCAAACACTTTCACATACTTGTTCTAATAATGTATCTAAACATTTGCAGTTAGTTTAGTAAATCCAAGGTCAGTCAGCTCTTGCCTAGGTGCCTGAAAATTGCATGATTTTGCTATTACATGATGAAAAGTCATGATTTTATTAAGGACACAGAGGCGAGTATTGCATATCCCTTTCTTTACTGTCCACCAATAGCAGCAAAGAATACAAACAGAATGAAAAAATAATGAGCATACAGTAACATAGGCCCCTCCCCGCTCAGGTCCCAGTATAATAGGCAGCACTTCCCTTCCATTTCCCTCTTTCTGAAGATGCGACCCTACAAAATAATGTCAATAACCAAGAACAGCGATAATGTCCAATGAGGAGACAACGTAGAACTGTTCGCCAAGAAGAGGATAACACTTCAACAACAGGGAAGCACAACCGGATAATCGTAGGACCAAACTCTATCAGCGGGGGGAGTCCTCACAAGCTGAAGCATGGCATTCCACCTTGTTGGATCAGGCTGTGAAAACATAAAGGAACAGGAGCCCACAGGTTAAAGTCGATTCTTGCAACCAATTTCAAGGCCAGACTAAGCAAAACCCCACATATCTACAGTCCCACAATTCAGAGTGATTAAACAAGTCAAGGTACATAATCAACCCCGTTACGACACGGCCCCACTTACCATACCAAACCATTAAATGTAACTCGTCTAAACATACAACAAACTGGGTAGGAAAGAAAAACATAACATGAGAAATATAACATGGGTGGGACAATACTCGCCTCCGTGTCTTTAATAAAATCATGACTTTTCGTCATGTAATAGCAAAATCATGCAATTTTATAACAAGACACGGAGGCTCATATTGCAAGTTTAAAGCTGGTCCACTACTGCAGCAAACGTATGCGGGGCCGGTTAAAAATAAAATTCCCGGAAAGTAGATTCCCTTGACCAATCGGCCATCCTCATGAGATCCTCCAGATGCGCACCTGCAGTCATCATCAAAGAGGCCGAAGCCCCCCGGACCGAATGGGTGCCAAAGATCGTGGTATTAATGCCCGCCTAAGACAATAACCACTTCACCCAGCGTGACAATGTGGTGCTAGATACCGGGTGGAAAGGAGGACGAAAGGATAGAAACAGCTGTAGAGAAACAGCGGTACGGTGGAGTTTGGTGCGATCTTCATATTCGCGTAGGCAAGCCACTGGACACAATGCCAGAGAGGTAGGGAAACTCAGGTGGGACACCGATTTGATAGACGTCTTAGTTCGTCGATTGATGTTGAACATTACCCCATCTGGGGCATATGACCTGGCGTCAAAGTCCAGAGCTCTGACGTCCGAGACCCTCTTGCATGAGACAAGGCAGAGCAGGCAAACTAACTTGGCTAATAATTGTTTTAAGGAGAGTGCAGAGATAGCAGGCCAGGACGAGAGAAAAGACAATACAATGGAGACATCCAAGGTCGTGGAGTAGCGAGGCCTGGGTGGTCAGGAGAACCGAGAGCCCTTGAGGAGTCGGCACATTAAGGGATGTTGCCCCGCGGGACATCCGTCAAATCCTTGATGAGACGAAGAGATGGCAGACCGGTAGAGGTTGTTAGTCCGGTAAGCCTTCCCCGCTTTGAAGAGGGAAGTCAGAAATTGCAGGACCATGGTTACAGGAGCTGAAACGGGATCCGTGTCCCTAGCCAGGCACGCGCCAGCCCAAGCTCCCCAAGCTCACCCATATGCATGTCTAGTGCCGGGAGCCCACACTTCTGTCGTCTAGTCGTTTCCGAAACTCCCTGGATCTCCCAGGGTCCCCGGAGATCCGCCACGCCAGGAGCTGTTCCAACAGGAGGGGGTGACATCGTCCCATCGGGTCCAGTAGCAGTTTGTGAAATGACAGCAGTAGTCGGGGATAGTCCATTGTCATCTCGAACATTTGAGGGAACCATGACTGCATCTCCCAGAAGGGGGTCACCATGACCAACTCGGCCCGGTGTCTGCGGGTTTGCAGGAGTGAGCGCGGGAGAATGGAAGGAAAGCATACAGGAGGTCTCCGCTCCAGTCTTGCAAGAAGGCGTCTACTGCCTCCGCTGTCGGATGCGGCCTCCATCTGAAGAAACGTGACAGTTGGGTGTTGAGCCGGGATGCGAAGAGGTCGATGGTAAAGGGACCCCAGAGAGATGATATACTGGAGAACACGTCCGTATCCAATCTCCAGTCGCTGGTGTCCAAAAGATATCGTGACCCCCAGTCTGCTTGAACGTTGTGCAGGCCAGGTAAGTATTCCGCGTATACCATCAGGTTCTGTTCCAGGCAAAACTCCCAAAAGTCTTTCGCCAATCTGGCCAACACCGCAGACTGTGTACTGTAACGGATCGCCTGGCACCCCGACTGGGTACCTCCGTTAAAGGATGCTCCTAGCGCTTCCTGAGGACTCCAAGCACTGCAGCAGACACCACAACCACCGAACCGGAGAAGCATATGAATCCTCTCAAGCATTTGAATGCTGTAGACAGTTGAATAGGAACCATACGAATAGGTTTACTCTCCTAGCAGTCAAACTGGAACAGCATACAATAAATCCTTCCCCCAATAATGAGACGACACTTCACTTTGAGGGTTAAAACAGGAACTCTCTGTACTGTCACATACAGTCTCTTTTATTCCCAATCCACAAACATAGTACAGCCCACAGGGCGTTACAAAACAACCAATCAATCCGTACAATACACCCAGACACTCCCACACAAAATCCTCCCCTCTGCATGTGATATGATTACTGAACACAATGGGTAATCTCATTATCACCGGCAGAGGAATACAGTTTTTACACAATATTTATAACTTCTAAAATATACATGTCACAAACATAAAACATACATTTTCATAATCAATCCATTCAGGGGAACAACATATTAAAAAATGGCACGAATCAGACCAGGGGTTCAAAAGTTAAGGGAAAGTCCTTTGTGACTAAATGAAGCATGGCTTTCTGGCCCAAACCAGTTTCAGAGTCTTCTATCCTGGAGATAAGTAATTCAATTATCTCCCAGGACAGACACAAGACTCCATTAAGCACATGGTTGCAAAAAGACACAAAACACTTTAAAATACATAAAGTCACTTTTACACATAACACACAGACATTTCACATATCCCCAGATAGCTGGGATCTGAGCGCACAAAACTACCGAATAGCGCTCAGATCCTATTCACACAGTTCAATTGCCATGGAGCCGAAGTCTTTAACTACACGAATGGGCTCCATGGCATAGCTATCTGGGTTAACACATTCACATAAAGTCTGGTCCATAGTCCAAAGGCAAGAGGCGGGCAAGCAGCCCCCTCCAAGGACACGTGGCGAGGCCGGTTTCGCCACATTTCTCCCCTTTACCATCCAGACTAACAGGGTATCTGACCTCCTGCCGGTCAGTGCCCTGGTTAGTCCAGCAACCCACCCACGAAGCACAAACAGCAATACAGCCCACCCACAATAACTGGTTACTACACCTGGATAAAACAGCAACTTGTCCATGTCCAGGTGCCTCACCACGGCTGTGCGGGGGGCTGGTAGACTGCCTTGGTGGGTTGCTGAGTGGGCAGAGACCAGCGGTACTCTGCCCGGGTGCCAGCGCTACCACTGAAGTAGCCTTATTGGAGCTTGGTTGTGGGAGGGGGAGACCGACTGTCTCCCCTCTGGATACACTGCTCTGTGGCTGGGGGACAGGACCGACTGTCCCTACCCCTGGTGCTGTAAGTGCAGAGACTACGGTCCCATCTGCATAGTTGTGGGGCTTAACATCTCCCCTTGGTGGGTTAGGCTGCCGCTGGAGAGAGGGTGTAACAAGCTCCTCTCTCTGAATTGTAGACTGCCGCTGGGGAGAGGGGGTAACCTGCTCCTCTCCCTGACACTCTCTTTGCTGGTGGAGAGGGGGACCAACTGTCTCTCCTTTCAATATTTTGTCCTGCTGCTGGGGAGAAAGACAGACTGTCTCCGCTTCCTGCAGGACACACTGCCGCTGGGGAGGAGGACTGCACCTTCCGTTCCCTGGGAAACAGTCTGCCGCTGGGGAGGAAGGACGACCCCTTCGGCTCCCTGGGACTCACACTGCCGCTGGGGAGGAAGGACAGCACCTTCAGCTCCCTGTGATACATACTGCCGCTGGAGATCTGGGCTGACCGCCCAGCATCCCTGTAGGGCCGGTAGAGAGACCGCCGTCCCATCTCCACCTGCCATCTGTGGGTCTTCCCAGGACCAGTCTGTGAGGTCCCTCAACATTTGCGAGTAAGGACCACCTGGCAACTCCGGCTGCTGGGGATCTGGGCCGGTCCCATCTCCACCTGCCTGTTGTGGTTCCTCACAGGACCAGTCTATGAGGACCCCTACTTCGGGTTCCTGCGGCCGCCTCAGGGGGAGACGGCTAGCCTCCTCGGATGCAGCCTCTACTCGGCTGCTGTAACACTCCTTCCGCTGAGCATACTCTCTCTCTTTCGCCAGCCGGAATTCTCGGGCCAGCCTTGTGTTTCGCTCGGCCGTGACCTGGTTCCAGATCACCCGGCGTACCTCCATGGGTAAATCATCCCCATACTGGGCCACTCGCTGCCTCACCTCGGCCATCCAATCATCGCCAGAGCCTTCCATACTTGTCTGCTCCAAGTCGCTGGATACCTCTGCTCCCAGGGGCGCTGCACGTGTGCTAGCGTTGCCCTCAATTTGTAACTCCACGAACGGTGTCTCTGAGCTGCTTTACCTCGCCCTAGGACGCCATCCCCCCGCTGCCACCAATGTAACGGATCGCCTGGCACCCCGACTGGGTACCTCCGTTAAAGGATGCTCCTAGCGCTTCCTGAGGACTCCAAGCACTGCAGCAGACACCACAACCACCGAACCGGAGAAGCATATGAATCCTCTCAAGCATTTGAATGCTGTAGACAGTTGAATAGGAACCATACGAATAGGTTTACTCTCCTAGCAGTCAAACTGGAACAGCATACAATAAATCCTTCCCCCAATAATGAGACGACACTTCACTTTGAGGGTTAAAACAGGAACTCTCTGTACTGTCACATACAGTCTCTTTTATTCCCAATCCACAAACATAGTACAGCCCACAGGGCGTTACAAAACAACCAATCAATCGTACAATACACCCAGACACTCCCACACAAAATCCTCCCCTCTGCATGTGATATGATTACTGAACACAATGGGTAATCTCATTATCACCGGCAGAGGAATACAGTTTTACACAATATTTATAACTTCTAAAATATACATGTCACAAACATAAAACATACATTTTCATAATCAATCCATTCAGGGGAACAACATATTAAAAAAATGGCACGAATCAGACCAGGGGTTCAAAAGTTAAGGGAAAGTCCTTTGTGACTAAATGAAGCATGGCTTTCTGGCCCAAACCAGTTTCAGAGTCTTCTATCCTGGAGATAAGTAATTCAATTATCTCCCAGGACAGACACAAGACTCCATTAAGCACATGGTTGCAAAAGACACAAAACACTTTAAAATACATAAAGTCACTTTTTACACATAACACACAGACATTTCACATATCCCCAGATAGCTGGGATCTGAGCGCACAAAACTACCGAATAGCGCTCAGATCCTATTCACACAGTTCAATTGCCATGGAGCCGAAGTCTTTAACTACACGAATGGGCTCCATGGCATAGCTATCTGGGTTAACACATTCACTTAAAGTCTGGTCCATAGTCCAAAGGCAAGAGGCGGGCAAGCAGCCCCCTCCAAGGACATGTGGTGAGGCCGGTTTCGCCACATGTACCGCCTAGGTGGTTGACATATCTCACTGCTGAGACATTGTCCATGCAGAGGCGGATGCATGCCAGGGCCCGGTCCCTTGCGAAATTGCGGATGGCGAAGGAGCCTGCCAGGAGTTCCAGCGCGTTGATGTGTAGCTGGGATTCGGATTCTGACCAGTGGCCATAATGGAGAATAAACAGGACCTAATCCCTAATTAGATCTAAGAATAGTATGGGTTAGTCACCCAAAACTGAAAGCAATAGGTACAAGAGCGATCTCACCAGGGCCCAGACCAGTGGCACACGCACACACAAGGTAGGGAGGAAGACAGGAAGTCAGAAAATGGCCGCCGGCGATCTCGCGAGATTCGGAGCAAAATGTAGTGAAAATTCACCAAGTTAAAGAACCGAACGTTCTGTAGAAAAGAAACAAAATCGTGGAAATAGACTAATAAGGAAGAGTGGAAAAAACAGATGAACGAGCAGTTCGTGCAAAAAATTAGTCGAACGCGGCAAACAGGCGAATGGTGCTGTTTGCCGGGAAAAATTTGTGCACAAAAAACAGCTGAACACAACGGAGAATGGGCGCAAAAGGGCGCCAAGGGACAGGGAGAGGAAACAGCAAGACAGAGATAAGGAAAAACACAAGGAAAAGTCACAAGGACAGGGTCAATTGAAAAGGGGGTAATACACAAAATATATAACAGGGGAGGTCTGGATCCTGGGTACACAGAAAAAAACACACCGACGTGTAGCATCAAACAAGCAGAGAAAAACAAATAATACAAAATCTCTAATAAATAAAATAGAAGACCATAAAAGAATCAATAACAGATAAACCTATACAGTATAATGCAAAGATATCAATAATAATATCAGAAATAAAGCAATAAAGATAATAAAGGAACCCTATAAGTAAAGGGACCAGATGATTGCTCCTAAGAAAAGCCCACTTGTTATTCTCTGTGTGGGAGTAACCCACTAGTTAGGCGATAAACAAAATGAGAGTAAGCGGACTAAAAGTCCAATCAGAGAATAACGTGTTAAAAAAAGGAAGCCCTATCTTTAATAAACCTAAAGGAAATAGTATATAGAATAAACCAATAAGAGGAAGGTAAAGGCTAAAGAACAATCTAAATGTCTATATTAGAGACATATAGTAGAAGGCACAGAAAAAACTGTATATAAAATCAGCTAAAAAGCTGAAAATGCCAAGCTGCCTATCCAGAGGAACAGGGATATACAGAGCTAAAAAAGGAGAGGAGGAGGGAGAAATTGATTAAATTATTTAGAACGAGAACCCCTCTTGAAATCCCCCAAAACCCAATGCTAAAATAAAGCAAAGTTGTCCCTATTATACCTCGGCACCGTGGATAAACCACTAATGCCTACCTGAACCTCTGTCCCTTCCTCAACTAGAATAAACAAAACACACTTAAATAACTAAAACTAGTGCATAGTGCTACCAGTAAAGGTGAAAAAAATAAACAAATAGCTTGACGCACGTTTCAGCGTATCAACACGCCGTTGCCAGGAGCAGTGAATGTGAACTGGGTGGTCTAGAAAATATATAAGCCCTTGATTGCAATTAAGTATCCACTGCTGTGTGGAGTGGGTGTACCAAGTAATCAGTTCCATTAAACACTTACCAGTGCTCCTTCCCTTTTGGGGCGTGAAACTGCATTATACTAATGAATAGAGTGAAGGGTGGTAACTAAATACCAACCTCTCATACAGCCGATCGGCGAGAGCCCCTTCATTCTAGGTAGATCAGTTTCTTTAAAGCGATAGGGATGCACCCCTCATATTCATAAGGATTCAAATGTCATCTAGATAAGGTTCATACGAGTCTGTTATCGATCTCCACCAGAAAGCCGGCTCGTGACTCCGTCAGGGGCGGGACTTCCAGGCGTGGACAGGGGGCGGGGGGACTCTTGTAAGTCTATTGCGCATCAGCTAATAGTGACGCCAGCCCATTCATAACGTTGTCGGGGGGGAGCTCTACAAACACATGTGGAATAGGCACCCTCCCTACAGCAATACTGGGCGGTTTATTTACATTTTGGAGTCCATGTGGAATCGCCTGATCGATCGATCTCCAGCTATAGTTCCAAGATTGGAATACTGTATTAATAAAGGAAGCACCTAAAAATCATAATCTAAAAATACCCAATAATTACAAATGTAAAGCAAAATAAAATAAATAAAATGTTCGTAGGCTGTACAATTAAATGATAGCAATGAATAAACATAGTTTTATTCCTTGGTATGTCCATGTAACTGTTGGTCCAATAAACAATCAAAATTAAATAAACTGGATGGTATTAAGTATATACACTTACTATCAAGTCAATATCAGGTAATGTAATAATGTCATCAGTTGGGAACTCATCAAGAAACCCAATATTCAAGAGGAGGTTAATAAATGAGGATTAATCAATACTCCAAAATATGAGAGTAAGTGAGTATGTGTCACCTTTCGGGAGACCGTATATTGATCAAGGTTTATGAGACTCAAAAAATGCAAAAGAAAAAGGGAAAGATATTAGCCACCAATAATTGAAATTAAGTATTTACAATTCCTAAAAGTAAGGATAGGAATATATCTTTCATAAACTAAAGAAGAGAGCTATGTATAGATTATAGAAAGGCAGAAAAGGAGAAGCCCTCGTTAAGTCCATGAGGAGAAGGAGTTTTTAATTTGTAAATCCAATAGGATTCACACTGTTTCAATCTCCTGTCCCAGTCACCTTTTCGTTGTGTTTGTGGGATATGTTCTATCCCCATAAATCTAATATGATTAGAGGAATTTGCATGATGGAGCTTTAGGTGACGTGAGATGGGTGTTTCTAAGAGTCTTCTCACCGAATTGATATGCTCCCTGATTCTAAATTGAAATGGACGGAAGGTCTTGCCGACATATTTTATTCCGCATGAGCAGATTAACAAGTAAATTACTCCTTCAGTCCTACAGTTGAAGAAGGTTCATACGGGGAAAGTCTCTTCTCCATTACTGCTGCTAAATTGTTTGGAGTTTCTCTCGATATGTGCGCATGCGCTACAATGTCCACATCTAAAAGTTCCCTTTGGTAGATATTTATTTGATTGGTTTTTTTAAGGGGTGCCAGATGGCTATGTACCAGAGTATCTTTCAGATTTTTTTCCTTCCCGTGCTGTTATGGATGGGAATGGACTGATCACATTTTTAATATGTGGGTCTGTGGTTAAAATTGGCCAATAACGTTTAAAAGTTTCCATCATGTACGTCCATCCTGCGTCGTAGGTGGCTATACAACGTATCAGGTTTGAATTTGTACTCTGTTTATTATTGTCTGAAAGGAGTAGATCTCTATCTGAAAAGATAGCTCTGGAGCATGCCTTTCTAAGGACCCTGTTAGGGATAGCCCTTTTCTTTGACCTTGAAGTCCATCTAAGCCTTAAGTATTGTCCAGTGAGTATACCTGATTTCAGGGTTTTGGGATGATAACTTTGCCAGTTTAGCAGGCCATTGGTATCTGTTTTTTTACGATACAAAGTTGTTACCACTTTACCGCCAGGCTGTATTGAAATGGTTAGATCTAAAAAATGATGTTTGCGCCCTATCTCGCTAGTAAATGTTAAATTAAGATTATTTATATTGAGGTAGACAAAATCCTCAAAATCCTTTTTTGGATCCCAGCCAAATGATGAACACGTCATCGATGTATCTTTTCCAACAGTGCACCATGATTCCCTTCTCCCATGCTCTTAAATATAGGTTCACATAGGAGGGGGCACAAGATGTCCCCGTGGCAGTCCCTCTTACTTGATGGTATATGGTGCTGTTGAATAGGAAAATGTGAATTCTGATAAGAAGTCTATATATTCAGCCGGGGCTTTTAATTCCTGTTCTAGGGTAAGTCTGGTGTTGGCTATCCCAAGGTTATGCGGTATTGAACTGTACAGGGATTCAACGTCTAAGCTACACAAAATGGCCTGCTCTGTTACATGAATGTCTTTCAGAAAGTTTATTCTATATAATATTTCATTTAGGTTTATTAAAGGTAGGGCTTTCTTTTTTAACATGTTATTCTCTGATTGGAATTTTAGTCCGCTTGATCTCATTTTGTTTATCAATAATATCAATAGCAGGTAATAAACAAGTAATCAGAGAGAAGATGGGACATGTACTTATCTTTGTATCGGAGCAGCAAAGAAAGAGGGAAATGGAAGGGAAGTCCTGCCTATTAGACTGGGACCTGAGTGGGGAGGGGCCTATGTTACTATGTTCATTATTTTTTCATTCTGTTTGTATTCTTTGCTGCTATTGGAGGACAGTAAAGAAAGGGATATGCAATATGAGCTTACCTGACGATGCAGGTTTTGTTTTCTTATTAGTTGAGCATTTTGAACTCCTATTTATATCATGTGAAAGTTAACTTTAAATGTTACTTTAGTTATGTAAAACTATTTGTTTTGCATAATTAGCTTATGTATTAAAATCTATTAGCATTAATGAATTGGTCATCTACAGTGGAGGCTCATCCATAGGGGCCCTTGGGGGAGCTCCCCACAAGTTTGTATGTGGGGAAAAAAGTATTTGCAGTAGTGTAGAAGGAGAATATATTCTTTTTTAGGAAAGGAGGGTGTAAGCCAAAGGTATATGGGTAACAATTTGTATTTCTTTAATTATGACCTGTCTAATCAAGGCCCACCATAAGCCGATAGCACCAGTGGGGTTACAGTGCCCACAGGAGAGAGAACAAAGAAACCCTATTGGAAGTAACACAGAGAGAGCACAGCAGCAATAGCTCCTGGCCTCAGCCAAAGAAGTGATGAAAGGGACATTTCTGACACAGCGAATTGTGCTGTGTGTTTTTATTGAGATATGCGAAGACAAGAAATTATAGGCACGCATGCCGCTATATATATGCAAGCATATAAAAAATGCAAGTGTATACTTTTTACAGGAGTTCGATTACTGTGTTAACTCTGACAGTCGCCAACGTACGGTCCAGAACCGCCAGATATTGGAAAATAGTATATTACCATGATATGTAGAGCGATCCCCAGTATTAGCTGCTACCTGAGTTTTCCCTTAGTACATTAAGTGAGCCAGTGCTATGTGGGGAGTTCAATCCTTCCCTCCACCTATTATAAAAATAAGGTCTGTTAGAAAGAGAGAGTGTGTAAGTAGATAAAGAGAAAAGAAACAAGAAGGGTTCTCATATCCGGGCGATCAAGCGCACCCACCTCCCCGTGACTCCTGTCTGTTCAAGCATCACAGATCACGTGCCATATAAACAAACCATGGTTGCCAGGCCTCCGCATGTCTGGAACTCGCCCCGAGCAGAGAAGCATGTAGCACCTCAGCTGCCTGTATATCCTCAACCCTGCGCAACCAAATTCCCGAGAATATCAGTCACCTTGTCCCTTACCATATCCCAAAAGGGTGCAATTTCCAGACATTCCCACGATATATTCCACATCGTGCCTCTTTCAGCCTGGCATCTCCAGCAAGTGGGCGGCACACTAGGAAATATCCTGTGGAGGAGGATCAATGTCCTGTACCATAATGATATTCATTTGTAGTTAGTTTACTGGTACTGTGAGCTGATAGAGCTCACCTTGTCCCATTGTGTAGTTGAAAAGGATTTACCTATTAGTTCTTCCCACTTTCTTTGGAACTTATTGTTCATGGGGCTATTCCCAACCATGGGGTGTTGATAAAGCATCGAAACAGCCTTCTCAATCACCGAGCCCCGCGAGCAAAGCTCCTCAAACCATGTGAGGTTCCGATGCAGCCTATCTCTCTGCGGTAACATACGAACATAGTTCTGTTGTTGAATATACCGTAGAGTGATCAAGGGAGTTCGCTGTCTACCCTTCAGTAACACATCCAGTGCAAGGAACTGACCGTCCCATAACGCTCTATGAATAGGGATATATTCTCCTTCCCCTAGAAACAGCCAGGCCGATAGTGGTAATCCGCAACCAAGTTTGATATTATTGGACACCGGCAAGAGAGGGCTAGGTGAAATCTGAGGTAGTTCGCGTACAGCCTGCCACGTGCGGAGTGTTTGCGTGACTGGCGACGTCTTATCTCTGTGCTCCATAACCTCCGATTCCCCCCAGCCACACAGCTGAGTACACGGGAACTCCCATTCTACTCCAATGTTACCCAATATTTTTATGGGGACAGCAGATGCCAATCCAGTATCTGTTGCAAGACAGTGGCCTGATGATATTTTTTTAGGTCAGGTAAAGCAAGGCCCCTTTATGTCTGGGCAGACAAAGCAAATCATGGCGTAGGCGGAATCGTTCCCCCCCGCCAAACATATTTAATCACCGCAGACCTCAAAGAGGACAAAAATTTAGGGACTGACTATTCTCACCAGAACAACATGTGACAGACCGACTGGCACCCCGACAAAGTACCTCCGTTAAGCTCCTTAGCTCTCTTCTGGGACACAGGAGTGCTTCAGCCCCTAGCCGCTGCAGCTTGGCTGGGGTCTCTCAGTTGCTTGCCGCCCTGGAACAGGGTCCTGGGTACAGCTTCGACTGATTAAAGGAACACTATAGGATCAGGAACACAAACATGTATTCCTGACCCTACAGTGCTAAACCCACCATATAGGTGGCTTGCCCCCTATAAAAGTTAATAAAACTCACCTTATTTCCAGCGCTGCGCGGGTCTGCAAGCGCTGGCTTTGCCCCCTTTGTGACATCATCAAAATTGCTGATTTTTAGCCAATTCAATGCTTTCCCATAGGGAAAGGCTAAAATCGGCGCGGGGCCAAATGCATGACTCAGTGCATCTCAATGAGTAAAATTCAGCGTCTCCATGCAGAGCGTGGGAACACTGAATGGCAGAGCTGCCAACTGTGCAGCACTGAGCAAGTAATCACCTCCAGTGGCCATCTGAGGAGTGGCCACTTGGAGTTGTCCCTAGAGGCAATGTAAACACTGCCTTTGTCTCTGAAAATGTCTGAAAAAGTCTGAAGGGAACTATTATACTCACCAAAACAACTACTATAGTGTCCCTTTAAGCTCTCCTGCAGAGAGTATAGCTGATCTGCCCAGACTGAGTGAAGGGTGTAAAGGAACTGGTTTATTATGGCCAAGTTGCCTGCTTATATACACAACTCCCAGCAGGGGGTCTCCACACAATACAATGCAAGCCCCTCCCATAAATCTCTGTGCCTGGGAGATAATGCATTAAAGAACGGTAAGGCAATTACTGTATTTTTAGTTCCATAATAGGAGAAAAACAAGAAAAAATATATTCTGAATCAAATGGTGTACTAAACTATTTAATAAACTATATCAGAATAATATTTCAATCATGTAAAGTGAACAGCAGTCAACAGTGGCATTAAGAACCATCATCACTGTCCTTAACAAATGAAGAGAGACTTTAAGATACGAGTCCTCTTCTAGTTTTCTGTGTACCCCAGGAACTCATCATTCAGAATTTATGAAGCTCAGTTGCTCACAATCACTGAGATCACTTTCTTCGCTATATTCATATAAGATACCATCTTCGCGTTCCATCCAAAGCATTGCTAATGCCACATTTTTTGAATGACTGTACAACGTTTTCCTCCTTCACGGAGTGCCATGATTATTTCACCCATTCACAAACTTGAGTGATAGTGCGCCTCTTCATTCGTAGGCGAGACCAGTTGCTAGGCAACGAGCGGGGGAATGCCGTTTAGACAATCATGGATTGTTTTTCACCCTCGAAGCAGCGTGCCACTGGACAGACACATCACAGGAACAGGTAAGTTGATTTGCAGGGCCCTGCCTTCTTCCACCACAGTTACCCCAGCAGCCTTCCCTCCTCCATGCCGCACGATCTCAATATATTTCCCGACTGGGATCTGCTTTTCACCCCTGTACTCGGGCTTGGCGATTCGGCTCCAGGGAACACACATTCGCTCCATAAGACGCACAGACATTTCCCCTTACTTTTGAGGAGGAAAAAAGTGCGTCTTATGGAGCGAAAAATACGGTATTTTCAAGGAACAGAGAGGCAAACATAAAAATATAAAACATAAAAATACCCCAAAACATCATAAAAATATGCTGTATAATAACCCCACAAATAATACATCTTTAAATAGCCCTGATCTGAGTGCCCAAGTTCTCCAAACAGCGCTCAGATCCATGCAGTGTAGGAGAAACGCCACCGTGTTAAAGTTCTGACCGCACACGTCCTATGCCTAAAACAGTTCCAAGGCGTTTTGTGCTTTGGCTGGTCAACATTCGTGAGCTCCTGCGGCCGCAATACGGGGTGCTCCAGCTGGCTCCTAGGATGCATTTGTTCCCCTTAGTCTCAGGCACCTTCCCTCCAAAAAGCATGACAAAAAAGTGGTTCAGAACTGCGAACTAAGTTGTCCGTGAACTGCACGGTAAGCTCATGCCGAAAAACTGTTCCATAACATTCGTAGCTAAGTCCCACTGAGGTGACTGGGTTAATTCCATAACGATCGCGGCTAAGTACCTCTGAGGACAATTCCTGGGTTTGGTTCATACGAATGGCCACCAGAGAGACCGCTTTCGGTTACATTCACATGAAGGGAAAGTGCCGAACCAGGGGCACCCAGTGCAAGCTACTAATGGCGGCTGGGGAGGTTTAACTCCCGAACAGGGTCTTTGTATATAGCCCATAGTCCTTGGGCAGGAAGCTAGCTAGCAGGCTCCTCCAGGAGCTCGTGGCATAGGCACGTTTGCCACAAACAACATTAAACTACAGTTGTTCTGTTAACTATAGTGTCCCTTTAATAATTACCCTGCTCTTTAGGTTTGTAACTTTTGCTTATTTTTTTAATAAATATATTCAAACTTTGTGTGAATATTCTTACTGCCCTTTTCTGAACTTATTGTAATGTAGTTACTTATTCTTGTTTTATAACAGGATAGGACAATTTACTACACACAAAACATTGAAGTTTAATGTGCTAGCACAAGTTTGTTGTTGTTAATTTCTCTCCAAGACATTGTGTGGGACAGGAAAGGTGAACCTGTTACATTATTATTATTATTGTGCACAAGTGAACTCTAAAACATTAGATGATAATTATTTTACTATGAGCACCGGTTTTTCCCCTATGGCATGTTTTGTTTTAGAAACTGGCACGTTGAGGGGGAGGGATTGCTGCAGCTGTAAGGTTGACCGTGCAGGCGGGGTGTTGCTTGAGTGTTGTGATGTCACATCAGGAAGAAAATGCTGCAGTGTCAACATAGGCTGCACTACCTTATGCACCACAACAAATAAGCAACATATGACATTCTGCCTTCTAAGTAAACATAACCGCTGTAAACCAAGCATTTGCTATGGTATTTTCTGTTTTTGGAACTGGGTAGAATCTGCATAACATTAACCCCTTAGGCAGGCATGCTATGCTGTCTTGCAAAATGATACTACATAATGTTTTGAAAAACAGGTGGGTGCAAACTTCAATCTTTGGAGTTCCATTCAGGGCCGGACTAGAACAAAAATTTGTCTGAGGCATTCAAAGGCAGAGCAACCCAATAAAGGTGGGGCATGGTCAGAGAGGAGCCTGTGCCATCGCCAATGACACACGCACTTCTTCTCCATTTGCTGATGACTTGTGTCTGGTGTCCCCATAAGTGGAATATCAAAGGGCAAAAGAGGGTACAGGGATGGGAGAAGGTGTATATAGAGAGGCTCCCTGTGATTGTGTATCCATTTAGAGTCTGCTTGTGATTCCTTGATCTCCCTTATCAAGTCTCTACCCATGGCCATCGCGCCTCACATTTACATGGTTTGCCGATGGCCAATTCGGGCCTGGTCCCATTTAGTAGCTTACCAGAAGCAATACTCAAGAACTTGTAGGATCTTCTCCGCAATCTCATATAGAATCCAGGAACCCATTTCAAGGCACAATTCTAAATGTTTACTATAATATTAGATATTTTTAATATTAGACTTTTTACATTCAAATTTTACATGCAAATTGTTGAAGTTTTAGTATCTTTGGACAGCAATGTTGGTTCTTGTGTCTTTTAGGTGAATTCTAAATAATGTGAATATTTTACCATTGATTGTGTTTTACTTTTCATACCAGAACCTGCACAATGCAACGGAGAGGATGGAGGAGTCGAAGCAGCGACAGAGATGGTTGGGGTGCCTGGGTATGTCTCGAATTGAATATTATTTATAATCCCGTTTTTGTTTCTTTACAGGGGTCACTGCTAAATTGTATTTCCTTTGCAAAGATATGGTCCTGTCTACTCTTTAAATTTACATTTTATTTAAGGGACATCCCGGAATGAGGTTTACGCAGACTACATAATAAAATGGGGTTTACACAAAACAGAATAGAAAATGTTAACACAATAATAGTCCTGCAGGTTACATGTACAAAATGCTATATACAAAAAATTTACTGTTTAAAACTGCAAAACATGTTATACATGCAGTAGGAAAGCATCAAAAAATCAAATCAAAATGAAAAGATACAGGTTTGCGTGTGTGCACACGCCCTGCTGACACAAGAGCCTAGTTTTTCCCCAGTAACGTGTCTCAAAGCCTACAACTGCAATGTTTCTTGGAAATCTCTGCAGTTTTAAGACATTTGTATTTGCAGGGAGAATATGGAATGAGTGTAGTTTGTTGTGGTGTTTGGCATGTCCCTTTAAATCGGGCATCTCAAACTCTGAGCCCCCAGATGTTTTTATCTATAACTCCCAAGATTATCTGGTTGTAGGCAGTACCCTTGTAACTGAACGGCAGAGTAAGCTATTTGTTATATGAGAACCTGTACAGCCCCCTCGCAGGCGGCTGCGCTGGAGGATGTGATATGATCGATCGTATTATACCACCGGTACAGAAATATATTTAAAAAGAAAAAATACATATATATATATATATATATATATATATATATATATATATATATATATATATATATAAAATCAGAAAACAATACTTAACTCCCACGAGATGTAGCTTCCCAGGTAGTATTCCCTATAAGCCACTCTTCTTAAATAGCGTACAAACAACGATATTTTGGGAATATGATAGCGTGTGGTAGGCCCTATATTTTTGCCTCTATTTGGGCTGGTGAGAGGCCGCGAAGAATGGCATCAATCGCCTCGGGGTGGGTTAAGGAGTCTTGCTGTCCACTTTTTGCGGTGGATGGGCTGGTGGTATCGTGATTTCGTAGAGGAGCGTACATGAATGGCGTCTTTGGCTCCGCCCCTGTGTCAGTGTCATTTGTGTGTGAAGAATGCAAAAAAATTCACTTTCACTGACGATATCATCGTTGTAATACATTTTACTGTTCTGAAACCCTAATATTTGTGTTCAGTGAAGTCTTTCAAGTAAACCTGTACCCCCCATGTACAGGTTTTAGGGTGTCTTGGAAAGTCACAGGGTTAAATATAGTGCTAGCAAATTAAATTCCCTGGACTTTTGGCCTGGGTTGTCAGGCAGGACCCTCAAATTGTAATTAATAAAATGACCTAATTATGTAAAATTATTGCATAAATAAATACGTAGAATTATTATTTTTATATATATATATATATATATATATATATATATATATATATATATATGTGTGTGTGTGTGTTTTAAGGCCGTTTGGCCTGTATTTGTGGTAGGGGCTTAAATTAATTCACTCCCCTATATAAGAGACACCCCTTACCTGACTCATATCGCTTGAGGTCAGCATCAGAATGATTTCCACTTCCGGGTCATCCAGACGCCATATTACCTGATTACTCCATGAGGTTTTCTAAGCTGAGCTGTGTCAGGAATTCAGCCACAGACTTTTCCGGCCTACCACCTTCTTTCTTCAATCTATCGCTGTGGATGGTGTCCAAGTAACTCACAAACCGTAAGTCGACCTACCCGTTACGCCAGGCATCAGTCTCACGGCATCATGCACGGGTCAGGTCCTCACTTTGCGGCTGCATTTTGTCTAAATCTGTCCTAAAACCATTGCATGTTCATGCATATCATTCGTTTAAATTCACTTGTTTATATCTGTCACTGGCTCATTTCGAGCATTAGCATACTCCCAAATGGAAACACATTCTGTTTCAATTGCCTAAACATACTAGGCAATTCTGTGCGTGCATTTCGAATCTCACTGCTCGTTTCGTTTTGTTTCCCTGACATACCAGGCTTACGGTTCGTGCAATTTTCTACCAAACGGGAACTAGTTCATGCATTTACTATTGTACTACACACACGTTTCGTGCGTTTACAACCCACGAACAGAACTTTGGTTTGTTACAATGACTGTTGTTAAGCTATTATGTTCACTTATTGTATATTGTCAAACGGGCACTGTTTGTTTCCCTGTCATACAACTATAATGCTGGGGCATAGCTCACGAACAATGTTTCACATAAACCACACTGACCCCTACAGGTCACTCTCAAAATCTCACGTTAACCTTGCATTTGGATTAACCCCTTAAGGACCAAACTTTTGAATAAAAGGGAATAATGACATGTCACACATGTCATGTATCCTTCAGGGGTTAAAGGGTATTTTACCATACAATCAGCATTTCTGACCCCTACTGGTCAACAGCAAAACTGTCTTCACATGTCATATACAATTACCAGCCAATATAAATTACACATAAAATTGTTTTAAACATAGCCATAAACCATAAATTAAACTCCAACATGGGCTCAACTTCAGGTTTAATTCACAATAATTTACATTTCACATCAAGACTAACAGTGGTTCTTTCAACACTGCCACCTACAGGTCTGTCAAGTACATTGACAATTTTCATGGGGTTTTACAAACACCAAAACACTGACCCCTATAGGTCAACAGACAAACAACATTTCACATACCAATCAGTATCAACTACACTGCCACCTATAGGGCACTCGGCAGATCTCCAGTGCACTTGCATTTTGCAACACCGTGTTCACTGACCATTCAATAAGGCATACAACAATTCACATTGCAAGCAGTATATCAACATCTGTTATAAATACACATATTATTACACAGTAGCACACGCATCTGTATATACGTAACAGGTAATATGGTTCACATACATACGGCACTTAATGGGTTAAGATTGATACATATTTAACCAGTATGGATATGATGTTTAATATTTACATATCACGGCACTTTACTTTCACATATACTGTATGTTTTAAGATAAGCTTGGTCTATGCCATATTTCCTTATGCCATACGATTTTATCCATTCAGGTTACAGTTACTACTAAAAAACCTATACGGATTGTCAGGTTCAATACCATACTACCAGGTACGTACACCTGCTCACGTAGTTGTCCATCTCTTACCTTCCCTGGAATAGTAATAGTGTACTGGCAATTAGGATTCTAGGGCCCAATATGTATTACCCCCTTTTTTCTCTGCATTACGCTTCGGTTAGTGGTCCTGTGAGGCCAACACCCCGCCTCACACTCGGAGGCATACAACCCTCGGGAAACTCGTGAGCTAACCGCCTCGCATTGTATCATAGAGAGGGCCTCACCTGTCACTCCCCTTTCTATTTTTCTGGTTACTGTCACCATGAGGCCAACATCCTGCCACAACGTTCGGTGGCCACACAAAATCCCCTCGCGCCAAGCATAGATAGAGCCTCTCAAGCCACTTGGCAACTAGCAGGGCCTCACCAGTCACAAAAAAAACACCAAGCCTAATCGTTTCACCTTACGGCTTAGCTAGCAAGCCGGTACATGACCCCTGGGTACAAATATATAATTGCAATCTTTATTGTTATTTAAGTATTTCTCAAAAAGATGGTAAGAATCACCTCTTCCTAGCACCCCGGCTAGAAGTGATACACCTTCATCTCTTACCTTCCCTGGAATAGTAGTAATGTACTGGCAATTAGGGTTCTATGGCCCAATAGGTATTACCCCCTGTTTTCTCTGCTTTACGCTTCGGTTAGTGGTCCCGCGAGGCCAACACCCCGCCTCACACTCGGAGGCATACACCCCTCGGGCCACTCGTGAGCTAGCCGCCTCGCATTGTATCATAGAGAGGGCCTCACCTGTCACTCCCCTTCCTATTTTCTGGTTACTGTCACCGAGAGGCCAACATCCTGCCACAACGTTCGGTGGCCACAAAAAATCCCCTCGCGCCAAGCATAGATAGAGCCTCTCAAGCCACTTGGCAACTAGCAGGGCCTCACCAGTCACCAAAAAACACCAAGCCTAATCGTTTCGCCTTACGGCTTAGCTAGCAAGCCAGTACAAGACCCCTGGGTACAAATAATAATTGCAATCTTTATTGTTATTTAAGTATTTCTCAAAAAGATGGTGAAGAATCACCTCTTCCTGGCACCCCGCTAGAAGTGATACACCTTCAAGCAGAGGAGATGTGGCTCCGACCTAAGGAAAAGCAAGGAAAGCAGAGTTATTCAAACTCCTCCATACATCAACGGACAACACGGAGGCAGGGGAAAGCCCAGCAACACCAACTCAGGTCACACCCAGGCCATGCTAGCCTCACTCATAAACTCATGAGCCAAAAAATTTACGACAGACTGGCAATCTCGAGTCGGTCACAGCCTTCACAAGGCTGGGCCTCACGCTACTGTACAACCAGCACCAACCGAAACTCGGTTACCTGGTACAATCAATTCTTGGTACAAGACGTTAACCCTGCACATATGATCCCGGCACATTGGGGAAACAAGGCATAAATATGTATGATGATGTATCTATGATGGTCAGACCCAGGGATTCTAGGTAAATCGGGAACTGACCATCCCTTGGTTGTGTTGGCATTTGGAATATGTAGAGATGCTTATTTGTTCAGGGATTTTCTCCCAAACAAACGGACGAGCACTCTCAGGCTCCAGGTACCAGCACCTCTGAACTACCAGAGACAATTGGTATTAGTAGTTGCACTGCATATAGACTGTTGCATATATGTTCAAATCATTCAGGGCACATGACAAACCATGTGTCCTAATACAACTTACAAATAACGTACTCACCATCTGTACACACCAATGCATTTTCAACACTACTGACTCATCACCCTTCCAGACTTGTAGTAGATTTACGAAGGCTCTGGAGCTTCAAAGGGCTCCCATACAGGTATCATAAATAAACCCTCAAGGAATATAGCATGCCCTCACTTACAGTCAGCACAACAGAACCGTCGGCTGTAAACACACTCATAGCCAAGATTTGCAGAGGGGTTTTTACTTGGGTTTTCCA
>OW240912.1:264839169-264965909 GCA_933207985.1 Pelobates cultripes
GACTCCCAATTATCGAAACGAAGAGGGTGAGAGACAAACGAGGTCATCAACCAAACAGGCGGAGTCGTGGGTTATCCCGAAATGACATCCATTGGCGGTCCTGGAGAAGGTTACATTGAAAATGAGAATATAAAACCGGTTAGGTACTGAACCGTAACTGGTCAAGCAGATGAACCTTTATAAGCATTTGTAGTATATGGATACAGTACAGAGCAAACCATAATAACGGTAGTATACATTATATCATGCTCCTGAAAACGATCTAAACGCATGTCTCTACAATCTGCACTGAAACGGGAATGAGAGTAGACCACTAACTGATAAAGGGTAAAACA
This sequence comes from Pelobates cultripes, assembly GCA_933207985.1. Taxonomy (NCBI): domain Eukaryota; kingdom Metazoa; phylum Chordata; class Amphibia; order Anura; family Pelobatidae; genus Pelobates; species Pelobates cultripes. Next base: position 264,839,505 of record OW240912.1, read on the forward strand.
ACGAAGCTAACCTGTTATATAAAACATCCGTCACCTTGAGATCCACCCCTCCCCCGAGGTACATCAGGGGAGGGAACACCAGGGAGGGAAAATAGGGAAAATACTCACCTCCTGTCCTCATTAAAATTAAGATTATTAGTACACTAAAGCTAGCATAATCTTCAATTTTATAACATGACAGGAGGCTTCCTATTTTGCATTTTTAACGCTGAAGCAGAGATAACCCCGCAGAAGGAGGAGTGCGGAAATAGAAGGTATGAAAGGTAAATTCCCTAGACCAATCTGCCGCCTGCAGAATATCTGACAAGGATGCTCCCGCCAGGAAGGCTGAGGAGGCCGCCTCCCCACGTATGGAATGGGCGCCGAATGAGGGGTCTGTAACGACAAGAGAAAGGATCCAGTGGATCCATCGAGCTATAGTGGTGACCGAGACTGGGGCGTGGGGTCTAACGTAGGAGACCAGGAGTTGGCCTGACGTCGAGTTCCGAAGAGGGAAGGTAACCGTGATGTATATCCGAAGAGCAGAAACCACGCAGAGTTGCTGGTCGTCCGGGAAAAAAGGATAAAAAAAACAGACGTCGAATCTGACTTGGTACATCGGGAGATACGGAATGTGACACCCTCGGGGGCGACATCAAAAGCACGTATATCGGACACCTGCCGGAAAGACACCAGGCAAAGCAGGAGAGCGAACTTAGCTGACAATTGTCGGAGGGACAAATGTTCGTTAGGGTGCCAATCTCGGATAAAGCGGAGGACCAGCCCGACGGCCCAGAGATGGTTGTACTTAGGGCCTGGAGGGCGGCATAGCCACATATCGTGGAGAAGTCGGCAGACTAGAGGACCCTTGCCAACCGGGAGGCCCCGTCGGGACTGTGAGCTGCAGAAATCGCAGAATGAACAACGTTTGGCAACGTTCGTTTGGCAACGTTTGGCTCTGCCACAATGGTGTGATGAGCGTCAGTGTCACTTGTTGCGTCCGGAGTTGGTGTAGGGTTCTCGCAATCATTTCGAATGGGGGAAAAGCATAGGCTCCCCTGGCTGGCCAACGTTGGAGAAATGCGTCCGTTGCCTTGCTTTCCGGGTCTGGGAGCCAGCTGAAGAATTCCGGAGTCTGGTGGTTGTTGCGGGAGGCAAACAGATCCAGGTGAAAAGGACCCCTCCGGGCTGCGATGGTCTGGAATACTCTCGTGTCCAGCTTCCAGTCGCTGGCGTCCCTCCAGTGACAAAAGAACCAGTCCCCTGTGATGTTGATCTCTCCGGGGAGGTATTCGGCCTGAAGTGCGATGTTGCGGGGAAGACAGAAGTCGAAGATGTCCTTCGTGATGTCCGACAGGCGATTTATATATCAGACCGCGGAGACATTGTCCATGCAAAGGAGGATGCAACAGTTGGATTTTCTCCGAGCCAGGCTGCGGATTGCGAATGAACCCGCTAGGATCTCCAGGCAATTTATGTGCACGGAGAGCTCCTGTGTTGTCCATGTTCCCCCCGTGGATGTGGTACTGCTGGTGGCGCCCCAGCCCCACAAGCTGGCGTCGGACTCCAGTATAAAATCCGGGGTGTCTCCGAATATGGTCCTGCCGTTCCAGGCCTGCATGCTGTCCAGCCACCATGACAGTTCTTCGCGAACCTTTGCCGTCACTGGCACGGGTTGATTGTACGTGGGTCTGCGGCGCAGGAATCTTGCCTTGAGTCCTCTTGAGTCGTTGCATGGCCCTGTAGTGAAGGGGGCCTGGAAATATGGCCTGTATGGAAGCGGAGAGGAGTCCCACGATTCTGGCTAAGTTGCGCAACGGGATGGTGTCGCAACGAAGGACTCTGTGGATTTCCTTCCGAATGGACGAGATCTTCAATGATGGTAGTCTCAGAGTGCATGATGTGGAGTCGATCTCGAACCCCAGGAAGTGTATCGTCTGAGAAGGGGACATTTCCGATTTCTGGTAGTTCACCACGAAACCGAGGGATTCCAGTAGCGCCACTGCGAGGTGAGTGTGTTGACGTAGCCTGAACTCCTCAGAGCAGAAGAGGGGGATGTCGTCCAGGTAGATGATGCACCGTATGCCCCTGGAGCGCAGGAGGGCTATCACTGGCTTCAGGAGCTTGGTGAAACACCATGGAGCCGAGCTGAACCCGAAAGGGAGGCAGGTGAATTGCCAAGGACGGTCGTGCCAGAGGAATCGAAGGAGAGGTCGACAATCTGGGTGCACTGGGACAGAACGGTATGCATCTTTTAGGTCTAGCCTGGTGAACCAGGATATCTCGCAAGAGATGGATGCCTTCCATCTTGAAGTGGCGGTATACCACGTATGCATTGAGGTCTCGCAGGTTGATGACAGGGCGGAATTCTTGCGGACCAGAAAAATATTGCTGAAAAAGCCTCCAAAGCTGTCGGCCGGCTGGATGGCTCCTTTACCCCTCAGTTTTTGCAGCTCCGTGTCGACAAGCTTGTGGTCGTGATGCGACAGATGGATGGAGCGTGGGAGGTGTGTCTGAGTGGGGCTTCCCACCAGGTCTATGATGTAGCCCTGAACCGTTTGCAGAATTCACGTGTCTGACGACAGGGCGGCCCAATTCTGGAAAGAAATGGAAATATGGCCCGCAGTGCGGGTGCATGGTAAGAGAGTGGGAATAAAATTGCCTACCTGTAGCAAAGTGGGAGCCTATGTCCGAGCCTCTGGAGTAGGAGGGCGGCTGTCTGTAATCCCTGGATGGGTAGAATGATGTCGGCTGGGTACGGGGGCCTGAAGGCCAGAATCGGGTTTCCCCGGAAGACTCTGCGCATAGATGATTGCGTCTTGTTGAGTGAGGTGAACACATTTACGTGTTTGTTGAACTCCTTGAGGAACGGTTCGCCAAACAGTTTCCCTTGTGCCTGGGGCCCTATTTCTCTTTTGCCAAGCTCTGCCAACTTACCGGTAATATGGTATAGTGCTGCTTTTCGTCTCTCCGAAGAGAGCGTAACATTAGTGCTTCCAATGAAACAAAAGCATTGTTGTGCCCACTCGCGCACATCGTGTGCCCATTCCCTGATGTTGTCGGCCGTAAAAGAGTCGGCCTTGACATAGGCATCGTCTGCCAAGTACATGATGCGGGAAAGGGGGCCTACGGAGTCCAGCAGATTATCTCAAGCACCCCACAGACCTTTTTCCACCCCTCGGCGAGGTTCCCGTCCACTCCGCATCATGAAGGTAGTCATAATCTTGTCGAACTCAGGGGTTTGAGCCACCTTGTCTGGAAGGGAAGGGCGTGGGCATTCCGACCTCAGTTGGCTACGTACCTCTTTGTCCAGAGGCTTGCGGAGCCTCAGGTGCATGAACCTGGAGAGGTGCTCCGGGGGTGACCAGTCCCCTGAGCTGGGATGGCGTATGTTGCGAGGGTCAAACATAGCCTGAATGGTGTCGAGAGGAGCCTGGAGGAGTCGAGAGGGAGGTCTGCATCCGCAGGATCCTCGCTCCTCTCCACCTGGGCTGCGCCCAGGAGGGTCTCCCGCATGAAAGCGGAGATAGACTTGTAATCCGAACCCCAAGCGTCATAGTCCGAGTCGGATAGGTCTGCTTGCCACTCGTCCAGAACTGACATGGAGTGTGATAATGCCTGGTCTTCTTCAGAAGAGTGGTCCTGACGCGGGACCGGGGTGCTGAATTTGGAGGATTTAGCATGTTTACGTGGGTGTGAATCCTCCCTGGTATGGTAATCTGAGAGATCGGAGTCAGACTCGTGGTGAGGGCGTCTGCGGGACGGTTTGGGTAAATCGGGGGCCGCAGCTCGCTCTTTGGAAAGTGCCTTCTCCACAGAAGCAGCGACAGCTGCATTAATCATGGCTTGGAAGTCCACAGGAATATTCTGGGAGTCTTCCATGGTATAGGGTAGGCTTGTGATACACGTCACAGATAGGCACTATAGTAATGGCACCCAGGTCTTAGATATAGGTAGTGTGGCGTGGGATCGGCTAATGTAGTGGTTATGGTAGATAAAAAAAATGTCCAATAAAACCCCAGCAGGGTATAATTGGTGACCTCCCCAGTTGGAGAGAACTGCAAAAGCTAGTCTCCCAATAAGCAGCACTGTACTTATGTACATATAATGGGGGCTCACCACGGTTGCACAGGTATTGGAACCCTTAAGTGCAGGTCACAATTGTATACAGGCAGCAGCACTGACCTGACTGACCCAGCCAACGAATGCAGTAAGCTTCAGTGAGTGTAGTAGGCACAGGGCACCAAGGTAGGGCTGTAAGAATAGGCTTCTTCACAGGGAGAGAAGGGACATCCAGAGAGGGTGGAGAACCCGTTCGCGGCACACGAAATTAAGATGGCCGCCCGGATCTCGCGAGATGCGCGATCCAAGATGGCCGCCGCGTGTAGGCTGCAAAGCCGGGGACTAAAGTATAACCCGGTCCTGGGAGGAAGGGGCTGGCATTACCGGAGCCGCGAATGAACGCGGACGATAACAGGAAACCAGAGGAGGTAATCCCTTTATCACAGAGGCCGTGGGGGATGAGAACCAGGGTCCCAGGGGTAAGGGAAGGGAGGGAAACCCCTATGACTGCAGGCCAACTAAGCACACTGCTTCTAAAAGCAGTAAAAGAATAGGCAATGTAATACGCTCACAAACTAAGCACACTGCTTCTAAAAGCAGTAATAGAAACTGGCAAAGAAGTAGACAATAAACTTACAATTAATAAGCACACAATAAACTTATACAATAAAATGAAAATACACAATAAAGGTATAAGGCTCTGGGGGGAGCCAAAAGTCTGACCTGTCTGCGATGGAGCAATAAAGAAAGAGGAAGTGTCCAGGCAGCATGACCCTTATATACACTATGCTGCTCATTGATTTACTGTTGTTCTTTACGTTTTTCTTTACTGCTATGGAGTTTAGTAAAGAGAGTTAATGCAAAATAGGAAGCCTCCTGTCATGTTATAAAATTATACTTCCTCCCCTTAGTTTAGTGGTCCGACAAATACCACATAGAATAGATTTAGGTCATATTTGTGATTGGGTCAGTACTTCTTGGCTTTGTGATACGGTCAGTACTTGTTAGGATAGTTTGCTTACAATTAGAAACGTATTATCTTATCTGCCCCTTTTTTCTGATTTACTATTTTAAGAGCCTTCTTGAAAGGTTATAATACACAGGGAAATGATTGGAAGTGGAAGAATAGTCTTTTAACACATGCTTAGATACTGTATTCACTTGAAAGTGTGCTACCGTGTTTCTATCACTGAATGTTGTATCTGTTTAACTTTTGTATAGCTGTCAGCTTCACTGGGAGTTTTGCCTTTATTTTGTATAGGTACATATTTATGTCAAAAATAATTATGGATGCACACTCCAATAATAATCTAAAATATAGCACTTTAAAATATATGACCAGGTACAATGCATCAAAGCTAAAATAATTAACATATAGAGATCACCATCTGTTGCAGAAGCCAAACAGTACAGAGCATGAAACCTCCCCCCAACGTTTCAGCACCCCACTGGCTTCCATTCTGAAGGGGATATACAGTAGACTATCTCAAAAGCTGATAACATGATTTGTGATAGTAATGCATTACTTTACACTTTTTTGTTGTTGATTTTTATTTAATTTTCCCTTAGGGAGGATATATGCCAGCCAAAGTACAGAAATTAGATGAACAGTTTCGCTCTGATGCACCACTGCTGCAGGAAAAAGAGGGAACATCATCTACAATATTTAATGGGGTTGCTATTTATGTGAATGGATATACAGGTATGTTTTGACATTTCATATTTTAAAAATGTGACTTTTCAAATTGATTTTATCATCACCTCTTTGTTCATCTTCATATATTGATATTTGAATATTACACTATGGGGTAAGAATGATTCCATGTTTTTGTAATGTATTACACAGATAAGCCTTTAAAGAAATAATGCATATTTGACTGCTTTTTAGCTCTTGGACTCTTTGTGGGTGGGATCAGTTTCATATGCAAATGTAATTGCAGAAGTTAGCTAAAACTTGTTTGTGACCTAAATGGATCTAAACCGAAGGGCAAGCTAGTTGAGTTTTTGTCCTTTGATCAGAGCTCTTGTACAACCCCGGTTTAAATTGAATTGCTGAAGTCTACGCAAAAACTGACTAGAAGTTGTAGCTTAAAAGAACACTATAGTGTTAGGAATACAGATATGTATTTCTAATGCCATAGCGCCATAATCACCATAGTCAAGGACCACACCAGCAATGCCAAGGTTAAAAAATAAATAATAAAAATAAGTGATTTTACTTATTTGTCACTCATAGTGCCTGGCTCCTCTGTGAAGCTCCACCTCTTTGGCATCATCTCAGCCAATCCCATAGGAAAGCATTGGTCGGTAACTGTGCATGCGCGGTAAAAGGCCATGCTGCTCCTGTCCGATGTTCTCTTGGAAACCATCTGATTGAAATAGCAGAGTTTTACCCTTCTATTTCATGGAAGCACCCCTAGTGAATGTCAGTATGTACCCCACTATCTCTTTCCTCATTATCTATATCATTATCTATATCTCTCTTTTAATAATGCTTTTCTTTGCTCATATTCAGGTATTTGCATGTGGAAGTGGCACTGACTCTTATGCTTACAGCTCACACTGCCCTATTGTACTCCGATTATTAAGTACTAATGACTGTTGTACATAGATGGGGGTAATTTTAGTGAGGTTGAAGAAGGTGAATTGTGTTCTAGTAGCACTCAAATCTTGTGTATAACGTATTACTGATGTGTAGCACTAATTTTGTTATAATGTAAAACCTTTTATATCTATCTATCTATGTAATCTTCTGTTTCTTTTCTTCGCAACTGTACCCCCAGCAACCTGTGTGATGTTATCTGCCAGTTGGCAAATTCATCATTGGTGATAGAAGCTGGTTAGTTGTGGCCACAGTGCGAACAATAAAAAAGAATACTCCTAATGAAGCTGTTGGCTAATATGCTTGTTGTTTATATTCCTATCTATAAACTTCCAGGCAGTCTCTTCCCTGATCGAATACATGGTCAGCAGAAGGAGTTGGTTAGCTATTGCAGAAAAAGATACTATAAACACAAGTGGCTCAGTAGACTATGTTATTTGCACCATTAGTAGTCCTCCAATGCCTGCAGTGAAGTAAATTTGCTATACCTGGAAAATATAACTTGTACACATTATATTTGCACTTTCATGAGGTTCATAGCTTTGTTAGTAATATCAAAATATATTCAACTTAAACCATGAATTAAGAAACCAGACTGGTACACAATTTTATTTGCATGGTCTAAGTAGGAATTTTATTAATTTTGTCTTTTCTGGAAAATGTGCACATTATATTTACCCATGGCCTTGTTAGTAATCTATTTAACTTAGACCCTGAATGAAGGAACCAGACTAGTGCCCAATTTTATGTGCGTTTCCTAAATAGGAAATAGTATTGTTCATGTGCTAATGTATGTGCTGGAGATTTGATTCTTCCCCAGTTTACATGCATTACATGAAGCAAACAACGTTGCTAAGAAACAATCACAGCAAAGCATTCTGTGTGATTCTTTTTGACTGTGTCCTTGTTTATATCTCACAGTGACTACTACCCTTTGTGCAGCAGAGTCCACTTTTGGGTCAAGGCCAGATCCAATGTAGTTAAAATAAACAAAGGAAGATCACATTAAAATATTTTCACAAATATTGCACAAGCAAGTATAGTGGTTTCATTATCTGGGGTTTGGCATTTAGCATGCAGGTGCCGAGCAAGATTTGCTGTATTGTACCCCAGTAGAAGAACAAAAATGTTACAGAGACCCTGCTGTTGTATGAATATTTGCATGGAAGAACTGTCTTTATCTCTTGAGAGAGTTACAGTGTACCTGTTTTGGTACACACAAGTTAATCTAATTTTAAAGAGCATTAAATTCCATCTCGACATTGCTAGCAAATGTATAGACTTTCAGTTAGAACTGTCGTTCATATTAGCAGTGTCTTAATTCAGAGGAGTGACTTGCTCACTGTCACACTGCAACTCCAGCAGCAGGCTTTCCTCACCCTTGCTGTGGGGAAGTATCGGACACTATGATGTCGCTGTAAATCGCAGTAACACTCGTGGATTCTCTGAGATTGTGGCACTGGAGCAAAGGGCAGCATGACATATCACAGCTTCTAGACTTCAAAAATATATGATAAATCATATATTTGATGCCCTTGGGGCTAGGAACTTTTAACGTGAACTTGTCATGATGGGTTCATTTTATATTGTCTTTTATGTAAGCACATAAATCTAAATTACGAAAAAACATACTTTTTTTTTCTTTTATCATTTTGTTAAGTTATACCTTGGGTAAAAAAATTCAGCACTACAGCATTGGAAATACAATTCTGTATTCCTAATGCTATCGTGTCCCTTTCCCTAGATGTATTCCGGTGTGTCTCCCGATGGCAGTAAAAATTAGAAAAAAAATAATTACTTACCTTTTTCATGCAGGTCTCTGATCACTTCTGCTCATTGTAATAGAGCAGCAGGAAATGCTAGCACTCTGCTCAGTGTAATATCGCAGCAGGAAAATGCAAGCAAAATTCTTGGTTGTATAGGGAGAGGTATTAGCAGTAGAAAGAGGGAAGTGCTCATGCCATTGTACAGAACACTGGTGAGACCTCACTTGGAGTATTGTACGCAGTACTGGAGACCGTATCTTCAGAAGGATACAGGTAGTTCCCGACTTTACAAACTAATTGGTTCCGAAGCCTAGTTCATAAAGTGAGAGTTCATAAAGTGAGAACTAATTTCCCATAGACCGCAATGTAATAAGCATAGGTTCCGTTCTTGACCAAGAAATTTTACTATAGAAAACCTAAATTATTAAGTACGGATACGCTCCCCCTCCCCCATTTTACACGCATTGCGTACCTACACAAACACTTACTGCACAAACACACACTACACAAACACACACACTCTGCATTCATTATATACACACACTATGGAAACACACTGCATTCACTATACACACACACTCCGGAAACACACACACACTCTGCATTCATTATACACACGCTACACAAACATACTGCATTCACTATACATGCTACACAAACACACACTCTGCATTCACTATACACACACATTCTGCATTCATTATACACACACTACACAAACACACTGCATTCACTATACACACACACTGCGTTCATTATATATTTATTATACACATATTACACAAATACACACACACACACACACACACACACTGAATCCACTAAACAAACACACACACACACACTGCATTCAGTAATCAAATACTCTCACTGCATCCACTACACACACATATATATTTGAAAACATCAAAAATTCTGACTGGCATGTATATTTTGTACATTTACCTTAATAAAAAAAAATTGCAAAAAATAAATAAACATGTTCAGTTAACAGTAGATTTGTGTAGAAATAGTTTAATTTTTAAAAATGGTAAATGTACAGAGTATCAGTAAGTTATCGGCTATCGGCCTGAAAGTTCACAGATTATCGGTATCTGCTCTAAAAAAAATAGATATCGGTCGATCCCTAAAGTATAATAATAGGTTTAATGGCCTTTCCATGTCTAATCAGCAAGGTCCTCAATCTCACATTCTTTGATTTAAAAATAATTATATATAATACAGTGGAACCACGGCACTCGAACTTGAGCCACTCCAGAATTCTGTTTGAGAACCGATTTTGCTTGAAAACCGAATTAAAATTTTCCATAAGAATGAATGTAAATTAGATTAATTTGTTCCAGACCCCCAAAATTACAGCATTTTAACACATTTTACAGTTTGATAATACCTTACATGCATACATTTATACAGGAAAACAAGAAACAGACTGTAAATGAAATGAAAATGTAACTTCTCTTTACCTGTGTCAGCTCTATTTGCTGACACAATGGAGCTCTGTTCGCTTTGTTGTCTAGTACTAGGAGTCCGATGCGTCATACCAATGAGACTAGTGCCCTGTGATTTTGTTCTAATACCCAGTTTTGTTCAGGTACCGAGACGTTTTTTTACTTGAATTTTATGTTTGAATACCAAATTGTTCGGGTAAGAGAGTGTGAAAATCCAGATCACTTTTAAATATTTTAACAACTGATTATAGATGTCTTTGAAGAGTAAATGATATATAAATTAGAAATACTGCAATAAGCTCTATGTAAGAACCAGTACATATTCTCTTATTTATTTTATAATGTTTTGCTTTACTCAGATCCAACTGCAGATCAGTTGCGTCATCTAATGATGTTGCATGGAGGCCAATACCATGTTTACTATTCTCGGTCTAAAACAACTCATATTATTGCAACAAATCTCCCCAACAGCAAGATTAAAGAGCTTAAAGATGAGAAAGTTGTACGCCCTGAGTGGATAACAGAAAGGTATTCTGCGTTTGAAATTTTTTTTTTTTTGCATTGTGGTTTGTCTACTGGGTCACACTGACCCTGACTTGCCAATCCTGATTCTAGATAAAAGTGTGCAGCTGCCAAGCTATGTGGAAGATAAGTATTTTTTTACTTCATGCAGTCAGACAGATTTTCTATAATCAATATTATAGATATCCTTATACGAATAAACATTGCATTATTAGTTATTTAGTTAACCATTGTGCAAGTAGAGCGATTACTGAAATTTTTTATGATTTGAAAGTGACACATGACACATTTGAGTTCTACTATTGTATGAGAGATATAGATGGGTTGACGTGTAACGAAGCAGGATGGGTCCCTAAATCCAGATAATACTGTAATGCTCATCTTCCCTACTGCTTTGGGCAGATTTAACATAGAGCTCAATTTACTGGGGCTGCAAAAGTATATTAGAATAAGTGCATAAACAAATGTAAAACGACAATATTTATTTGCATGCTAATTTGTGTTTCTTGTTTTTAATAGCATAAAGGCTGGACGTCTTCTTTCATATGTACCTTATCAGCTATATACAAAGCAGTCCAATGTTCAGAAAAGCTTAAATTTTACCTCCAAGTGCAGATCAGATGATCAGTTGCCAGGGCCCAGCAATATTACAAGGGAAACCAACCACAAAGTGTAAGTTAACTATTTCCAGTGGCGCAGAAAATGATCTGTTTGTCATGGCACCTGCTTAGCATGCTAATCTCCAAAAAAGTAAATAAAAACCTCACATCCTATAACATATTCACTGACTTCAACGCTGACTGCATCTTCAAATAGACTCTGAGAAATTGAGGATCCAACTACTTAGTGTATAAGTGTGCACAAAACATCCGTAGGGATAGGACTCAAACCCCTGTCTCCTCTTTTACAATACAGTTGGAATTGATTTAAAATCTGCAAGTGCTTCTTGTGTTTTTCCATAGTAACTGTTTAGCAACAGGCAGCACATGGACACATCAATCCTGATTAGTGTGAGTGCACATCCCCTTCAATGATGGGGATGTCTAAAGTTTATAGGGAAATAATCTTTCTGCCATCATATAGCACTTTAAAACTGTATCCTGTATTGATGGACTTTAATTTTGTTAATTAGCTTTTGTTAAAAAACAAAACAAAAAAAAAACCTAATGTATAGCTAACCTTTAAATTTTTCCTGCATACATTGCATTAGACACCCCCAGTTCTTTCTAGTCTCAGTTTGGAAAGGACATGTTATGCCTCGTTTTGTGGCTGCTGTAGTGGGGCATGCAAAGGCTGCTGGCAGCCATCCAGCAGCGAGTTCCCACCCGGGTGGGGAGGTGAGCAATAGCTTGAGGGTAACGCATTACAGAATGTCAGAACTACCCACATATATTTCCTGGTGCACACAGGATGTGCGTTTTGGTGGAGTAAGGGCCAACTTCGGAGGTGGCCAATCTAGTTACAGGCCTTGTGCCTGCGATCAATGGAACGCATGCCCAGAAGGTGATGCCTACCATGGAATTCCAAATTCCAACAACTAAAAAAGCATCTAATAAAAGCAAGCATTTACCTTCCACAGAGTGTGCCACACCACTACCTGATGCTTTCCAGAAAAGAGTGTGCAATATATTGAAAGTCATTGAAAAAGCCAAACAAAAGGATATGAATACGTTCCAGTCGTGGTTTCAGAATATTTAGTTTCAGGCCTTCTCTAATTTTAAAAAAGCCATCATTAAATAGGTTAAGGCTGCACACTAAAAGGTGCTGGTCCGGTTCTACACCTGAGCTGCCATCAGGAGAAACTTCACAGAGCTCATCTGGCTCTGATTCCTCCAGTGTTCTAAACAAGAAACTTGGTTTCCTATGGCGAAGCTGGGAAAATTTAATTTAAAGAAGTCATGAAAGTAGTATGGGATACAGTCTCTATGTGAAAAAAGACTTTCCTATTCATCCCCTGGTATAACCATAATTAAGAATGGAAAAATCCAAAAGAAGGGTTTCATTTCTAAACCGTATTAGCAACTTTTTAGGTTGCAAGAATCCAAAGCATGGGATAAAAAGGCTGAAACATCCAGCAGGTCCTTTTTTGAGACATCTGCTTTTATCAGCAAAGCTGCAATTTTAGGCACAAATGAGGCTAGAGCTAAGGATATTTGGATCCAGGAACTGAGGGTTTGTCTCATGGGCCAAAATAACAAAGATCCTGTTAAACTATTTTAGATTTTTCTTTTGTATAATTGAGGGTGTCATTTGCAATTAAAGTATTTATAGCATGTTGTAATACATTTTATAGCTTGCTGATTTTAGTGACCATGCAGATTTAATTGGAGATTTGGTTTAGAATTCAATTATTTTGTTTAATATATATATATTTATTTATTTTTCTTATTTTTGTTTACTATGTTTAATCAGGCATTTAGGTGACTAATGATATATGTGTATGCATATTACTATTGTAATGTAAATATTTAACATATTTGTCATTACACTATAGAAATCATTCCATGAAGGATAACTTTGTAACTGAGAGCACTGTTCAGCCAAATGGGACATATGGATGGGAAGAGGAACATGAGCAAGGAGATGAAGATTTTGAACTGTGGGATTTAGAGCAAGCATTTTCTGATCATATGCCTAATGGAATACAGAACCACAAAGGCAATACAGCTGTGTATAATGGACACAGTTTCAGCTCTAATGGTGCCTTAAAGTCACTGGATAGCTCAGTGAATTCTAGTAACTCTTTAGCAAGCAGAAATATTTCATTGCAGCAGGAAAAGCCTAACACAGGCAGCGTTGACATTACAGACTGCATTTCAGAGCAGTTGCAACCAAACAGACACACCGATATTTCTTGCGATTCGCATAGAACTGCGTCAAGCTTGCCTTCTTCCTCATCGTCATGTTTGCACAGTAACACAAAAGTCAATGGTGCTCACCACTCGCTCAAGGGGCCTTCAAGCACAAAAAGCACTACAGTACTTTCGCCCACACGGGCAGTCTCCCCACAGCTACCCAAGACAGCGGACTCCAATTTTATCTCAGACTTTTATGCTCACTCCAGACTTCATCACATATCTACTTGGAAGTGTGAATTTACGGAATATGTACGCAAACTGCAGACACAGAGTAATGGCATCCTCCCAGGTCGTGAGAGATTTAAAAAAATGAAGAATGGTATGTATTCAGTAAAACTGTTTTACAAGTTTAGGTGTAACCAATGCCAAGAAATTGGCTCTCTGAGGGTATTGAGTAAGATGGTCACATAATTTCAAAGGTTATGTTGCGTAGAACCCTGCTTTTGCTGTGTCACATCACAGAGTGCTGCAGAGATTTGGAAAAACAAATTACTGTGAGTGAAATACTATTCTCTGGGTAGGTGACACCAAAGAAGGAATTTTACTTCCTCTTTCGCTTTCAAAGTTAGGCCAACATGTGAGTGCAATGAGCATATACTGCACCTGTAACGTGGGCAGACATCCATCCACTTTCTCTGTCTCTGGAGAGAGCCCAAGCAGTAGCCACACAGAAACACGGTCGATGACTCAGGGGATTGCTGCAATCAGCACAAGTCACAGAACTTTAAACCAGACTGTGTATAAAATGCTTTGAGCTTGTTTGGTTATTCAGCTGTTCCACCCATCTCGTTTATATATCTACACTAATCTAATTGATACTGCATCTAAATGCAGATTTTCCCCATCATAATAATGTACTGTTAATAAGGAAATATTTATAATGATGATTTCTGTGCTCTGTTACTTGCATTGTAATATTGTTCTGTACTGTTTTATGCGTCTGTTTCTATACTGATAAAATATTGTGCTCTGAAAGGGAAATAGCCTGGTAAAAATTATCCCTTATTTTTAATGCATTTTTTAACTAAAGTATTAAAAATAGGGAAACAATTTAAATTAAAAGAAACTTAAGGTACTGTTTTGTGGATCTGCCTGCAGCTGCACTGAAATATATCCCTAACCAGGAAGATACGTTTAATCCATAAACCTCTGTCCAGCAGTAATTTATGGGAGGCTGGATTTGAATTTTTTATTTAAACCACTAGTTAGTAAGACTTGATTTAAATCATGACTTTTAAATGTTCCTGCTGGTTGCTTTAATTTTGATATTTGCAACAAGAGGAAGATTTCAGATTTAAAGTAATAACTTCAGATTAGTTTAACAGTTACATCATAACTTATTTTGTTATAAACCATTGGAAAGACATGGCTTATGATGAAATTGTTGCAAGGTGCATTATTTACATTTTAATCACTCATATTTGGAGAAGAACTTACAGCATGCTAGCATACTTATTATTTTGTTAGCTTCAACATCATTGTTTTTTGTAACTGAAAAACAAAAAATCTGGTCAAACAAAATATATATAAAAAACAAAACCTTAAACTGCAATGGTTTGCTTTCTTATATGGGTTCCCCGTAGGCACCAGGCCTTCTCTGATGCTGGGTGATGCGTATCTGGCTTCTGTAGAGTTGCGGAAGCCAGATGCTGATCCCTCTGGTCATTTATTGGCTGAGCGCGTCGGCAGAGCGCTTTTAGACAATAAATGACTCACCGTTCAAAGCATATGAGCAGAGTTGTCATTAGCCATTCATGAAATCTTGTCCCAGACTGGCTACTGATGTACTAATGACACTACTGAAGGTGGTGATGGTTTAAACACTTGATAGGGATAAAAAGTAACCCAGAGATATGTTCAGGGGAAACAAAATTGTTAGTTCAAGCGCACTTGGTGAAGCAAAATAAGACTTGCATACTTGAATCAAATATTTCTTCCTCTTTTATTGCGAAAGCTTACAGATTATATAGTACTTTTGTAAAACAGCTTTGTGATTTGTGCGACAAAAACAGGATGCTTGAAGGCACTTTATACCATAAAAGGAATTTACAGAACTAATCATATTTCAATTATTATATATATATAAAAAAAACAAAAACGTAAAGTTAGTTAAGACATAAAAAGGGGGGCTAAGGGTAAAGCTGCAATTGTCTCCTCAGAAACCACAGAATGTCACAAGTAAAGAAATTATGCTTACTTATCAGTCACTGAACTAGGGTAAAGTTCAAAGCACATCATGATCTAAGTTAGCGAATATAATAAAAACAGACTGGTCATCTGTAGCTTGAGCCTTGGGTCAAGGTGCCTTCCATAACACACTATAGGGTCAGGAATACATGTTTGTGTTCCTGGCCCTATAGTGTTCCTTTGACAATACGTTACATTTTCAGGTTAAGTATAAGTGTTATGGTAGTGTAGGAGTTAAAAGGAAGACTTTACTGTGAGGGCAACACTGGTACATTGTTAGGTCCAGAAATTATTTCAGCTGTTTATCAAAATAAATTCAAGTTACATTTAAACAGTGAATATGGGCTTAAAGTGGAGTCTCTCAGCTTTAATTTGAGTATTCACATCGAAATTGGAGGAAGGGTTTACGAATAACAGCACTTTAATATGTATCCCTCTCTTTTTCAAGTGACCAAAAGTAATTGGACAATTGACTCAAACGCTGTTTCATGGACAGGTGTGGGCTTTTGCTTTTTTTTCTTCATCAGTCAAGCGGGTAAAAGGTCTAGAGTTGATTCCTGGTGTGGCATTAACACTTCGAAGCTGATGCTGTGAATCCACAACATGTGGTCGAAGAAGCTTTCAATGCAAGTAAAACAGGGCCATTCTTAGGCTGCAAAACAATCTATCAGAAAGATATTGGGAACATTAGGGGTGCCAAATCAAGAATTTGGTACATTCTGAGAAGAAGAAAAAAAAGCACTGGTGAGCTCCATATTAAAGAAAAAACCTGTTCACTATATCCAGTCAAGGAAGAACCGACTCCTGGAGGAAGGCACATCATTATCCAAGTCTACCATAAAGAGAAGACTTCACAAGAGCAAATACAGAGGGTTCACCACAAGGTACACACCATTCATAAGCCTCAAGAATACAAAGGCTAGATATTACATTGCCAAAAAACATCTAAAAAAGCCAGCCCAGTTCTGGAACAGCATTCTTTGGGCAGATGAAACCAAGATCAACCTGTATCAGAATGATGGGCAGAAAAAAAAAGTTTGGAGAAGGCTTGGAAAGGCTCATCCAAAGCATACTACATTATCTGTAAACACGATGGAGGCAGTGTGATGGCGTGGGCATACATGGCTTCCAATGGCACTGGGTCCCTAGTGCTTATTGTTTATTTGACATAAGACAGAAGAAGCTAGGTGAATTCTGATGTTTATGGGGTAAATAGTCTGCTCAGATTCAGCCAAATCCAGCACATTTTACTTGCTGACGAAAACTTAAGGCAGAAAGACCCACAAACAAACAACAACTGAATACCAAAATTCCTCTAGTAGTTAATTCCTAAATGTTTTATACAATGTTTTTGCTCAGCCCTTATTAAATATTGAATTAAATTATAACTAGAAGTCTGCACTTCAATTGTATCTTGGTTATCTGTATCCAAATTGTGGTGGCATACAGAGCCAAAATTATGAAAATTGCGACAGTGTCCAAATATCTCTTGACCTGACTGTACATGTCCCAATGTGACCTGAAATTAGTGGGAGTTAAAGTTCTGGACTCCTCCCAGCTGCTGTCACAAAAATGGTTTCGGGTATTGCTCATCAGTGTAACTCCCACAAATGTCAGGCAGACCAGGACTTGTATGTCCCAGTCTGCCCAAGTTTGGGGCATCTGTCTGCAGAAAGGCAATCTGTGTATTATTTCTCATTTATTAGGATCAATATTTGCATGAATGACTTCACCATCCTTGCAGTATGGGATTCTCATTTATGACTTGCCTCTTAAAGCAACTCTACAGCAGTTCCTACTTTGTCTTTGTGTATTTTTTGACTGTTTTGGAATTTCAGTGAAATTCAACATAGTCAATGTAAGTATTCCATAAAGATTGTATCTTTTAATTATATAGTTATATAGATTAATATATCAATTATAACAATTTCTGTTATGCATTTTTGTATTGTGATCAATTCTGCTATAACGAAAACATACAGAGCCTCCATCTGGTGCTATTAAAACACTTTTAAAGAACATGCCAGAATTTTTTTTAGCATTTGCCTTCTTATGCCAATTTCAGTGAAAACAACGGTGTATGGTTTAGCATTGCAAAGGCAATGTAATTTTGTAAATTTTTCTTCATTAGGATCCATGTCTGTTTCCAGTCTAACCAAGTGCCAGAACTGTATCATACATGTGGATATGGACTGCTTCTTTGTATCTGTGGGTATTCGCAACCGAGCAGACCTCAAAGGTAAGTAAGAGTATTTACCTAAAATTCATAAATTTCCTCATCTTTGTACTCAAAAGATGTAGCTAAACACAATATTGGATTTTTTTTTACAGGAATAGCACACACCACATGAAAATGAACATTTAAAAACCTTGTTATGTATGTGTTAAAAAAACAAACACATTTTACTACAATATTTTGTAGAGGCTGGCAATTTTGTACTCAAAAGATGTAGCTAAACACAATATTGGATTTGGTTTTACAGGAATAGCACACACCACATGAAAATTAACATTTAAAAACCTTGTTATGTATGTGAATGTTAAAAAAACAAACACATTTTACTACAATATTTTGTAGAGGTTGGCAGTTAAATGGCTATGTAAAAAGTGGCAAAATAACCTTAAGTTAAAGGGTCACTATAGTCACCAAAATAACTTTAGCTTAATGAAGCAGTTTTGGTGTATAGATCATGCCCTTGCAGTCTCACTGCTCAATTCTCTGCCATTTAGTAGTTAAATCACTTTTTTTTTATGAACCCTAGTCACACCTCCCTGCATGTGACTTGCACAGCCTTCCTAAACACTTCCTGTAAAGAGTCAGCTAATGTTTATCCTTAGCTTATTGCAAGTTCTGTTTAATTTACATTGTCGTATCCCCTTCTATGTTAATAGCTTGGTAGACCCTGCAAGAGCCTCTTGTATGTGATTAAAGTTCAATTTACAGAACAAGAGATAACATTTTTAAGATAAATTACATCTGATTGAAAGTGAAACCAGTTTTTTTTCATGCAGGCTGTGTCAATCAGCACCAGGGGAGGTGTGGCATGGGCTGCATAAACAGAATCAAAGTGATTTAACTCCCAAATGGCAGAGAATTGAGCAGTGCAACCTGAGAGGCATGATCTATACACTAAAACTGCGTATTAAGCTAAAGTAGTTTAGGTGACTATAGTATTCCTTTAAGAGCCTCTTATGACTGCTTTATACAATTGAAAACGTGTGTTTTAGTTTAGTTTTCTGTGATGGCTATTAAAGGACCACTATAGTGCCAGGAAAACATACTCGTTTTCCTGGCACTATAGTGCCCTGAGGGTGCCCCCACCCTCAGGGTCCCCCTCCCGCCCGGCTCTGGAAGGGGAAAGGGGTAAAAACTTACCTTTTTCCAGCGCTGGGCGGAGAGCTCTCCTCCTCCTCTCCGCCTCCGTTACGCCCCGCCGGCTGAATGCGCACGCGCGGCAAGAGCTGCGCGCGCATTCAGCCGGTCTCATAGGAAAGCATTTACAATGCTTTCCTATGGACGCTGGCGTGCTCTCACCGTGATTTTCACAGTGAGAAGCACGCAAGCGCCTCTAGTGGCTGTCAATGAGACAGCCACTAGAGGATTAGGGGGAAGGCTTAACCCATTCATAATTATAGCAGTTTCTCTGAAACTGCTATAATTATGAAAAAATGGGTTAACCCTAGAAGGACCTGGCACCCAGACCACTTCATTAAACTAAAGTGGTCTGGGTGCCTAGAGTGGTCCTTTAAGCTTACAATGGCAAACATACCAAATTCTAAATTGTTCCACTTTGAATTTTTGTTTTACTCCTTGTATTTTGTGACTTGTATTTATCAGAAATAAACTATAATCCAGGCATATGATGTACTCTGTTAATGAAGTACAAACAAAATTACTATTTTGAATTGGTTTTCTTAAAGAAACACTATAGAGTCAGGAATGCAAACGTGTATTCCTGACCCTCTAGTGTTAAAAACCATGTTAGGCCCCCGGCCACCTCTTTCCCACCTTAAAAAGGTATAAAACTCCCTGCTGGTGCTGGCTCCGCCTTCTTGTCTGAGATAATCTGAATTAATTATCTCAGCAAATCTCTGCAGAGCGTGGAGATGCTGAATGCCAGTGCTGTTCAGCACTGACCCAGGAGGCACCTATAGTGGCAGTTTAAGTGACTGCCACTGGAGGTGTCCCTAGGCAGTATTGTAAACACTGCCTTTTCTCTGAAAAGACAGGGTTTACATTAAAATGCCTGCAGAGACAGGCTATGTACATATTAAGCTGTAGTTTTGGGGACTATACTGTCCTTTTAAGCTACACTAAGTATGTACACCTTATTGTTGCCAAAAGTGTGAAAAATGTTTCTTTGTTGCATATTTTTGTTTATTTTTTATATAATGAGAATTTAGGCATGTATGAGTTGCATCATATTAAAGCCCATTTTATCCCTTGAAAGTGGTAAATAATATGTGTAGGTGTTATAAATGAGAAAGATTGAAAGTGCAAGACCAGCATCTGAAGCTTGTCCTTAAGATAGCTTAACCCCTTAAGGACACATGACATGTCATGATTCCCTTTTGTTCCAGAGGTTTGGTCCTTAAGGGGTTAAAGGACCACTATAGGGACCCAGACCACTTCAGCTTAATTCAGCTTAACTGCTATGTTTATAAATGGGTTAATCCAGCCTCCAGTGGCTGTCTCTTGACAGCCGCTAGAGGCACTTGCGTACTTCTCACTGTGAAAATCATTGTGAATGCTTTCCTATGGACTGGCTGAATGCGCGCGGCTCCTGCCGCGCATGCGCATTCAGCCGAAGAGGAGGAGAAGAGGGAGGAGAGCTCCCCGCCTGGCGCTGGAAAAAGAGGTGAGTTTAACCCCTTCCTCTCCCCAGAGCCCGGCGGGAGGGGGATCCTGAGGGTGGGGGCACCCTCAGATCACTATAGTGCCAGGAAAACAAGTATGTTTTCCTGGCACTATAGTGGTACTTTAATGAGTAGGGAACACACAGAAAAAAAGCCCTGAGCCATTGTTGGATGGCAACAATGGCTGTAGTAATCAGCTGAAATACATAGAACAAAACTTACATGCCATTTTTTGCCTTTTAGCTAAAAGCAGCAAGGGGAATTATTAGTGTAGGACTTTGCCTTGACACAGCAGGTGAGCTTATATTTTAATGGTCATTGCGGTGGTACTAAAATATTCTATTATTTAAATGTGCATATTAAATTAGGATAGTGCACAGTTAACTGTTTTGTTTGGAGTACGGGGACTGTTTATGGACACCGCTCTCAAAAAAATCAAGCAGGAATGTATCCAAGGGTGCAAACTACTTACCAGTACTAAAACTCAGTGAGTGCACTCAGACGGATTTAGACTTGCAAAATTTGACATCCAGTAACCTGTCACAAGCTCTATTTACTATTTATTTATTTACTGCTGATTGTTTTTTACATAGTTCTTTTAGTAGATGTTCATCTATTTTTATTGAGAAAGGGTGATTAGAGTATTGGTACTGTAGCCTATAATCTGAAATGATTTTATCAAGGAGACAGGGTTAAAAAAAAAAAAAGAAAAAAAAGAGAGAGAGAGAGAGAGAAAAAAAATAATCGAATGTAGCCTGACTTGGTCAATGAGCAGAATACTAATATGTACTGCAATCATTGGTGCTAGTGATAAAGAGCTTCATTTCATGACTGCAGGAAAATTCTTTATTTTATCCTCTTATCTTGCATTTGTCTTTAAAAATTATATGTTATGGGTTATATATTTGTTTTTACTATTGTAATATTTAGGATTTTGTTTATTTGTGGAGAGACATCAGGCATGCTTAAAAATACAGTGGTACATTAAAAAAAAAAAAAATAATAATAATTTTGTGATACAGTTTAACCCTTTCAGGACGGAGTCAATAGTGCACGTTCTGATCAAAACAAAACGTAAACAAAAACTGGAATTTGCGCTATGTCTGTTCAACCGTAATTCACCGCTGTCACATTAAGTGCACCCACACTTATTATATATAATTTTGTTCAGGAGAAACAAGCTTTAATTTATTATTAACTATTCATATATGGAACATAATTTATTATGAATAAAATGTGAGAAAATAAGATTTTTTTTTTTTTTTTTTTACATATGTATTTCCGTCTGACATTTTAGCTGTGAATGTCATAATACTGTTAGGTTTTACTGCAAAAAATGCACATATTTGTAATCAGCGATGTCTCACGAGTACAACAGTACCCCCCCATTAACAGGTTTTATGGTGTTTTGGAAAGTTACAGGGTCAAATATAGAACGTTCCATTTTCAAATTGAAATTTGCCAGATTAATGATGTTACCTTTGAGACGGTGTGGTAGCCCAGGAATGAGAATTACCCCCATAATGGCATACCATTTGAAAAAGTAGACAAACCAAGGTATTGAAAGTGGGGTATGTTTAGTTTTTTTAGTAGCCACTTAGTCACAAACACTGGCCAAAGTTAGCGTTCATATTTGTTTTTGTGTGAAAAAAAGCAAAAAACTCATATTTGGCCAGTGTTTGTGACTAAGTGGCTACTAAGAAAGACTGGACATACCCCACTTGCAATACCTTGGGTTGTCTACTTTTGCAAATGGTATGCCATCATGGGGTAATTCTCATTCCTGGGCTACCATACGCTCTCAAAGGCAACATAACCAATCTGGCAAATTTCAATGTCAAAAAAATGAAATGCAAGCCTTATATGTGACTCTCTAACTTTCCAAAACACCATACAACCTGTACATGGGGGGTACTGTTATTCTCGGGAGACTTCACTAAACACAAATATTAGTGTTTTAAAACAGTAAAACATATTTCAACAATAATATAGTCCATAAAAGTGCTGTTCGTTTGTAAAAAATGCAAAAAAAAGTCACTTTTACTTAAAATATAATTGTTGTAATACAATTTACCAGTTTGAAACACTAACATTTGAGTTCAGCGAAGTCTCCCGAGTAAAACAGTACCCCCTATGTACAGGTTTTTTGGTGTCTTGAGAGTTACAGGGTCAAATATAGTGCTTGCGAATTAAATTCTCTGCACTTTCTCCCTGTGTTGTCAGGCATGTCAATCAAATTTTAATGAATCAAATCACATAATTATGTTAAAAGATTACTTAAATATACACGAAGAATTTTAATATATATGCATTTATAGGTATTTAAATTCTACGTGTATACTAATGTAATCTTTTATGTAATTATATGTATTTTATCTATATATATATATATATATTTGCGGTTATTTGTATTTTATATATAGATAGATTTTTATAGAATGTCATTCTAAGTGTATTTTGTTACCAATATATATATATTAATAACAAAATACAGTTAGAATGAAATTACATATGAATATATAATCTATATTAAATTTTGTTTCAATATTTTATTTATTTATTTTATTATTTTATTTATTTATTATTGTAATTATACGTATATATATATATATATATATATATAATATATATGTAACGCCATTCTAAGTGTATTTTAATACTAATATATGTGCTTATATTAATATTAAAATACACTATGTATGACGTTACATATATATATATATATATATATATATATATAAATATTTATTTTATTTTAAAACATGTTTAATTTATTTTACATTTCCTACCAGCAGGGGGACTGTCTGACATTTCAGACAGTCCCCCTGCTGACAGATCCACAGCCAGCTATAGGGGGCCATGTGATCGCTCTTTGAGAGCGATCACATGGCCCCCGGAGGCCTCATTTGCCGTGGGAGGGCTGCCTGGGCTGTGAGGCAGTCCTCCTGAAGCAGAGCGCCGGGTAGGTAAGTATCCCGGGCGCTCCAGGGCTCAAAGCCGTTACGGCGTTCTATGCCGCTGCAACGGCTTTAAAGCCCACTTATTGCGGGACGGCATAGAACGCGGTTAAGGGGTTAAGTATTGCTTGCTTTGTGATAAATAACACTAAGTGATCCATATTTGCGCACACATTATTATTACAACATGACAGAATTACTGGGTTAGCATTATTTATTTTAAAAGAACACTATCAGGAATACAAACATGTATGTAGCTATTTAGGTCCCATGTTGCGCAGCTCTCACTAAGTCTTTTGTGTATGTGCGGCAAAACGCCTCTATGCAACAATCAGCATCTCCTCATAGATATGCGCTGAATCCATGCACTTCTGTGAGGAGCATTTAGTGTCTCCGTGCAGAGTCTGAGTGACTGCCACTAGAAGTGTTACTAGGCAGCAATTTAAACACTGCCTCGTTTTCATTCCTGAGCCTGCATGGACAGTTTATAGATATCAGAATAAAGGAACACTATATAGGTCAGGAACACAAATGTGTATTCCTGACCCTATAGTGTTAAAACCACCATTTTGGTGGCTTGTCCTCTTTAAAAGGTAAGAAAACTTACCTTATTTCCAGTGCCACACAGGTCGCTGGCCCCACCTCTTTAGCTGACATAATCAGCAATCCAGTGTGTTCCAATATGAAAATAATTGGATTGGCAGAGATTGTCATGGAGGCGGGGCTGGACGTTAGCTTGGCTAATCATCATCTCTTTGTAGAGATGCACTGAATCAATACATCTCTATGAGAAAAGTTCAGCGTCTCCATGCAGAGCGTAGAAACTTTGAGCGTCTGCAGCACTGACCCAGGAAGCACCTCTAGTGACTGTCTGAGGAGTGGCTATAATGAGCTAGAGACTAGACTAGCGCCGTTTAACGGGTAAAGAGATAGAGCACTGAATGATATCAACTAGACCAAAATACCCCCCTTCTCCATCTTCACATACTGAAGCTGCCTCACTACTTCCTGGTAGCTCTTGTAATGCCTTACATTCTATCACATCAGTTTATAATAACACAAATGATGAATGCAATGTGTGTGCAGCATATGTGGATGCACATTGCAACATACAGTGCATGTTATCAAAGTAAACCTCTAACATGTACATAGACCAATGGAGTTTTGACTAGAGATTTAGTGGAGTTTTTAGATGTCACACACTGTATACTTAATGGTTACATAACAGTGACCGATATTAGGTCTAACAAAACTTATTGTGTTTAATTTTTCTCCACAGGAAAACCAGTAGCAGTTACGAGCAACCGAGGTGCAGGGAGACAGTCATTGCGTGAAGGTGCTAATCCTCAACTAGAGTTCCAATATTATCAAAGTAGGACGCTGAATGGAAAAGCTGGTATGTTTATTTTCAAGGGTTTGTTATTCATTGGGGCAAAAGTCATCCTCAGGGTCAAATTCTGAGGAAGGATATGGTGGTAAATGGTTTTAAATAAAAGGCGGTCAGGTTAGTTATGACGGACTGGTAATAAAGTTGAACGTTTTAAGTAAAACGTGGTCAGGTTAGTTATGCCTGACTGGCTCTTTGGTGGCTAATAAAGTTAAAAGTTTTGAAAGTTGGTGAACCATATGTTATATGGTTATGGTTGTATGCCCCTTGAGCTTTGAATAAACACCACGGCCAAGCCCATTGAAAAGTAATTAAACGTTGTCTGTGGTTATTGTGTGTCTCGTTTTATTTATACAAATATTGCCTACCATACATATACTTTTGAGTTTTTTTCTAGAAGCTAGGAGCCTGAAACATAAGAGCATTGGAAGGCTATTGCGCATGCACTGCAAACTGCCGTGCCAATCATCATCTCCTCATAGAGAAGCATTGCACCAGTGCATCTCTATGGGGAACGTCTGAGTGACTGCCAATAGAGCTGTTAATGAAGGCAGTGTTTCCATTAAAAAGCCTGCAGGGACAGGCTATAGACACCACAACCACTACATTACGTTGCAGTTGTTCTGGTGACTATAGTGCCCCTTCAAGTTTAAATGTA
This sequence comes from Pelobates cultripes, assembly GCA_933207985.1. Taxonomy (NCBI): domain Eukaryota; kingdom Metazoa; phylum Chordata; class Amphibia; order Anura; family Pelobatidae; genus Pelobates; species Pelobates cultripes. Next base: position 264,864,788 of record OW240912.1, read on the forward strand.
TCTCTTATTCTCATTTCCTCTGCTCTTGTTCTCCCCCTCCTCTGCTCAACCTCACTCCTCCTTTCCTTGCTCTAATTATCCCTGCTCCTTTTCCACTGCTCTTCCTCTACCCCATCCCAATAAATGCTTTTAGCAAAATGATTTACTCAACTCATTTTTTTTCCTTCTTCTTCATTTAAAACAGGTTATTTACCTACAGACACTTCATAATAATTCTGAATGTTTCCTTGCAGAAATCCCCAATAAACAGGATCCATCTAATTCTGAAATTTCACATGACACACAAAAAAATGGACTGGATTTGGATATCTCACAGCTGTCCTTAGCTGAAATAGCATCCTGTAGTTATGAAGCAAGGTATAACATGACAACAGTATTTGTGCCAAATTTAGAATGTTTTCTACATTGTTACTATTCCTATATTGCTGTGCGTGTCAAGTATTCTATTTGCCCCTCAATGGCTTCCCATAATAAGTAGTCAAACAATGTTTGACTATAACCTTGAATCCCCAGGCGTCCGACGCCTGACCTCCATATCTAATACTGACTATAGAGACTTCAATTCTATCTGTGTTGGGGTGCAATTCATTAGCTGACAGCAACAGGTGTTCCTGCCAGTGAATTATTCATCCAGATAGAGACAAAACCGATATATCTATTTGCATATGCTCTAGGAAAGTCAGAAATGGAAGGTTTACTTGAGGTATCCAGTTGGTTAAAAATGGTTTGACTACTTACCGTGGGCCAGATAAAACCTTATTTATCCCATAGATATAAAAATATTTCAGTTTTGACTGGGCTTTAAGACCGTAGCTGTTTTGGATTGTATTTGCTATGATGCTCCACCAACCTAAGGGTTGTCGGTATTATGTATAATGTAGTCAACATTGGCTTGAAGCAGCAATGCTATTTTTATTGCTTTGTTTCCCTTTCCTTGTGCCCCTTTTATTGCATGATTATATTCTTCCCCATCAACTTGCCAGTGCCACTTGCTCTTATTTATATTTATTATCTTCTTTCCACCATTTTGTTCTGCATGGTCTGTGATACCTCCAGTTTGTCCTTTTGTGGGACTTTGGAATGTGGATAAATCATCTTGGCAACTGTATTGGAACTTGCTTACTAATGCTGATTGCCGAAGATCATACTCTGTTTTCCCTACTTTTTCATAGATCGAGAGAGATCGAGATCTATCTCTATCTTTTATTTTAATTTTTAAACAAGCACTGCAAAATGACAGTGCAGCTTTACTGCCATAGTATAAAATGCATTTTAGCTTTCTTACCTAAGAAAAGCGCCTGTAATGGATTAAAATGTGTGCTTATTTGCACACTGTATGCAATTATGCGTGAGTTTATTTAAACTAATGAATTGCAAACTGTTTGTATTATGCTTGACTGTTTTAAAGGAACACTGTAGTCATCTAAATTACTTTAGCTAAATAAAGCAGTTTTAGTGTATAGATCATTCCCCTGCAATTTCACTGCTCAATTCACTGTCATTTAGGAGTTAAATCACTTTGTTTCTGTTTATGCAGCCCTAGCCACACCTCCCCTGGCTATGATTGACAGAGCCTGCATTAAAAAAAACTGGTTTCACTTTCAAACAGATGTAATTTACCTTAAATAATTGTATCTAAATCTCTAAATTGAACTTTAATCACATACAGGAGGCTCTTGAAGGGTCTAGCAAGCTATTAACATAACAGGGGATAAGAAAATCTTAATTAAACAGAACTTGCAATAAGGAAAGCCTAAATAGGACTCTCTTTACAGGAAGTGTTTATGGAAGGCTGTGCAAGTTACATGCAGGGAGGTGTGACTAAGGTTCATAAACAAAGGGATTTAACTCCTAAATGGCAGAGGATTGAGCAGTAAGGCTGCATGGGCATGTTCTATACACCAAAACTGCTTCATTAAGCTAAAGTTGTTCAGGTGACTATAGTGTCCCTTTAACTAAGAAATTAATTCAAAAGCATTTCATTTAGTAATTAATCTGAACATTTGTCCTTATTCTATGTAGACGAGTCGGTGTGAAAAATGGAATGTTCTTTGGCAGAGCTAAGCTACTCTGCCCTGATCTCCAAGTTGTACCTTATGATTTTGATGCATACAAGGAGGTTGCCATGACTATGTACCAAACATTAGCAAGGTAAAAAAAGTAATTTCATTCCCGTCTTTCACCTTTTTCCATATACAGGCAGATAAACTACTTTGGTGTTCAATACTTGCTGCTTTTAGTTTAAAATGCATTCCTATGTTCTGGATATTTTTAGTTTTACTATTTATTTCTTTGTTTCTTGACATTGTTGATAGAGTTGAAAAGGCACCAAAAAAGGGGAAAAAACATCATTCAGAAAACTAGGGGGGAGGAAGGGATTCCAGTTGTGTCCTAAAGACATAACAAATACTTAAATAAAATATATTTTACCAGAATGGATACATTGAGATTTCTTTTGTTTTCTAGTATGTCTTGGGTCCACAAAATATTGCATTGTTACAATAGGGTACAATATTACAAAAATACAACAAACAAACTATATATATATATAAATGTAATACATAACAGGTAATAAATATATTCAACCATGACAGGTGTATTCTGTGCTGAGGTATATTGCCATAGATCTCTTAAAAGGTTTTAGATTGAATGAAGATTTGACCTTGTCCCTGAGGTTATTCCATAATTGCAGTGCTCTGTAGGAAAAGAGGGATCGAGCCACTTTATTTTTGTATTGCGGTATGCTAAATATCGTGCTAGTACTGAAATTGGAGGTTATAGGAGGTGGAAACAGCCGGTGAGAGCATTCTACTCAGGTAGGGTGGGAGCTTCCCAGAAATGCTCTTATGCACAAGGCTGGAAAGATGAAGAGTGAGTCAGGAATCCAGCTACAGTCAGTTTAGCTCTTTGAACATGTCACAGTGGTGGGTAAAGTAATTACATTCTAGTACAAAGCAGCAGAATGACTTATATAACGTATTAAGTTTATTAAAGTGGTTTTGCGATGCGGGAGCATACACTACATCCCCATAATCAATGACCGGCTCCTTACTGTAGCGCTTAGGCAGGATTTGTTTCTGTATAGGGCACCTAGTTTTGAGTAAAGTTTTGAGATTTTTTTCAATGTGAAGGCCAAAGGATAGATCGTGGTCTAGCAACATACCTAGATATTTAAAAAAGCAGACTGCTGTCGGTGTATTATTTGAATTTATTCTGATACACAGTTGTTGATTTTGTAACTTATGTAATTTAGGTACAGTTTCAAAGATCATTGTAACCATTTTGTCAGTGTTTAGGAAGAGTTTGTTATCCGCTATCCACTTTTCTACCTCTCTGATTTGGTTTTGGAGCACAGCCTCAAGCTGCGGTAGCTTGGATTTACTAGTGTAGATGACAGTGTCGTCTGCATACATGTGTAGAGTTGAGGATTTGCAGACATTAAGCAGATAATTTATAAATACACCTTGTTCCAAATTATTATGCAAATTATATTTTCTCATTTACCTAAATAATTGATGTAAATAACAGTCAGCATAATTTTCATGTTATCAACTTATTAAGATTACAATTCAAATTTTATTGAACAAACCTCCTAATGATAACAGTATTTTTTTAAACATAAAAAAAACCTTACAATGCACTGTTCCAAATTATTATGCATAGTAAGTTTCAAAACACTTTATAGGTTGTAAAGAACTGAAAACTGTCATTTGTTGTGTTTGCAGCATATTTACTGAAATCAGAAGCAATTTCAATCAAACTTATAACAACATTTTAACTTTTTAAACATTTTAACATGTCACGTTACATTTGAACATAGGACCCCTTATTTGATAGCAGCTTCACAAGTCTTGCATCCATTGAACTTGTGAGTTTTTGGACAGTTTCTGCTTGAATTTGTTTGCAAGATGTCAGAATAGCCTCCCAGAGCTCCTGTTTGGATCTAAACTGCCTCCCACCCTCATAGATCTTTTGCTTGAGGGTGCTCCAAAGGTCCTCAATAGGATTGAGGTTAGGGGAGGATGGAGGCCACACCATGACTTTCTCTCCTTTTATCCCTTGATGTCCGTGAGACTCCAGAGGCACCAGCAGCTTCAAATATCTGTTTGCTGCTATGTAATGGTATTTTAGCAGCTGCTCTCTTGATCCGATGCATGGATCTGGCAGAAATTTTTCTCAATGTGCCTTTATCTGCACAAACCCATCTGTGCTCTGAATCAGCCACAAATCTCTTAATAGTGCGATGATCACGCTTACGTTTTCGTGAAATATCTAATGTTTTCATACCTCGTCCAAGGCATTGAACTATTTCACTCTTTTCAGCAGCAGAGAGATCCTTTTTCTTCCCCATATTGCATGAAAATGGTGCTCTGCTTAATAATGTAGAGCACCCTCCTTTAGTAGTTTTTCCTTAAATTGGGCTCACCAGGCAGTCTAATTATCACAGGTGTCCGAGATTATTTTCAGTGATCAAAAGAGCCCTGAGACACAATGCCATCCATGAGTTAAACTGAAAAACAAAATATTTAATCTTTGTGACACTTAAATAGAATTTGCATAATAATTTGGAACAGGCTGTAATGTGAATAGCAGGGGGCTGAGTATGGAGCCTTGTGGAACACCACACGTGACTGGAAGAGGGAGGGAAGCGCTATCAGAAAAGGCCACATATTGCAATCGGTCTGAAACATATGATCGAAACCAGGTTAGCGGACGATCACCAGTGCCTTAGTTTAAGTTTTTGCAACATAATGCCATGGTCTACTGTGTACAAAGGCCTTGGCCAAATTAAGGAAAATAGCTCCAATTATGTCTCCTTGTTCCATGCCAATTTGGATGTCATTGGAAGCTTTTCAGAGGGCAGTTGAAGTTGAGTGATTTGGACGAAACCCTGATTGATCAGGGGTCAGGTAATTTCATCGTTGATAATATTCACATAGTTGCATGTCGATGCATTTTTACAAGATTTTTGACAATACAGGGAGCAATGATATCGGGCGATGGTTAGATACCAAAGTATTGTCACCACTTTTATGAATAGGTACAACTTTTGCAGTCTACCAAAGGTTGGGTATGTATCCTGACACCAGGAATTCATTGATAAGGGTAGTGTCAGATTTAGCAATTGCTGGCGCACTGAGCTTCAGCAACATTGCTGGGATTTGAACTGGTCCATACTGGTTTTTCATATTTTAATTATTAAGATGTTTATTAACGACAATAACAGGCACAGGTCTAAAATTGAATTTCTCTATATGAGGATTTTGAAGATTTGGCAGGGCCACATTTGTTATCTTTGCAACCAGGGTGGTAGCACATCCAACAAAATAATTATTAAAGACATTTGCTACATCTAGGGGGTGTTGCAGTGTTTGGTTGTCTATTTTGACATTGGAGGGTTTAGAGTTTATTGTGAGGGATTATATGCAATTTATGTTTTTCCAGAAGTTTCTTTGGTTTGATAGGTTGTTCACATTTTCACTGAAATATTGGGCCTTAGTCATTTTTGTTTGTTTTTCATTGTCTGTAAACATAGAAACATAGAATGTGACGGTAGATAAGAACCATTCGGCCCATCTAGTCTGCCCAATTTTCTAAATACTTTCATTAGTCCCTGGCCTTATCTTAGTTAGGATAGCCTTATACCTATCCCACGCATGCTTAAACTCCTTTACTGTGTTAACCTCTACCACTTCAGCTGGAAGGCTATTCCATGCATCCACTACCTTCTCAGTAAAGTAATACTTCCTGATAATTTTTTTTTTCATGAATATAATTTTTATTTATATATATATATATAGATTGTTCAAGTGTTGTAAAAACATTGAGACTCGCAGGTCTCCAAGGTGAGTTACCATAAGAAGAAAGAAACACTGATATCAGGTTGGGCTCGCAGGCCCACAATGTTGACGGACTTGCAAGTCCCTGCTATCGAGTTTCATGCATCTCATATAATACGTCTGTGTCACAATGGGAATACCATATATACTCAAGTATAAGTCTAGTTTTTCAGCACATTATTTGTGCTGAAAAACCCCCACTCGACTTATACTCGAGTCAGTGTCTGTATTATGGCAACTTACATTGCCATAATACAGACCAGGACCGCCGGGCTCATTACAAGCCCGGCAGTCCTGTTGGGGGCTGGCAGAGAGCTGTTACTTACCTTTCCTGCAGCTCCTGTCAGCTCCCTTCTCCTGCGCTCCGGTCAGCTCCCTTCTCCTGCGCTCCGGTCAGCTCCCTTCTCCTGCGCTCCGGTCAGCTCCCTTCTCCTGCGCTCCGGTCAGCTCCCTTCTCCTGCGCTCCGGTCAGCTCCCTTCTCCTGCGCTCCGGTCAGCTCCCTTCTCCTGCGCTCCGGTCAGCTCCCTTCTCCTCCACTGTAAGTCTCGCGGTGTGACTGCCGCGCGGAGCATGGCAATGCTCTGACCCCTCGGCTCTCGCGAGACTTACAGTGGAGCTGACCGGACCGGAGGAGAAGGGAGCTGACAGGAGCTGCAGGAAAGGTAACAGCTCCTTCCAGCCCCCCTCCTACACAGCCCATCCACTGGACCACCAGGGAATGAGAGCCCCTCTCTCTGGCCAGCTAACAAGCAAGGAGGGGGGACGAAAAAAAATGAAATAAAAAAAATAATATTACAATAAAAAAAATGTAAATATTAAAATTAAAAAAAGTAAATAATAAAATAAAAAATAATACTAAAATTTAAATATTAAAATTACATTTTTAAAAAAAAAAAATAAAAATAATAAAAATGCCCTCCCCCACCCAGTTCACACACAAACACACACTCATACAAACACACACTCTGCATTGTATACACACACACTGCATTATATACACACTCATAAAAACAAACACTCTGCATTAAACACACACACTCTGCATTATATACACACACACACTCTGCATTCACACAAACACACACACTCTGCATTATATAATGCAGAGTGTGTGTTTGTATGAGTGTGTATATAATGCAGAGTGTGTTTTTGTATGAGTGTGTGTGTGTGTATATAATGCAGATTGTTTGTATGAGTGTGTGTGTGTATATAATGCAGAGTGTGTGTTTGTATGAGTGTGTGTATATAATTATAAAAATCACAGAACTTCATAGCCCCAATTTTAACCTCGACTTATCCACGAGGCATAGCATATTTCACAATTGTTGGTCACAAAACTGCCCTCGACTTATACATGAGATCGACTTATACATGAGTATATACGGTAAACCTCGTTTACAGTTTCCGTCTGCGATTTAGATTAGTGAATAATACGTGTTTATTCAGACTATTCGTTTCGTGTATATCAGTTGCAGTTCGTGCTCGATATGATATTTTTAAACCTTTGTCCCGCTAATTTAAGACTATGTCCTCTTGTTGTGGAACTTTTTCTTCTTTTAAATATAGTCTCCTCCTTTACTGTCCAATGCTGGACTTGGAATATATACTAAACAGTGAGTAAACTGTATAGTAGTGATATGTAACCCAGCACACCGAGAATACAGGCATCATAGCTACTTCATCTAGTAAGTGGTTATGGTGCCTACACTGTTTTTATAATTCCCTTTGAGAATGCTGCATTCAGTGGTAAAGGCTCTTAAAAGGCAATTCATTTCTTATCACCAATATCACTATGTAGTTAACTCACTTTCAGTATTGCTTTGAATAATATAGGGAACATGCATTTTCAGTATTTTGAAGGAATAAATATCACTCTTATATGTGCATTTAATTTTTAAAATCCTGGGGACAATTGTAGATTTGTCAGTAAACAGTTGTTAATGTTAAGAAAAAGTTTAAAGCGCTCTAATTTCGCTTTAGAGAGCATGAAACAAAGAAATGCTTTGTTCAATTGGGAGGGAAGTATTCCTTATAAGGTTTACAAATGCAAAATGTACGAGCTTCATTGTCTGAGCTTAACTGTCTGCAAATTGTGCCTGTGCAAAGTAACCAGGAATTTCATTTAATTCCTACCATATATAAGTAGTGTAAACTACACAATGATACTAAAGTGATTATTGTAACTCAGTTTTCTTATTACAATGATTATTGTAACTGTTTTATGCAAATTTTAAATAAATCCATACACCAATACAAAAAATAGAAATGTATTGATTTCCCAGCACACACAAATTAATCTATTGCAATGGTAAAATTACAGAATTTTGGCTACTTTGATTGGAAGTATTACTGTAGTGCCTGTTGCTGCGTTATGTACCATATTTTATATAAAAACAAAATACATCCCCCTTTTACAAGGGCCTTTCACAGCCACAACCAACATTTTTTTGTGTAAATAGCAATTTTGGATAAAGTAATGAGGTTTATTCACTAAACAATTAATGGAAACCTGAATTTCAAAATTCAGATTACAAAGGCAGAGCAGAGTTCTTAATAATCAACTGCACTGATAAGCCACAACATTAAAACCACTGACATGTGATCTTTACATTGATTTTTATTGTTACAATTGCACCTCTCAAGGCTTGGGATAGATTTTAGACAGCAAGTGAACAGTTGGTTCTTGAATTTCATCTGTTGGAAGCAGGAGAAAAGATCTGAGTGACTTTGACAAGGGCCAAATAGTGATGGCTAGACAACTGGGTTAGAGCATCTCCAAAATGACAAGTCTTGCGGAGTGTTCCCTGTATGCAGTAGTTGGTATCTACCAAAAGTGGCACAAGGAAGAACAACCAGCGAACCTGCATCAGAGTCATGTACGCTCAAGGCTCATTGATGCACGAGTGAAGGCTAGCTAATAAGGTCCTATCACACAAAAGAGCTACTGTAACTAAGATTGCTGAAAAATGTAATTCTGGCAATGATATAAAGTTGTCAGAACACACAGTGCATCGTAGTTTGCTACATATGGGACTGCGTAGCCGCAGACCAATTAGAGTGCCCATGACGACCCCTGTCCACCACCGAAAGCGCCTTCTATTGGGACATGGGTGTCAGAATTGGACTAAGGAGCAATGGAAGAAGGTTGTCCGGTCTGATATATCACGTTTTGTTTCAGATCAGGTAGATGACCTGATGCTAATGCATCATTTAACTATGGGAAGGAAGCCGTGTTATGCTCTAGGTAATGCTTTGCTGGGAAACTTTGGGCTCTGGTTTTCTTGTGGATGTTACTTTAACATGTAGCACCTACCTAGAGATTGTTGCAGATCACATACACCCCTTCATGTGTTTTCTGATGGCAGTGGCCTCTTTCATCAGGATAATGCACCACACTGCAAAAATATTTCAGGAATGGATTGAGGAACAAATTTAAAGCTGACAAAAAGGTGTTGCCTTGGCCTCCAAATTCCCCAGATCTCAATCCAATTGATTATCTGTTGAATGTTCTGAAACAAATCCGATTCATGGAGGACTCTCCTCGCAACTTGGCAGACCTTAAAGGACATGCTGCCAATGTCTTGGTGCCAGACACCACAGGACACATTCGGAGTCCATGCCTCGATGCATCAGAGTTGTTTTGGCAGCACAAGGGGGATCCATATGATATTAGGCAGGTGGTTTTAATGTTGTGTCTGATCAATGTATTTTAGCACAAATTGTGTAAATCTGGGTACAGTTATTAGTGTTATAATTGTTAGCATTTATATAGTGACATTTTCTGCAGTAATTTACAATTATACCATAGGTATCACCACCATTTGCTATTTTGTGAATAGGCCCTTTATTGTGGAGTAAAATAGCCCCATAGTTTTTCAATTCATGATTGGACATTAATAAATCATAAAAAATAATTAAATATATTTAAAAAATAAAAATAGATATCAGACATTTTTCCAGCAAAATTGACATTCCCACACCAGGAAGAGACCTCCATTAATTGGCTTCTCATTCTGATCTTTGGGGTACGAACTTATCACAAACTTTTGTACAACAAGAAGCTATTGAATTCTGTGCTTTTAGCTCTTTGCACCAGATTAACACTGATAAGATTGTTATGCCAGTAGAAACCTGTTTTTGACACTTAACATATAACTTTAAGATTTTGCATTTCCAAGTGCTTTCAACTTGACTCAATCCCCTTTCAGTCCTTATATGTTGTGTTTTTATTACTTGATTCCACCTACACGAATCTTTAGTTAAAGGGTCATTCCATACCCCTAAAGCACTATAGCTTGTTGAATAGTTTTGTGTGAAGTGAGTGTCCTATTTTTTTCATTTTGCAAATAATGCAGATTTTTATAGGAATTGACACCTTTATAAATTAACCTGTTTACACCTCTTGGCTTTCAAACAGACACCCATTCCAGTTTCTTTCTGGCTTGGTTAGCTCAGTGGAGTTAAGCTCAGAAGGCAGCAATTGCCCAGAGCACTTGCCTTGCAAAGACTTCTCATTGAGCTGTATTGGGAAGTCTGTGATTGGGCAGCAACAGAAAGTCTGGGCAGGTTTAGAAGGGGAGGGTTGGAAAGGCCGCAAACAAGAGATTGACAGGCTTTGAAAGCTGTTTTATATATGCACTCAGTGGAAAAATGCATAATTTAATGCTTGCAGATTTTAATTTGGGGTATAACAGTGATTTTCTATTTATTTTGTATTTGGGCAGTGCCCTACCATGCCCATGATTACTCATATTCTTTTAAAAATGCATAAAATTCCATCTATACATTGTGCTAGCAGATGAAGATGCTGACAGCCACAATTAAAACTTACCTTCCACTGAACTGTTGGGCCTGAGCACAGAAATTGGAAAGCATATGGAGGAGCATTGGATTGGACCTGTGATGGAGGAAGGAAAGGGGGGCCCTTAATAGAAAAGACAGGGGCACCGCTTAAGGAAGATAGGTTTATACACAGAAAGGTGAAATTACATACAAGGTTCTGCCCTTGACTTTCTATAACTGCTTCTCTGTTGCAAAGTTTTGTCTATATAGTCAGAAGAGGAATGGATAATGTCTTGACAGTATGTATTACCATTGTTTCATCTCTCTGTCCTTTAGTTACACCCATGACATTGAAGCTGTCAGCTGTGATGAAGCTCTAGCAGACATTACTGAAATCCTTACAGAAACAAAATTGACTCCTGATGAAGTTGCCAGTGTCATCCGCAGTGATATTAAAGAAAAAACTGGATGTGCTGCTTCCATTGGAATGGGTAAGTATTACATCACACGCTTTACCTTCTTTTTATTACACGATGGCTTTGTCATTCTAGTAATGTCCATCAGTGTTCTTGACTCGAATACTATGGTTTGTTTTAACTAAAAATTAATTAACTTGCTGTTCAATTAAAGTTGTTTTATGTGTTGTTTTGTAGGTTTTTGTTTCTTGGATGCAGTTCATGTGTAACTTAAATTGCTTATCTGGGTCAATTTTTTCAGGTAACTGAAATTTGTAATTGGCCGAGAGTGTCAGTTGGCCACTTTATCTCCTTGATGTGGTTATAGTCCATGGATTCCTTGGCACTGCTTCTGCATTTATTTTTAAACAGTTTAACACTAAATAAGGTCCCTAAGCAATCCACAGTCTGGCCCCTGTTGGAGGTATGGCTAAGACAGAGATTACAACTTATTTCTAACCATACCAACTCATACCAGCAGTGCGTGTGGTGATACACTAAAAACAGCCAGCTGACACTTTAGCCAATCACATCTGCCCATTGATGCTCAGACTTATGCTCCCGCATTACTAAAGGCAGCACAAAAAGGATGTGTTGCCCGGGAAACTTGGAATTAAAAAAATAAAAATAAAAGTTTAATGCTGAATACGACGACTCCTCCTGACCCTATACACTTCAATGAGATGAAGCAGGTACAGTGCCTATGGTGTTCCTTTAATGTGGCCTGTGATGGGTTTCTGCAAAATAGTATTTTGCAGCACTTCCCAAGATACAATTACTTAAACCTTTAAAAAAAATAAAAAGTACTACATTCTGATCAATCTCAGGTATTGCAGGGGGCCTTACATTGCACAGTGTCGAAAATAAATCTCCTCCAGATGGAATATATTTGTAAACGGTTACTTGTGTTCCTTATTACACATATGAACCTGAAAGTTTATACTAGTAGTAGAGTTTTCTGTGTTGTTGTGTTATCTTGCTAATTTATGCTTTAGTATTGTAAATATGGCATTACTGAGCAATAACTGCTAGGAGAAGCATTACATTGGTATCACAGTGTGTAGCATATAGTAAAAGATTTGTTTTTCGCACTGTCTGCAGCTTAGCTGTGTCTTAAATGTGGAAGCTCCACTGTGTATTAAAACTGAGCAGAGGAAAGCTGCAACATGGGACAGATATTATATCCCAAGGATGGCTAACTGCTTGAAACACAGAGTGAGAGAATTAAAATGTGCTTTAACAGAACTTTGTATAAAAATAAATCTACACTTATGCAGGTAATTCACATTATGACAGGTTTAACTATGCTGAAAACACTTCCTCAGTGAGCAGGGCAAAACACAGTAACCCTAGGATTTCTTTCCACGGTGTGGTCTATGCAAATACCTATGCATGGTATAATGTTTGGCCCATGGGGCCGCTTTCATCTGGTCATTGCAATATACAATTAATCTGATTCATTCAATCAACAATTAAACTGCACAGGGTCAGAAAACTAGTAAGGATATCCCTGCACATTTGCCTATTGTTTGTCTGTCTAAGTGTCCTATTCCAATGCAGGCTGCTTTGCCTACACTGTGCTCGTAATGCACAATAAAGCTTCTTCATCTAATCTACAGACCGAAAAAGTCTACAGAAAGAAAAAGATCTACAGGAAAAAAAAGTTACACATAGTAATAGCCTTACTGTGTGGATGTTCTCTACCAATGCAGGCTATTTGGCTTCCAGCTTACATACTGTCAGTACCTGTGCACCATCTGTACTTCTGAAAAGGATGTCTTTTTCTGGAATTAGGGTGTATGGCTAAGTAGTAAGGCTTGTGCTTTTTTTTTTTTTTTTTTGTTTTTAAACTACAAATGTTTGAGCATGCAAAAAAAAATATATATGCATATATAACCGTGATAGTGAATGTGGTTCATTATCTGGGGTAGAAAATGTTTATTCTTAAAGGGACTCTCCAGTGCCAGGAAAACATATCCGTTTTCCTGGCACTGCAGGACAATAGTCGCTCGCGCATTAGACCTCCCCATAGGAAAGCATTATTCAGTGCTTTCCTACGGGGATTCTGGCGACGCGGAACACAGAAGTCCCTCTAGGTGCTGTCGGATAGACAGCCACTAGAGGACTTAACCCTGCAATGTAATTATTGCAGTTTATAAAAACTGCAGTAATTACATCTACCTTGCTCAATGTGGACCGTGATCTATGGAGGAGTTTGCATGATCCTTTATCCAAAAGACCGGCAAACCAATGAAAAATAAAATTCACGTTAATTTCACTCCTGGGGGATATATAATTCACATCAATAGCAGACGTTGTAAATAGCACACAACCGCAGTATATGCATTTAGTTTTAAATCAAGTCTTCTAGACCTTTAGAATTGTACTCTTGCGGCTCCTCGCAGATGAAGCGCCAGTAGCTGAAGAAGGCCTGCAGGTAGAAGATGGATGTGGCTACGAAGGACAGGTTCAGGTAGGTAAGTCTACCTTTAACTGGAACCTAACTGGAGTTGTCAACTAGAGAAGACCACTGAAAGTGACACTTTTGGTTCACACTTGTTTACATGCTAAATGTAGACTGCTGATGTACCTAAAAAGTGTAACTTTGCAAATTCATTGCATAGCCCCATGATTTATTCAAAGATCACTTGATTTAGAAAAAATTAGGATGAAAACGACTCCAATAACTAGGGTGATGCAATAATTAGCTGTGCTCCAACTTGCTATGTATTAAAGCAGTGTTATGCTTTTTTCCTATTATGCCCCTGGTCTCATAATGATCGTAGTCTTGATTATTACTTTCCTTTTTTAATATTTATTTTTTCCCTCCCTACCTGACGTTGAATCTTGATATCCGGGATCCATCAACTTGTTCTTCTCTGTCTCTGCACTCCTGTGGGATTCCCATGACTGATAGATTGAGGGAATATTAGCTTTTGCAACATAACAGAACCTTGCTTAAATTTAGCTTATAGCCGAAGAGCCAGAGGTTGATAAAGATCCTGCTCTACAACAGATAACATAGCAACACCAGAAACAGAGAAATAAATAAAATATAGGAATAAGAGGGTAAATATACTTAAATTATCCCATTATTCCTTATGTAGGTACGAAAAATAACATCTCTCAGTCTTCTTAAATTGATTTAAAAAAATATATATTTATATTAAAAAATATATATATATATGTACACTAGTATCTTCAACTATACAAAAGCTAATCTTGGCGTAATATAGTTAAATCTTACATTAAATGGGAATAGGTTTATATTGCACTCACAAACAGGATAATGATAGAAGACCTGGATATATTATTCTCTCGTCTTAATTCTCAGTTCATACCAAGTCATATAATGAGAAAGAAAGGAAATAATTAGACACATTAATAAAAACACTCCATACTTCATTGCACTTACAAGTTTAAAATGTATGCAAGCATATCACCAACTCCACTGGTTCCTCATGCAGTTCTGATTCCAAGTGGGGAAAAAAGGTTAAGAGACAAATCAACACAATATATAAAATCATTAAAATTTGTCCTACGTGTTTCCCTTCATTTGCATGGACTTCTTCAGGAGCGAAATAGAAGTGTTGTGCATTCACACTCGATGACAGTGACGGCAGTATGATTGCACAAAACCTGTATTTCATTTTGACTGAACTTGTCAAGGAGGCAGATCAGGGGCAGAGCCAGCACTTGCCAATCATGATCTCCTCATAGAGATACATTGAATTAATGCATATCTGAGGAAAGTTCAGTGTCTCCATGCAGAGGGTGGAGACACTGAATGACAGTGCTGCGCAGTGTGCAGCACAGCCATAGGAAGCACCTCTAGTAGCCATCTGAGGAGTGGCCAGTGAAGTTATCACTAGGCTGTAATGTAAACACTGCATTTTCTCTGAAAGCACAGTGTTTACTGCAAAAAGCCTGAAGGTAATGATTCTCCTTACCAGAACAAATTCAATAAACTGTAGTTGTTCTGTTGACTATAGTTTCCCTTTAAACAATATTGTTTAAATGCAACATTTTGCGTTTTATTAAAGCTGTCTGTGCAATTAATATAAAGCATAGCATGTGGTGCTGCCTACAGGCAGGTTCTTGCACATGAATGACTTAATTAAATTAACCGTTTATTTCCAAGGATATTTTTAAAAATAGTCACTCAGGTTCTTGACTCTTTTCCAGTCATAGTCAACAGCACTGGTAGACATTGACTATTACAGACTAAGCTTGCTACAGCTAAGCAGTCTCTACGTAACTTGTAATTGTTGGCTCATTGAAACTATGGCTTCTCTTTATTTAAAATAATTCTCATAATAAGATATATATATATATATATATATATATATATATATATATATATATATATATATAGAGAGAGAGAGAGAGAGAGAGAGAGAGATATATATTAAGTTATTCATTTGGATCTTCATACTTAAAATTCTTACTTAGTGAGGCACTACTAGATCATGTATGGTAAAAAGGTTATACAAGTATTGGTTTACCAGATTTGAGGGTGGCAGTTAGTACGTGGATAAAATATCAGTGAAAATCAAATATTGGAAGTCAATGAAGACCAAGACCTTTTTTTCATCTCGTCCTCACTTTTATTCGTCTCACTTCTTTCCTTTTTTGTGTTTTAAATTTTAAAACTGAGCTGAACATGGTTGCAATTATCCATGGGCCTTGTAGCCTTGTTCACAATAACAGGACTTTGTTGTGACACAATTCACATCAGTGATATAGTTATTCATTTAGCTAATGAAAAACGTTTACATTTTGCAAACTGAGTCTTGAAACTCTTTTGGAAAATTCCTGCACTCCAACATGACTCTTCCTTTTTTCTGTTCCCCTATACAGTTTTGTTTTGTCCTACTTGCTAGATTGTGTGGCGGTCCTAAGGGATGACTTTAGTGCTGTAGTTGATGCTTAAATGGATAAATCTAGTAAGCTACCACTACGAGAATATATGCAGGTAAGTATTGTATGTAGATGGTTGTTTTCCAGAGTTTGTGCTGGATAGCAAGGGCTTATGATAAATTACAGGTTCTGTTGTGCAAATAAAATTCAGACAGTTATTCATTTGTTATATGTGGTCTGCTAATACAACACTGACCTGCAATATTTTCTGCACTACACCAGGCTAATAAACACTAGATACATAGTCTTAGGACCTTTCAACTTATGGGTGTTTTTAGTCAGATCCTGTGACCCTGCCTGCAGCTCTATTTTACAGTTTTTCCTAAACCTGTTATAATATGTAGGATAGTGTTTTTAATTGATCAAATTAAATATAAGCCATTTCCATCTTCAGTGAACTGTAAATACGTTAATACTTAAGCAGCAAGAACAGTAATGCAAAATGCGTCTGGGTTTCTCCCCCCTCTACCAGCATGAAATTTGCTATAAGATATTATGCAGTATCAATTTACTTGACTGCAGTATTTTACCAACCACGTGGCAGTGTCTAAAGCATTACAGTGTTGAATTGTAAAGAAATATGTTAAGTTATGTTACATATGCTGTATGTGTAAACACATCACAATTTGGAAACAAGATTCATAGCTCTGTGGAAATTTGAAAAGATAAATTGGCATATGATGGCTAGAAAATAAAGGCCTCATATAAAGTAGCTCCAAATAATTCACTACTGTTCGAAAGACTTTCCAAATGATTTATCTACAAATTTCTATAGACTGTAATAGTGACTTCTGTAGCTAAATCATTTGGAAAGTGTTTCTAACAGTATGCAATCATTTGGAAAGCTTATTAAATCTAGGCCAAAGTTGAAAATGTAGAACATTTTGCCATGATGTCAAAGGATGAGAAATAATATGGCATATCATTTTAAGAATGAAATATGACAAAAATAGTACCTTAAGGACTTCTGCACCTAGACTTCCTAAATGGCATGGTGAACTGTACTGCTGCTAAACAGAGTTGTGATTAAAAGTCTGTTGGCAGGCAGACTGGCTGCTGAGCATATCTGAACTGATTGTCAGGGTCTTAACTTGGTGGAATCCGAGGTGCAGAGATGTACGCTCACCCTTGCAGATAAACACAGTCCAGGATGACCAGGTAAGAAGCCACCTGGGCTGTGAATCTGTGCATGGGGGCTTTGCAGGAAAAGTGCTCTAATTTGCAGTACAGGCCAGAACACAAGCTGAAGAATAGTCAAGGTCTAGCCGTAGTCCGAGGATGCCAGAGGTCAGGATAATCGAGGAGTGGAGCCTAGGTCAGAAGCCGGGGTCAGTCTGGAGAAAGCATGATCAGGAGACAAAATAACAGGAGCCAAATACGTCTACCAGAATCAAAGAACTGACCCTGCCCTCAGGGAGAGGCAGGTTTAAATACCTGGTTAATGAGCAATCTGCCTCAGGTGGACAATAAATGACAGGAGCAACCTTAGGTGAAGTTCAGCACCCTAGTGCTGCAGACAAAGCAAGGTATAGCAGGACTAGAACACTCTAAATGAATAGGTTCTGCTATGGCTTAGAGGCAGGATAGCAGGCCCAGGACATTGAATGAGCCAGGTTCAAATCCTCTGTTTGGCACCCGTGGGAGAGCCACGCCTAGCCGTTTTTTTGCCTTTGCCTTTGCACAACACAAAGAAAATACCTGGCCTAAACCTGTGACTTGTAGCCACTCACAACAAGAGACAATTGTCTGTCTAAAAAACATTAAAGTTCATAGGCCAAAAAATGTCCAGCCCTGTAAAGGTTAACGGCACAGAGAGTAGTTAGCACTCTGGCCCTGTTATGATAAATTTTATTTATTAATTATTTATAAAATATTTTATCAGGAAGGATACATTGAGATTTCTCTTGGCTGGTCTCCATCTCTAGAATGGTGAGGAGAACCAAGTCTCCTTGCTATTATTATTATGTTATTATTTATATAGCTCCAACAAATTCAGCAGCGCTTTACAGTGGGTGGACGAACAAACATGTAGTTGTAACCAGACAAGTTGACAGAGACAGAGAGGTTGAGGGCCCTGCTCAATGAACTTACATGCTAGAGGGAGTGGGATAAAGTGACACAAAAGGTAAGGATAGTATTAGACTGACCGTTGCAAGAGAGGAATCAGTCGGGAGCTATTAACATTTTAATTGATACGCTTTTATGAAGAAGTGGGTTTTTAATTTTTTTTTTTTTTTTAAGGAGTGGAGACTGGGTGAGCGTCTAACGGAGGAGGGAAGTGCGTTCCACAGGAACCGTTTATCCCTCGAGAATTCTTGAAGGCGAGCATCAGAGGTGGGAGTACGGTCAGAAGATAGACGTAAGGCTTCAGCAGAGCGTAAGGGCCTAGACGGGACATTCTTGTGTATTAGTGAAGATAGATAGGTGGGAGCAGCATTATGTAGATATTTGAAAGCAAGAACCAGAATTGTAAATTGAGCCCTATATCTTACAGGAAGCCAATGTAAGGACTGACAGGAGGTGCAGGCAGACAGGAAGAAAAGCCTTACCGCCGCATTCATTATGGAGTGTAACGGCGCAAGTTGGGAGCACGTAAGACCACTGAGAAGCAGATTACAGTAGTCAAGGCGAGAAAAGACAGTGGAATGGACCAGCACCGTAGTCGCATCTGGTGTTCAGTAGGATCAGATGCGCGGAATTTTTTTGAGATGGAAGCGGCAGGATTTGGCGATAGACTGAACATAATGCATGAAGGAGAGGTCGGAGTCAAAGAGAACACCTAGGCAGCGAGCCTGCGTGGTAGAGCTGATGGTAGCACCATTGACTTGAAGGGAGACAGGCACAGGAGTAGCAACACTTGAGGGAGGAAAGACCAGAATTTCAGTTTTGGTCAAGTTGAGTTTAAGGAAGTGGGCAGCCATCCAGTTAGAAATAGCAGAGAGGCAGTCAGAGATGCATTTGACCAGGAGATGTCCATCACTTTCCATTAGAGGTTAACCCCTGAAAATAATGCATTGTGCTAGGACAGGAGTAGGCAACCTTTGGGCACTCCAGATGTTATGGACTACATCTCCCATAATGCTCTTACATTCATAATGCCGACAAAGCATCAGAGGAGCTGTAGTCCACAACATCTCGAGTGCTGAAGGTTGCCTACATCGGGGCTAGGAAATACCCAATCTCCTGCCCATTTAGGGTTAACCCCTAAAAATATGAATCAGGAGATATCCACTCATACCCAGAGCTGCAAAAAAACATGATGGGAAAATAAAATACATCATCACATATTCACCCTCCAAATTGAATTTTAGGATGATCTGTGCAGAATGAACATTGAAGACAGGGAAGTCCTCTATATAGGCTTCTCCCTTCTAGAATATTCACCTTTGTGATTGATAGATTTGGAAACCAACCAATAACCGTTTTCTGTCAGGCCAGTCTCACTTCATCCAAAAATAGCCTGGTAATGTGTATATACACATTCACCTAGTGTCACCTTACACCTGGTCTTACTAGACATAGCATTTACGCCCAAAAACAAACAAACAAAAAAGCTTTTTTGCATCACCATTTAGTAAATATCAAATGGAATTGCTGTTTCTATGGCTTCCTTTGAAGCAAATGTGCTCCACTCTGAACCTTTTAGCAATTGTTATTCCGGCAAAGTTACATCATATAGCAAATACTAATTTCAGCATATATTTGCAACAATGCTAACTAGTAGCATCATGTGCTACTAAATCACTCTGCTGGATTGGTTGTGTTTGTCAGCAATTTTATGCATGTATTTAGTGGGATGGATGATTGTCTGTGTGGAATTAGTCGAGAATTGCTCTGAAACTTTATTATTATTGCCATTTATATAGCGCCAACAGATTCTGTATCGCTTATTAGATACCTGTCTGGTTGACGTGTTATCGAAACATCATATGTGGTGACTAGATATACAAGAGTCCTATAATCATCAGTTGGTATAATTTACAGGAATTTGATGTCAGCCTTAAATGTTATATCTGTGGAGTTGGTTACCAAAAATTTATATGGGAGTTTTATTTTGATTGTGACAAAAAGACTGAAGTTGGACACCCCTGTGTTGTATGTATACAGCCCAAAATGAAATTTGCCAGGTTAAATGAAAAGGTTGTTGAAATTGATATTGGACTACCAAGTTGAATAATTAAGAATTCGGACTGGGCACATACAGATGGTTGAGGCAGGTGTATTAGAAAGTAACATGCAATGTTTTGCTTCTAAAATAGCCTTTTTCGAGCTAAAACAAACTGAAACTGTTTTATAGTAAATCCAAATAGTAAATCTTCCAGCACCCTTGTTTATGCAACCAATGGCACACACATAAATAATTGCACAACAATTGCTGTGGAAGTAAAGTTAAATGAACACTCTAGGGTCTGAAACACAAACAAGTATTCCTGACCCTATAGTGTTAAAACATCTTGCCCTCCTAAATATAGTAAAATCTTATCTTTATTGCAGTCTGCTGCTGCTGGCTCTGCCCCTGATCCGCCTTCTAGGCCAACATCATCAGAAGTGGTGATCTCAGCCAATCTTAATGATTTCCCATAGGAAAGCATTGGATTGGCTGAGACTGTCAAGGAGGCAGATCAGAGGCAGATCCAGCACAAGCCAAAAACAGCCCTGGCCAATCAACATCTTCTCATAGAGATGCATCGAATCAATGCATTTCTATGAGGAACGTTCAGTGTCTCCATGCAGAGGGTAGATACGCTAAATGTCAGTGTTGCACTGCCCCAGGAAGCACCTCTAGTAGCCATCTGAGGAGTGGCCTGTGGAGGTATCCCCAGGCTGTAATGTAAACATTGCTGTTCCTCAGAAAAACCAGCGTTTACTGGAAAAAACTTGAAGGGAATGATTCTACTCACCAGAACAATAAGCTGTAGTTGTTCTGGTTACTATAGTGACCCTTTAAGTAGATGTTAACACATACATTACATCTTTAAGCATGGGTGGGTGATTCTTGAGAGTTTAGAAAGTTTTAGCAAAATAAAGGTCTTGGTTGATAAAATATTTTCTGTGTGACAGCCATGGATTCAAATGGTTTATTTTAATGATATTAACCCCTTCACACCGTTACAGCGTTCTATGCCGTCCCGCTTTAATTGCGCTTTAAAGCCGCTGCGGCGGCATAGAACGCCGTAACGGCTTTGAGCCCTGGAGCGCCTGGGATACTTAGCTACCCGGCGCTCCGCTTCGGGAGGACTGCCTCACAGCCCAGGCAGCCCTCCCACGGCAAATGAGGCCCCCGGGGGCTATGTGATCACTCTCAAAGAGTGATCACATGGCCCCCTATAGCTGTCTGTGGATCTGCCAGCAGGGGGACTGTC
The DNA here is from genome assembly GCA_933207985.1 of Pelobates cultripes. Lineage (NCBI taxonomy): Eukaryota > Metazoa > Chordata > Amphibia > Anura > Pelobatidae > Pelobates > Pelobates cultripes. The sequence goes on from OW240912.1 coordinate 264,886,149, forward strand.
TGAAATATCAGACAGTCCCCCTGCTGGTGGGAAATGAAAAAAAAAAATTAAATATGTTTTCAAATAAATTTAAATATGTTTATAAATAAATAATATATGTATATATATTATATATATACATATTATATATATATATGTAACGTCATACATAGTGTATTTTAATATTAATATAAGTACATATATTAGTATTAAAATACACTTAGAATGACGTTACATATATATATGTATATATATTATATATATAATCAATATATATATACACACACATATATATATATATATATATATATAAGTATAATTACAATAATAAATTAATAAATAAAATAGTGAAACAAAATTTAATATAAATTATATATTCATATGTAATTTCATTCTAACTGTATTTTGTTATTAATATATAAATATATATTGGTAACAAAATACACTTAGAATGACATTCTATATAAATCTATCTACCGTATATACTCGAGTATAAGCCGAGTTTTTCAGCACATTTTTTGTGCTGAAAACCCCCCACTCTGCTTATACTCTAGTCAATGTCTGTATTGTGGCAATTTACATTGCCATAATACAGATCAGGACCGCCGGCCTCATTACAAGCCCGGCGGTCCTGTTGGGGGCTGACAGTGAGCTGTTACTTACCTTCCTGCAGCTCCTGTCTCGCGAGAGCCGATTTACACTGTAAACAGAACAGAGCTGACCAAGGAGCTGCACGGTGGAGAAGGGAGCTGACAGGAGCTGCAGCAAAGTAACAGCTCATTGTCAGCCCCCCATTTTAAAAAAATTAATGCAAATATTAAAATAATAATAATATAATAATAAAATAATATTATTATTTTAATGTTATATTATTATATTTTAGTATTTGCATTATTTAAAAAAAAAAAAATTTTTGTCCCCCCTCCCTGACCAGGCAACAAGCAGGGAGGGGGGACAATAATGCAAATATTAAAATAATATAATATTAAAATAATAATAATAATATAATATAATATTAAAATAATATAATAAAATTAAAAAATTAAAATAAAAATGCCCTCCCCTCATCCAGTTTACACACACTGCACAAACACACACACTTCATTATATACACACTGCATTATATACACACACACAACACACAAACACACACACTGCATTCATTATATATACACACACAAACACACACTCTGCATTCATTCTATACACACACTATAAATAAATATTCAATTAATGTAATTTTATTGGGATCTAATTTAATTTAGAAATTTGCCAGTAGCTGCTGCATTTCCCACCCTAGGTTTATACTCGAGTCAATAAGTTTTCCCAGTTTTTTGTGGTAAAATTAGGGGCCTCGGCTTATATTCGGGTCGGCTTATATTCGAGTATATACGGTATATATAAAATACAAATAACCGCACATATATATATATAGATAAAATACATATAATTACATAAAAGATTACATTAGTATACACGTAGAATTTAAATACCTATAAATGCATATATATTAAAATTCTACGTGTATATTTAATCTTTTAACATAATTATGTGATTTGATTAACTAAAATTTGATTGACATGCCTGACAACACAGGGAGAAAGTGCAGAGAATTTAATTCGCAAGCACTATATTTGACCCTGTAACTCTCCAAGACACCAAAAAACCTGTACATAGGGGGTACTGTTTTACTCGGGAGACTTTGCTGAACTCAAATATTAGTGTTTCAAACTGGTAAATTGTATTACAACGATGATATTTTAAGTAAAAGTGAAGTTTTTTGTATTTTTTTACAAACGAACTGCAATTTTATGGACTATATTATTGTTGTAATATGTTTTACTGTTTTAAAACACTAATATTTTTGTTTAGTGAAGTCTCCCGAGAATAACAGTACCCCCCATGTACAGGTTGTATGGTGTTTTGGAAAATTAGAGAGTCGCATATAAGGCTTGCATTTCATTTTTTTGACATTGAAATTTGCCAGATTGGTTATGTTGCCTTTGAGAGCCTATGGTAGCCCAGGAATGAGAATTACCCCCATGATGGCATACCATTTGCAAAAGTAGACAACCCGAGGTATTGCAAGTGGGGTATGTCCAGTCTTTCTTAGTAGCCACTTAGTCACAAACACTGGCCAAATATTAGTTTTTTGCTTTTTTCACACAAAAACAAATATGAACTTTCAATACCTTGTCTACTTTTTCAAATGGTATGCCATTATGGGGGTAATTCTCATTCCTGGGCTACCACACCGTCTCAAAGGTAACATTACTAATCTGGCAAATTTCAATTTGAAAATGGAACGTTCTATATTTGACCCTGTAACTTTCCAAAACACCATAAAACCTGTTAATGGGGGTACTGTTGTACTCGTGAGACATCGCTGATTACAAATATGTGCATTTTTGTGCAGTAAAACCTAACAGTATTATGACATTCACAGCTAAAATGTCGACGAAAATACAAATGTAAAAAAAAAATAATCTTATTTTTTCACATTTTTCAAATTTTTATTCATAATAAATTATGTTCCATATATGAATAGTTAATGATAAATTAAAGCTCTGTTTCTCCTGAACAAAATGATATATAATAAGTGTGGGTGCACTTAATGTGACAGCGGTGAATTACGGTTGAACAGACATATAGCGCAAATTCCAGTTTTTGTTTACGTTTTGTTTTGATCAGAACGTGCACTATTGACTCCGTGCTGAAGGGGTTAAACATCTTAAAGGTCAGTGTCATAGGAAGTCCACCTTGGGCACAGAAACTCTGTCCCTGGTTAAGCTTTTTATCTCTCAAAATTGTTAACTATGTCAGGCATGTTACTTTTTATTCCTCAAGCAGCATTCTGATCATTTTTTTCTTTAAACAGCTATACTGTTTTTTGTTTAAAATGTAATGCATTCAATAATCACCATTTTCACTCTAAAGATCAATATCATTTTCAATCTGAACACAGTTTTACCTCTGTATTTTAACTACACGGTAATATGTGTTTTACTCGAAAGTGGAGAAAAATACTCATATTGTTTTCCTGAAGAAACATTGATACATCAATTTAATCTATCTATATCTATTGTGATCAGATTTTTAGAGGAATGAATTGACTTGTTTTTTTCCAGCCCACAAAGTTACCTATAATGTCTGAGGTAACTGTTCATATCCTGCAGTATGAATTATCACAGTTGGTTAGAAATTACTTCACTTTTTATTGCATTTATAGGTTCAAACATTCTTTTGGCTAGGATGGCAACCCGTCGAGCAAAACCAGATGGACAGTACCATTTAAAGCCAGAAGAAGTGGATGATTTCATCAGAGGACAACTAGTGAATAATTTGCCAGGTAAGATGTTCTAGATCAGCAGTAACTATCCTGGCCTGGTATTGTGGGAGTAATTAAAGAGACACACACACTCAACTGCTCAAAAATAAAATCTAAATATCCTTGTTTAGTAGATATATCCCCAATGAAAACATGCATGAATTTAATTATGCATTTTTTTCCATTTGTGGTTTATCTAAAAACAGCTTGCAAAAGCTACAGATCTCTTGTTGAAAGTATTTCATGCTGTCCAGGTCTTCTTCCCTAACCATTATGAGTTTTGTCAGGAGACTCACATGGTTGGCAGCCACACAAATATTTTATTTCTTTTTCTAAACTGTATACACGTGCCAGGCCACCACAATACAGCTGCTAGCGCTCAGTCTCGTTCAAATTTGAAGGTTTCCTTTCAACTACACCCAACAGCAGAGGAATACCACACAAGACACTGTCATTTAACCCCTTAAGGACCAAACTTCTGAAATAAAAGGGAATCATGACATGTCAGACATGTCATGTGTCCTTAAGGGGTTAAAGACCTCATCCTGGACTAGAAATACTAATGGCTCACAGGAGAACACTACAAGCCGCACTCTCAATGAACATTAGATGCTCATACAACCAAGCTCTAACCTTATTCAACAAATTCATTACAGAATATCAAATCACTAACCCAGTTACATACCATGGTGGCATTCACCTTTTTTTGCCACCTCAACCTGAAACTCGCTCATAACACTATAAAACTATATTTAACAGGGATACAGCATCATATAATAAACACATATCCCAGAAATAAAACATTCATGTCGGCACACCCAATTAAAAATATTCTAAGAGGCATTCAACACTTAGAAAACCCTAAACCCACCAAATGTCAACCCATAGATGCCGAAAAATTCAGAGCACTATCAGACATGTTAGACACCAAACCATTCGAAACCCAAACAAACAATACAATCAAAACCGCAATATACCTGACATTTTACAGTGTTTGTGACTAAGTGGCTACTAAAAAGACTAAACATACCCCACTTTCAATACCTTGGGTTGTCTACTTTTTCAAATGGTATGCCATTATGGGGGTAATTCTCATTCCTGGGCTACCACACCATCTCAAAGGTAGCATTACTAATCTGGCAAATTTCAATTTGAAAATGGAACGTTCTATATTTGACCCTGTAACTTTCCAAAACACCATAAAACCTGTTAATGGGGGGTACTGTTGTACTCGTGAGAAATCGCTGAATACAAATATGTGTACTTTATTGCAGTAACAGCATTCACATTTAAAATGCCATGCAGAACTAATAAAATAACATTTCTTAATTTCTCAGTTTTTAAAAAATATTTTATTCATATTTAATTATGTTTGCTATACAAATATTTGACGTGACATGAACACCCTGTTTCTCCTGAACAAAATGATATATGATAAGTTTGGGTGCACATAATGTGAAAGATATGATTTACATGGGAACAGACATATAGCACAAATTAAGGTTTTGTTTACGTTTTGTTTTGATCACAACTTGTACAACTGCCTCAGTCCTTAAGGGGTTAATACATCTTCACACACTATTTAAATCTGGTCTGTTCCTCAGTTTTATGAAAACTTTTTCTTTTGGTACTTGTTATCTAGGAGTTGGCAGATCTATGGAGCACAAATTGGTGTCAATGGGAATTAAAAGTTGTGGGGATCTACAAAATATTGCAATGTCAAAACTCCAAAAGGAATTTGGCCCGAAAACAGGGCTAATGCTCTACCGATTTTGCCGTGGATTAGATGATAGACCAATCCGAAAAGAAAAAGAGAGGAAATCTGTGTCTGCTGAAATAAACTATGGCATCCGATTTACGCAGGTACTTTTTTTTTTTGTTTAGGTATAAGAGAAATAAGTATGACCTCCCCCTGCATCCTACAAATACCTTAATACTGCACAGTCTCTTTATTAATAACAAGTACACAACCAGAAATGTAATGCAAAAGTCTAAACTTTAATACAGGGCTCGACAAATCCCAAGTGCCAGGCGACTAGAAATTTTGCCCTGGCGCCTAGGATTTGCCAGCTCTCTAGTTAGTGTGGCCGCGGGAGCTTTGGCTGTCACGGAAGAACAGGACTCCTGCCCGCGGAAGCATGGAGACAGCTGCCTGTGGGAGCATGGAGGTAGAGAGCAGTACAGAGCAGTCATTAAGTAAACATGATGGTGTTAGCCTTTCGTTGTTCCATTTTACACACCCTAGAAAGCCAAAAAGGTAATTAACAGATTCCAAATCTGACTCCTCAAGACCAAGACAATACCATGAACACAATCCGCCTTTGTGAGAAGCAGAGAAGATGGGTACCCCCACACACCCCTTTCTTGGACCCGTAGACAAAGTGACAGGATCTTTTTTATAGATGGGTCTCTGCCTGTCATCTAGGAACTTTAAACTTAATGTGAGGTGAGGATAGATAATCCAGCTAATATAACCAGCGGGTCCTAGTTCTGCAACCTCCTTCTACAATTCCACCCTCTCCTCTCAACTAGACATCATGGCACCTTGTACATTTAAACGCCGCAGGCCCCCCCAACAACAACCCTGGCACACCAAGCTCACTCGATACCTCCAAAAATGCTCCAGAACTGCTGAAAGCTGTTAGAGAAAGTCTCACTGTGCATCCGACTTTCTCCACTATAAATTTATGCTGAGCTCATACAGCTTGGCTCTTTCCTCTGCAAAAGTTAATAACTTCAATACCCTCATAACCACACTCTCCCGCGAACCCAAACGACTATTTCACACATTTAACTCTCTTCTTCGCCCTGCTGTTCCTCCTCCACCTACTAACTTGACCACCTCAGACTTTGCAACTCACTTCACTGACAAGATCTCTACAATCAGAGAAGAGATATCTCATCTTTCTTCTTCCTCTTACAATACTTCCCCTAACTTCACTCCCTCTGCTGTTCTATGTTCATTCGCACCCGCTACATTGGAAGAGGATTCTGCTCTGCTCCAGTCCTCCCGCCCCACCACCTGCTCCCTAGATCCAATTCCCTCGCATCTCATCCATACTCTCTCTTCTTCTGTTTCTCCACCTCTCACTAAAATTCTCAATCTCTCTCTCTCCTCTGGTATATTTCCATTGCCCTTCAAACATGCAACTGTAACCCGAATTATAAAGAAGCCCAATCTTGACCCTAACTCCCCATCCAACTATCGTCCTATCTCGCTACTGCCTTTTGCATCCAAGATCCTTGAAAAAATTGTGTATGCGAGATTGACAGACTTCCTCGAGTCCAACTCTCTGCTAGACCCGCTTCAGTCTGGTTTCCGCGCTAAGCACTCTGTGGAAACAGCACTGACCAAAGTATCCAATGATCTACTCGCTGCAAAATCTTGTGGCCACTCTATCCTAATTCTCCTTGACCTGTCTGCGACTTTTGACACTGTTGATCATCAACAGCTTCTTCTCATCCTCCGTAATATTGGTCTACAAGATACTGCTCTCTCCTGGTGCTCCTCCTACCTCTCCCAGCGCTCTTTCAGTGTTTCTTTCTCTGGCTCTGCTTCTTCTCCCCAACTCCTCTCTGTTGGTGTCCCCCAAGGTTCAGTCCTTGGTCCCCTACTGTTCTCCATCTATACTGCCTCCCTTGGTAAACTCATTAGCTCCTTTGGCTTCCAATATCATTTCTATGCAGATGACACGCAAATCTACCTGTCCTCTCCTGATCTCTCCCCGTCCCTCTTGACTAGTGTCTCTGACTGCCTCTCTGCTGTAACTGGATGGCTGCCCACTTCCTTTTTTTTTTTTAAATTCTTTATTTATTTCATTTTCAAATAAAAAATGTTCGGGTGAAGGGTACAGAAGAGAAAAAAGGGATGGGGTAGGGGGTTAGCATGTCGCGATATTCCCGTTGCATTTAGTCAATCACATGGTCTACTGTGTCTATATACCCCCAGTCTCGGGGCAACCCTGTTGTGGCTGAAGTCCGCATTGGGGGGTCCCGCCCTGAAGGCTGTCTGTGGTAGTCAGTGATTCGGGATGCGCCCGTGGTTGGTATTGGTAAGGCCGGGCCTAAGGTCTACGTCAGACGGGCTGGGCCCATCCCAAAATTCTGGTCCCGTACTGGGGTTCCCATTGCGTGTAGACTCACTGTTGGGCGGATCTACTTGGGTTTGTTTGGCGTGTGGTCAAGGAGGTCTCTACCGCTTTATCCCCTGATGAGGGGGGCAGGCGGGAGTTCCCCGAGGCGGTGATGCTCATTTGTCAAGGAGGGTGTGCGTCTGTTGCTCAGTGTGCTAGTGACCTATGGTTCGTATGACAGGATCTACACATGCCAGAGTAGAGGGGGAGGGTTTGAGTGAGGAGGGGGAAGGGAGAGGGAACATCTGGGCTGGAGGGTAGTGAAAATCTTAGTATGGTCGGGTATCCCGCCCCTTTTCCGCGCTTCCGCCCCGGCCGAGTCCCCGGCACTTGTAGGTGAAGGGGGGGTCCAAGGTAGAGTGATCATGTCGCTGAGAGGGACACTGGGGCCTGTGTGAGGGCCATGGGATGCAATCTCTGGGAGACTGAATGTAGGGTGGGATTGGCTCAACAACGGCGGGTAGCGCCCTAAATCATGTCTCTTTTCTAGACCGTGTTTGGGTAGTCTCCTGGGGGTCAGGATCCTCCTCTCTCCACGGGCCAGGGCAGGAAGCACCGTTCCGGATTATAGCCCCGTGAGCCCCGTCAGGTCCGTGGTCGTCCCTACGGGGCCGTCGCAGCCAACCTCTGATAGCTGGTGTCCCACAAATTCCATGTCCTGTGAAATGCCGTGTACGAATCATGCATCTGCGCAGTTAGTTCGTCTAAGTCTCGCGTTTCTTTTATTTTGCGGATGATGGTCTCAATCCCGGGGGTACGTGGGTCTGCCCAAAGTTCCGCAATTGCTCTACGTGCCGCTAGGGTTATGCGTGCCACCAGTTTATTCTCTTGTTTCGTAAGTGAGTCCAGGGGTTTATTGAGTAGCATGGTCCAAGGCTGTGCTGTAATGGGTTGACCCACCACCCGTTCGATCAAGCTCTGCACCTCGGTCCAGATCTGCTTAATTTTGGGACACGTCCACCAGCAGTGAAGGTAGGTGCCCCGTCCTCCGCATAGCTTCCAGCACTCGTCCGAGGGCTTCCTTCCCATTTGGTGCAGCCTGTGCGGTGTCAAGTACCAACGAAATAGCGTCTTATCGGCTTGCTCCTTGTGCGTTACGCATGTCGTAAGGGAGTTTGTGGCGTCCCAGATCTTGGACCAGTCGGCCGTGTCCTCTGGGGGGCCAATGTCTCTCTCCCACGCTGTGATATAAGTAGGGAAGCGTGCGTGGTAAGCGTTGTGTATATATCTGAGATCTGGCCGCGGCGGAGCGGTGCATCAAAGCACTGCTTTTCGAACATTGTTGGTGGAGAGACCCCCGCCTGCTTGATCATTGGTTGTTGTGCGAAGTCTCGCAGTTGGATATAGCGGAAGAAATCACCCGTGGTTAGAGCGTCTGCATCCGGTATTTCGGAGAATTTGACTATGTCCCCCTGCCGGTAAAGGTGTAAGAGTCTAGTGATTGTCTCTCAGGTCAAATGCAGCGAAGTGTTTAGCTACCATACCCGGTGGGAACAATTTATTCCGATAGATCGGTGTCACCGGTGAGAGGAAGGAAGAAAGGTCGTACCTAGCGTAATGTTTATCCCAAAGGGGCTGCCCACTTCCTTAAACTAAACTTGACCAAAACTGAAATTCTGGTCTTTCCTCCCTCAAGTGTTGTTACTCCTGTGTCTGTCTCCCTCCAAGTCAACGGTGCTACCATCAGCTCCACCACGCAGGCTCGCTGCCTAGGTGTTCTCTTTGACTCTGACATCTCCTTCAAGCCTCATATTCAATCTATCGCCAAATCCTGTCATTTCCATCTAAAAAACATTGCGCGCATCCGCCCCTACTAAAATCCAGATGCGACTAAGGTGTTGGTCCATTCCACTGTCCTTTCTCGCCTTGACTACTGTAATCCGCTTCTCAGTGGTCTTACGTGCTCCCAACTAGCGTCGTTACAGTCTATAATGAATGCGGCGGCAAGGCTCATCTTCCTGTCCGCCCGCACCTCCCATGCCTCACTCTTCTGTCAATCCCTACACTGGCTTCCTATAAAATATAGAGCTCAATTTAAAATTCTGGTTCTTGCTTTCAAATCGCTACATAATGCTGCTCCCACCTATCTTCACTAATACACAAGTATGTCCCGTCTAGGCCCTTACGCTCTGTTGAACACTTACGTCTATCTTCTGTCCATACTCCCACCTCTGATGCTCGCCTTCAAGATTTCTCGAGGGCTGCACCGTTCCTGTGGAACTCGCTTCCCTCCTCCATTAGATGCTCACCCAGTCTCCATTCCTTCAAAAAAATCGTTAAAAACCCACTTCTTCATAAAAGCGTATCACTTAAACTGTTAATAGCTCCTGAGTGATTCCTCTTCTGCAACTGTCATTAGTCTAATACTATCCTTACCTCTTTGTGTCATTTTACCCCACTCCCTCTAGCATGTAAGCTCATTGAGCAGGGCCCTCAACCCCTCTGTTCCTGTGTGTCCAACTTGTCTGGTTACAACTACATGTCTGTTCGTCCACCCATTGTTAAACGCTGCGGAATTTGACGGCGCTCTATAAATATTATAATAATAATATAACTTTGTGTTTTGACCTCTGTCACCACCGAGGTCTGGTATGACTAAATGGAGAGTGTGATGTAGTAACATGAATACTGTTGCAAAAATTGGTTGGTCCTCCAATGGTTTGCAAATAATCTGAATTGCTTTCAAAAAGTCTTGTACTCCCGCCATATGTTTACCATGCTGCCTATGCTTTGAGTGCATCTGCAACATAAATCAGATAATGTAGGCATCCTGGTGTGTAGTGACAGAGGTGTTTGATTCCAGCATGTGAACACGTTAAATGAAGTCTTCTGGAGCTAACTCAAGGCACTATATTTATGTCAGAAACATGATTTTGTTCCAGCCTGCCTCCTTCAGTGTGATTCCCAGCTCCTCCCCCATTTTTGTGCCAAGGAGTGTAGCGGAGACAATCGTTTTTTATCCAACATTCAGTAAACTAGAAAGATGCCCCTCTGTGTGAATGAGGTAAGCTTACAAGTCCGGCAGTGCTGTGCTAGTATACTGAGAATTACTGGCAAAGCTGTTTGTGAAGAAGGGAGTGCAAAAAGTACACCAGACTGACTGGCAATAACCTTTACAGGGGCATCACTTCCCTGATCCCCTCCAATAAATGCTTCACTCTAGGATGTGAGATACCTTGCAAAATGCTTGGACCTTGTAGCTACTTTGCCAGTTGCTTTAAATAAGACCCTTGCTCTATCCCAAAGTGGTAGACATAGCTTAAGAGGAATGAGCGGTCATCGTCACTGGAAGAGATCCACCTGTAGCCTTATGCCATAACTATGGTTTGTGTAATCCATCGTGCTATGGTGACTTCAGAGTGGGACTGTAAGGTCCAAGTAAAAACACAAAGCTCTTTTGACATTGAGAGAATGGAGCCTGGCTTCCTTAGAAGAAGAATTGCATGGAGTGAGAGCTCCTGGTCCTAAATGACTCAATAGCTTGATATATCACAGCAAACACTGCCTTTTCACTTGCCCAAAAGCTTACAGACCCTATCCGCCACGCTAAAAAAAGACCGCTCGCCGCCTATACAAGATGGCGACAAAGGCTCCGCGCTCTCACAGACGTCTGAGAACCAGCGGACTCAGACCATGAAACGGCAATTACACGGATGCACCGGTGACCGAGAAAGGCTTTTATGCTATGCTGCAGGAGTTTAGGGTCACGCTTCAATAAGTCGGAATGGTAGACTGTTAATAGTGGTGGGCTCTCTAAATGCCATTAAGTTGACTGCGGCTTCTCTATACGTCCCAAATGACACCCAAAAGTCTTTCCTAAGCATGGCCTTCAGCAATATAGGACAACACCAGGAGGGGCATACTGTAGTATGTGGAGACAAAATAAGCACTAGACTAGACACCATTAGTTATTACAAACAAATGGTGTGCAGGATGAATGACTGTGCGCATAAATTTCGCCAACTCTTTTGGCTAATGTTATAGCTGTAAGAAAAGCCGTTCTCAAATCTTGATAGAAATATAGCTAAGGAAATATAGTTCAAAAGGCTCTTCATATAAGGCATTAAGTACCCATTAAAGATCAGGGGTTGGAAACAGAAAATTCTGTGGTGGAAGTATTTGCCAGTAAGCCTTACAAAATTTCTAATTAGAGTATTAAAGCTATGTTGTGTAGTAGAAAATGGAAGCTAAAAGTGCTGACACTGGAACTTTTAAAGTGTAAATATTGAGACCTGAGGCAAAACCTTTCTGAAGAAATTTTAAAATTAATAGGAATAGAAGGGTTTAAAGAGTGACAACCTTCTACTTTGCACCAGAATAGTAATCCATTCCTGATACGAAGCTAAATCCTAGATTTAGAGCTTCTGGTGGATTTAAAAAAAAAATAAAAAATAAAAAATCAAGACATTTTCAGGATTAGCCTTGCAGAAACCTGTCTGTTAAATTTATCATTGAAGTATTTTCAATGATATTGATTTGCTCTTGAGAATTTGTTCTTTCAAAGGAAGCTGCCAAAGTCTTACTTTCACCATCCTCAGGATATCTGAAAACCTCTGTTCAACCAGTATGAAATTATTGCTATGGTCAGAGCTTAGTCTTCTCGGATTTTCTGTAGCACTTTTGGTATAACCGCGGGTAGGGGAAACAGCCTCTGTGAAATTCCCACTTCAATAACACATGCTAAATCTGCCCTGAATAGAGGTGAATGTTCATGGTCTTTCTTGTGGCAAGAAGATCTATGCATGGAAGACTGAATCTTTCCTTTGACTCTTTCAATCTACTCATTAATTGCAAAATGTATTTTCTTTTTTGAGCTTCCAGGTAGGGGAATAGCACATTCAGCACATATTAAATGCTTAGATGTGCGAGTTGCTTTTAATTTATGCGGAAAAGTAGGAACACTTCTCAGCTGATACAGCACTAGACATCTGCAATATAACACGTCCGAACAAGTTTATTTCTTTTCTGAAATGCATCCTGCAGTCAGACAGGTCAAACCGGTTTTAAATAGCTTGACCCAATTAAAATTTTTAAGAAAACAATGCCTCTCCATTCGTGCATACGCATTAACATGACTGACAGGAGGTGGAATGCCAATGCTTTCTGATTGTGCATTCCATCACTTGCAGAATTCAGTTACACATCCTGGGCCCGAACTACGTACTACTGCTTCTTTCTTTACTATTCACAGTGTGCAAGAGGTTGTTAATAAAGCAGGTGTAATGTGGCAGGCAGCATATAAACAGACCTGTAACTACTCTTAACACACGTGTCTCTAATGGTTGAGGGAAAATGCAATGCAGTTTACCTCTTGACACTTAGCTACACCTTTCAACTGATGGTACCTGGTGGACTAAGTTAATATCTATGAACAAAGTTATCATTAATTACATACTTTTGTTTATTATTTCAGCCACACGAAGCAGAAGCATTTCTCATGAATCTTTCTGAAGAGATCCAACGAAGGCTTCAGTCAGTAGGCATGAAGGGACGGAAATTAACACTCAAAATTATGATCAGAAAAGCTGGAGCACCCATAGAACCTGCCAAATTTGGAGGCCATGGCATCTGTGACAATGTTGCCAGGTGAGCATGCTTATAATAAATAAGGGACATTCTAAGCAAGTGCTTCTCAGAAAGTAAATTAAATGCATTTTAACGTAGCACAAATTGTTTTATTCACTGAAGAGTGACTTTGGATCAATAGAAAAAAAATATTTAGCCAAGGTAGTAGCCCAGGTGGAAAAATATTGAAGCTATTTTGGCAGAGAGCCCTGTGGAAGCTGTTCTAGTGGCCATGGTGTCAGACTGAGAGTGCTATACCCTAGTGTTTGTGCACCATCTTTAGAACACAGTTGTTTACGACGTAGAAAATGCCTCTGTTTTTGTTGGAGTGATGCATTTTATTTGGTGTACATTCTTCAGATTTCGCTTGAAACGTATGCGTGTGCACCACTTACTTACAATTCAAAAATGTGTTCTGGTGTTTGACAAATAGCAGTAGTATACTAGTGTTGCCACTAATATAACCCTCCTTTTAAACCAAACTGCACTTCAGTATTTAGATTTAAATATATTTATGGTGAAATGATTTTAGTGTGCCTGAAAGAAACGCAAACTTTTTAGTCTTTAAAAATCAACATTAATACAACTTAGTTACTGTAGTTTGTTAATTAATCTTTACATTTTGCTAAAGGGTTACTCTAAGCCTTTTTTGTGTGCTTATGACAGTAATTTTTCACAGAATTGATATTAGACAGCCTGGTAAAGAGTAACGGACTGCCTTTGTCACGTGTGCAGGGGGTACATTTAGTCAGCGGCACAAACGTGCAAATATCCCACTACGTGCAACATTTCAAGAAGAAACACTGCACATACAGATTTCTACTACCATGACCACTTCTAAAAGCACTGGTTATCAGTTGGCAGATCTAATGTAACTTACAATCAAACTGGGCAATTTTAACCCCTTAAGGACCGAGGACGGTTCAGGACCGTCATCGGCATTTTTGCGTTGCCGACCGATGACGGTCCTGAACCGTCCTAACGGTCAGAGCTACTTACCTGATCGCCGTCGTTCCCCCGGCGGCGATCAGCGTGGCTCCGGTTGTGGGGAGACTGCCTGCAGCCCAGACAGTCTCCCCACGGCAGATTAGGACCCCTGTGGCCATGTGATCGCTTAACACAGCGATCACATGGTCACAATAGGTGTCCATGTGTCTGCCTGCAGGGGGACTGCCTGTGCTGACAGGCAGTCTCCCTGCATGTGTAAAATAAAAAACAAAAATAAAGTTAATGTTAATAAAAAATAAATAAATAATTATATATGTGTATATATGATATATAGACATATATTATATCTATATAATATATGTCTATATCATATATATAATGTCATACTAAGTGTATTTTTATATTAATATGTACTTATATTAATATAAAAATACACTTATAATTAAATTACACACGTATATATATAATATATATAATAACTATATATATTGTATATATATATTATTATAAAATATAAATAATAAGTAATTTAAATTAAATAAAAATTTTTTAAATAATAATAAAAAATTTAAAAAAAAATTATATAGCTATATGAAATTTTATTCTAACTGTATTTTAAAATTAATATATATATATTTATATCAAAATACACTTAGAATGAATTTGTATATATATCTATGTATATAAAAATAAATAAAAATAATAAGAAATATACATATGTCCATATACAAAATTACATAAATAATTATATAAATATACACGTAGACTTCAAACTATATAAATATGCATATATATTTAAATTCTACGTGCGTATTTATGTAATATTTTTACATAATTCAGTAATTTTATTGATTGCAATTTGAGGGACCTGCCTGCCAACCCAGGCCGAAATTCCAGAGAATTTAATTTGCTAGCACTGTATTTTACCCTGTAACGTTCTACGACACCCTAAAACCTGTACATGGGGGGTACTGTTTTACTCGGGAGACTTAGCTGAACACAAATATTAGTGATTCAAAACAGTAAAACATATCACAGCGATGATATTGTCAGTGAAAGTTACTTTTTTGCATTTTTCACACACAAACAGCACTTTTACTGATGATATAATTGTTGTGATACGTTTTCCAGTTTTTAAACACTAATATTTGTGTTCAGCGATGTCTCCCGAGTAAAACAGTACCCCCCATGTACAGGTTTTATAGCATTTTTGAAAGTTACAAGGTCAAATATATGGGTCAAATATTTTTACATTGAAAATGGCCAGGTTGGTTACGTTGCCTTTGAGAGCGTATGGTAGCCCAGGAATGAGAATTACCCCCATGATGGCATACCATTTGCAAAAGAAGACAACCCAAGGTATTGCAAATGGGGTATGTCCAGTCTTTTTTAGTAACCACTTGGTCACAAACACTGGCCAAAATTAGCGTTCAATTTAGTTTTTTTACTTTTTTCACACACAAACAAATATGAATGCTTACTTTGGCCAGTGTTTTCGACTAAGTGGCTACTAAAAAAGACTGGACATACCCCATATTGAATACCCTGGGTTGTCTACTTTAAAAAAAATATGTACATGTGGGGTGTTATTCAGAGATTTATGACAGATAATAGTGTTACAATGTCACTATTGATAAATTTTAAAAATGTATGTTTTGAAACCGCAATATCCTACTTGTACCTATAGCCCTATAACATGCAAAAAAAAGCACGTAAACACTAGGTATTTTTAAACTCAGGACAAAATTTTGAATCTATTTAGCAGTTTTTTTCATTCGCTTTTGTAGATGAGTAAAAGATTTTTCAAGTAAAAGTCAAAAAACATGTATTTTTTTCAATTTTCCATCAGATTTTTGTATTTTTTTTAAATTAAAATACATGAGATTATATAAATAATGGTATGTAAAGAAAGCCCCTTTTGTCCTGAAAAAAACAATATATAATTTGTATGGGAACAGTAAATGAGAAAGCGGAAAATTACAGCCAAACACAAACACCACAAAAGTGTAAAAATATGCCTGGTCGCAAATGTACAACATCGCAAAAACAGTCCAGTCCTTAAGGGGTTAATTAAATACCTAAAATCTCATTTGTTGTAAATAAGTAAATAATTCACGTTGTTCTACTGCAGTGATGACTAACTGTACCCCAGTTACTTTGAACTATGTTTTCCATATAAACTGGGTAAGCATTATGGAAAATATCACTTGCAATTATCTGTCTCCCTTTTTTTTCCCCGTCTTTTTTTAAAAAAATTTTTATTTTTTTTACGTTGATATAAATTGCTGTCTTTTAATGTATGTATTTATTTGCAAATTCCATAACTTTGATGTTTCTCTTTTGTGCTCTTCACCCTTTACCATAATTATATTTGAATAGGACTGTAAACCTAGATCAAGCCACTGATAACAGCCAAGTGATTGGAAATGAAGCACTGAATATGTTTCATTCAATGAAGTTGAACATTGCTGATATGAGAGGGGTGAGTAATGTACAGCATGTTTAATAGTGAATACGTTTTTATAACGAGATAATCTTAAGCTCTGATCACCCAGATGTCGCTGAGCAACAACTTCCATGATTTTCTATCCATCCTATTCGATTCAAAAACTTTTGGGAATTGTAGGCTGTCAACATGTGGGGGCAGATATTTGCTTTAGAGAGGCAGAATAACTACTACATGCTGTTCTAGTGGCTATGGCACCATTTGGTTGAGAGCGATATACCCAAGTTTTTGGTCTAACTGCTTGAGGGGTTTGACCAAATGCAGGAGTCAGCATGGGCCAGCCCCATGGTAAGCTATTGCTAATACAAAAGTTCCATATAAAGTATATAAACAGTAATGACATTCTAAGGGGATAAAAACATAAAATAGAACCACAAGGAAGCCACTATGTAACAAGCAGTTGGATTTATGTACAGAGGAGAAAGTGTTTCACTAAACAGCAGTACTCACTGTTTACAGCAATCTCTCCTTTTAGTTGTTTGTTGTGTCCTCAGAGTTTTGGTCTTCTTTGCGCAGCCACACTCAATTTTTTTGATTTGATTAACAGATTCTATTTACTTAGATTCTCACTCCATGTTGTTTTTCCCTCTATGAATCCTGCACATATACATTAATCTGTTACTAGAGCAGATGGCCCATGTCCAAGAGGACTGGGTTAATACATTAATAATTTAATATTATTTAGAAATGGTTTTCCTGTATTGGGAAGCAGAGAAAAATAAGTCCCTAGTTTTGCACCGCCACTTGTAAACCAAATTGAATCTGCATTTTTTTTAATGCATCTAGCTAAAAATCTGTTAAAAATACAATAAATTACCTTTTCCCACAAATTGTTTTTTTTAGCAATTTATGATTAAATAATTAGGCAATGAATAGTTAGATGTATAACACTTAATTATTAGCAAACAAATATGGGGATTTTGTTACACCACATGGCAATATCGTATTAAGCCCAATACTAAGTCACCTGCAATGCTTCCCTATTGGAAACTCTCATACCTGAGAGGAAGTAAGAAAGAATACCCTCCTGGCCTTTTGATTGACAGTTGGAAGAGTGCAACCTAGAGGATTACGTTTCACTAGGGTAAACATTTTTTTCAGCCAAAGAATAATCTGGCATCATGAAGAAAGCCAACAGGTGAAGAACCACAAAGCAAGCTTGTGTCTCCAGAGGCATACATGCACACTTATGATACATGTGCACTTACTGCAAACTAGTGAATCGACAGGAAGAGCTTTGTATGGGTTATGGCATAATTCCAAAATGTAAAACTGTGCAGATCTCAAATTCATTAATCAGTTAAGCAAATCAAGATTTGTTTCAGTGATTGCATGAATTAAAAAATAAAGACATCTAGTTTTGCTGCACCTTCAAACCCAAAATATGGTTTCAGTGTGATGTGAATGTAAACCTTTGGCTAGTGAAGAAATTATACTGGTTAACTGGAAGCAAAGTAATTGTTAGTACTGTGAGAAGATCAAATCAGGCTTTGTTTCTCAATAGATGTCCCCAGGACTAGCCATATATTGTCAAATGTGCTTTGTAGCCTTTGTCATTTCTTGATTTTTATAAAGGTCTATCTTCTTTTGCTTTGTTAGGTCGGACTTCAGATGCACCAGCTGGTTCCAGAAAATAGATCATCTTCCTTTAACTCTTCATCCATAAAATCTGGCCTTCTGACTGGTGGGTCTCGATCTGTTATAGATATGTTTCAAGGGCAAAAAGTAAAGAAACCTGCAGCGGATGAAGATAATAAAAGGGGTAATATATCCGTAATTTTAAATGGCTTGAATATAAACACAAACTTGTACCAGTCTTCAAAGGACTGCTTAGTTGAAAGTGTTTATGCATTCTTGTCACATAATCTTGAATTGTATTGTATCAATATTTGTCTGGTTGTCATAATTTTCCAGTTGAACAGGAGATCAATGTTACTGTCATCGGTTTATGGTTGGAAGAATTATAGCAATTTACTTGGTATTACAAAGAGAATACATATAAACCTAGTGTTCTCACCACCTCTCCCATTCAATGTGTAACACACAATCAAATGCATATTATACAAAGTGTAGTAGAGCTGCTGTGTGAAAAATATCACATGATGCTGTTGGTTGTGGAAGCCCCGCCCTCCCTCTTGGTAAAACAGTGCAAACTTCTGCCCGGGGGATTTCTCAGAGGTTTACATTTTACTAGTAGTTGTATTGTGTCGTTATGCATGTTTGAGCCAACTCGGATGCCAGTTGGGAACAAGGGAAGACTGAGCTTGCCATCTTTCACACCTTATGTTGGAACACACATCGGCATGTATGTTCCACTTGTTCTGGGTGCTTCCAAGAATTTTTATTACTTCGCTATTCACAAAGAAGTGAAGATGCTTGTAGTCAAGGGGGTAATAGATGATATACCAAAAGAAGAAAGATTTTGAGTTAAAAAAATAATAGGTTTATTCCCAAACTAAAGCTGGTCACAAACATTGTTTCTAATCATTTGATTCGGCAAAAACAATCATGGCCACACTGGATGTAAAGGATTCCTATTTACAGAACTTTGTTGCCCACATTTCAAGAAAATGTCTTTGATTTTCAATAAGATATAAAGTAGCTGGGATTGGGAAAATTTAAATTTGTAGCTTTCTCAAAGGATTCCTTCCTAGGTCCTATTATTGACTCTACGAGCAACAGATCTTTCTTTTCAGCTGTGTTCTATTCACCAAGCCAAGAGTGTCCGAAGTCTTCTGAAAGTCTATATCTCAGTATCTGCTGGGCAAGGTGAGATCTTGTCAGCTGAATATTCTGAAATGTTGGGGTTATTCAGCAGAATTTCTAGATAACAGAATGCAGATTAAAGATGAAACGATTTTACCTCTACGGTGACTGGTGAGTTCCAGGCTTCTCAAAATAAAGATATCTTTTATCATCTCCAGGTGGAGATTTACCACAATGCTGAAGTATCCCTAGCCTATGACTATCTAGAGGCCTTATTCCAAAAGATTGGTGGTTCCTGGAAGAATGATTGTAGTAATCAAATCACAATGTGGTATGGCCTCCTCCATTCCCAGATATGCGGGAATATTGCTCTGTTCAAATCCTGCATACACTAGCAAAGTGGTACCAGAGTTCCAAATCATGGAATGGTCAGAAAAAAACCTGGAGGCTTTGTCTGCAATTCACATCAGGGATTTAAACAATTGTTTAGCAATGATCTTTGCTACTTTTGATAGAGACAAACAAAATTGGAATGCAAGATGATATTTCCCAGCAAATCTTATGGACTATATTTTACTCAGAGAGCCTTTTTAACAATCATAAAGCAGATCCCGTGTCAACTTCTTTTGCTGTCATTGGGTTTTACGAATGGTTTGAGTCCCTCTACTCAAAGTTTATGTTTCTTCTATTGGTTCAAGGTTAAGTAGAGGTATAAATGAGATGAGATTCTCTCATCAGGAGATTATTTAGGGTGGTTATGCATCTTCATCATTCAACACAAATTGTTCATGTATGACATTCGTTTTGCCCTAAAGTCGTATGGATGTCTGTTAGATGACAAAACTTGTCATCAGAAAAGGAAGCAGGATGGATGTTACATTGCCTGGATGTTAAATGTGCCCTGTTTAGGTAATTTATGGTAATTTTGTCATTGAGGAAGGCAGTTTTAGGTTTCACCTTATATAAGCACCTTATAGTCACAGATAGTGTTTCATTACACAATTTGTTTTCTTTGTCATATATATAGCTGCTGGGAGACCACCTAAAATTCTCAAAGCCCACTCCACTAGAGATATGGCCACCTCAAGGGAAGCCATGATATTTCTTCACAAGAAGAAATGTGTAAAGCAGCTAAATGGTCCTTGTTAAGTACTTTCATGAAAACATTACAAGTCAGATTTCTTGGAGGATGATGTCGCATTTGGACGCAGAGGCATTAAACCTGACCCAACTTTTTGTGATCTCACTACATTCCACTTTTGAGTACTACCATTATACACTGGGAAAACCAGAACATTTGAACAAAAATAGAGAATCTAAGAAACTGGCAAAATCCCAGAGAAACCTCTGTGGAATTTATATCCTTGAATAAAACATTGAAAATCACCTATGATTTGTGTTAATCTATTTTTCAGGTGATGCTACATTTTAACATTGTATTTAGAGGGATACTATAGGCACCAAGATCTCTTCAGCTCAATGAAGTGGTCTGGGTACAGTGCCACTATTGCACTGAGTGCAATGTTTACGTTGCAGCATTAAGTCTGCCTCCAGGGGCTGTCAATCAGACAGCTACTTGAGGTGCTTTTGGAATGTTACTGGACTTTAGTTCCAGTAACTGACAGCACCAGCTATTTCCCCATAGGAAAGCTTTCATTGATTTCCTATGAAGAGGGCCCCCTCGTCAAGTTACATCGGAGTAGGTAGAGCCGCAACCCAGCCCCGAGGGACATCGGGATCAGGTAAGTAAATAAAGGGGTTTGATCCCTTGTTCATGGTGCCTAGAGGGATATAGGCTATACCTCATTGACGATGTCTAACAAGGTTGATACAATTGCATTTTGGATCTGTTCTGCCCTTTTGGGTGGTATAAGTCTGATATGCAAGTGGCCTGGTTCTTTTTGTAATGGAACAAGATAAGCTAAAACCAGCTTTAGATCTGAGCGGGGACCTACCAAAGGCAGGCCACTTGAGCTGTTTTCTGTTCTCAGTACTCTTGTGCAACCTGTTTTATTTAACGTTATTTAACATGGCGGGAGAGGGGCCAAGAGAGCTATGTTGCCAGGAATGCAGTTTTTTATTCCTGGCACTATAGTATTCCTTTAAGATTTAAATGGCATCATAATCCAGTTTAGGCAAATTTATAAGCCAGGGCAAATATTGCCAATGAAGAAGAGATACGGAGACATTGTTTCGGTTCTCTTCTCAGCATTCTTTCTCTATGCTGACTGCCACGTGCAAAAGACAAGGGAGTTTATAACAATTATTGACAAGTAGCTAAGAATGAAAATGCCCAGTTCAGGATAAAGAGGTGAGGATTTCTACATTTAGTTTTATTTTTTATACCTCACGAATACATATGTTTACATATTTCTCTATTTAATAATTAGCATTAAAAAATTTGGTAAAATGACAGTTCCCCTTTATATTCTGTTTCCCTCCTTTTATTGTACTTTTACTCTGCAGTAGTTTTTTTTTTTGTCATTATTATTATTATTGTTATTTTGAACTGCGGCTGTGTGATTCTCCAGTACTGTGAGGTTTAAACAATAGAGCAGGTAGCAAAAGGCTGACTTTGATTTACTTGAATATAATCAATAACCAGAGATGAGAGATTTGGGCTTAATCTATAAAATATATAGACAGAGTTTTACATGTAATCAAAGGATAGTGAAGATCATACAGATAAGGTGATTTGTGGAATTCCCTTAATATACTAACACAACTTTTTTGTTTTCTTTCATGCTGCTAAAAATGTTAAAATCAAGAAAATATATATTTAAAATGTGGTGATATCCAATAAAGTGTTTAAGTTGCACGGATACAGCTATTTGTTACATGTGTAAAGTGAAATGTTAAAATTCTAATATGTTTACCTCTATCTGGTAATTAGAGCAAAGACTACATTTTCTAGTATACTGCTGACATCTAGTGGTTGCTCGCCAGATTTTAGTCATGGTTTGCTACTGATTGAAACAGGTCGTTGCTCTTAGATCTACACCTTAGATCTACAAATAGGTCGTTGCTGTTAGATCTACACCTTAGCCCATAAGCAACCTTCGGCACTCCAGATGTTTTGGAGTACACCTCAAACGATGCTTTGCCAGCATTATAGGTGTAAGAGCATTATGGGGGATGTAGTCCACAACATCTGGAGTGCCAACGGTTGCTTATCCCTGCCTTAGCCTATCTATCCAGAAAAAGGTTAAAACAATAGTCCAAAGTTGTGAGGTCGATAAATGTTGATTCTGAATGGAAAAAAACCTTCCCTTTGATGAGGATTCCTAGTGGAAATAAGCCATGAGTTTTACAAAAATACAGATAAAAGTACGTACATCACTTGAAAAATCTCAAACTCTCTATAACACAGGACTTGTTGTTGTCTAATACCTATTTCTTTCATTGTTGCATAGCTCACTGTTTGTTAATAAATACAAAGCTATAGAGGCCTCAAGCAAAGTGAAAATAAGTACCTACATCTCTACATGAACCAACTAATTCCCTCATATTTTTTCTATTCTTGTATACATAGCTATATTCAATTAAACATATATTAGTGCTGCTCTCCAAAGCTGGCTGGGTGACTGAGTGTGCTAGTCTGTTCCGCCAACAGTCTGATTGCAGGAAGAGGTGGTTTGCAGTGCAAAGTAAGATCTCGCCATGGCTAATAGAATAGAAATAGCCCTGGTTTTGTCCAATCAATCAATTTGGAGTTGGCCAAAATTTGTCCATACAAATTGAAAATATCTAATTATTTTAATAGCCTATAGAGCCTATATCACCCTGTGGGTGAGGGCATATCTACTAAACAGTGTGCAGCCAGCAGCTGCTCACTGTAATTAAAAACTAGCAACTGGGCCGTTATTGCTTCCTAGTCACTTAGAAAGGTTCCATCCCTTGGGCATGTTGGCCTGTAAAACACCAGGGGGGACCTGTGCTGTGGGCATTGGGTGGTTGCTTAAAATTAAATAATGGTGGCCAGAGAAATGGAATTAGGCCACCCCCACCCCCATAACTAATACTATGTAACCCACTCACCCTAATAATACATCTGGAACATGAAAAATTCATTCTGACCTTCACATATTTCTATTTTTTTAAATCTTCTTTTCTTCAGCCTCATTACAGGCCATATATTAAATTGTACTAATGTGACGCTTCTATTAAAAATAATTAAAAAGAAAAAGAAATGAACCAGGAAGGAAAAATTGGGCCAAAAATTAAAAATGTGATGCAAAAAAAAAATCCAAAATCCAAAATCACATAGATTTGGTAATGGCCTTCTCACGCTTTGAAACCAACCAACCAATCATAGTGTTTTGACAGGCAAGTCTTACCTCTCTTGAGAATTGTGTGTGAATATTTTAGGGATCGGCCGATTATAGGTCTGGCCAATATTCTGTATTTTCATCTGTATTGGCCTATAGAGATACCGAGGGCCTGGAGGACCCGCAGCAAGCGCTTACTCACCTTCCCTTCAGCTCCCCTATCTAAACCTCGTGAGTCCCACGGCCCTCGGAGCGTTGCCACGGGTTACCATGGCAACGCTCCGTGCAGCACACAAGCCGCAAGATTTACACGGGAGCTGCTGGGAAGGTAAGTAGGAGCTTGCTGCGGGCCCCCACTGCACAGTCCATGCTATATCCCCCCTCCCTGGCCAAGTAAGAAAAAAAAAAATGCCACCCCTCCCTCCCATTTACACAAATTACATACCTACAGAAACACCCACACACTCTGCATTATATAAACACACACTGCATCCATTATATACACACACTACACAAAAACACTGCATTGACTATCCACACTACACAAACACACACACACTCTGTATTCATTATATACACACACTACAGAAACACACACACTCTGCATTCATTATATACACACACACACACACTACACAAACACACTGTATTCACTATACACACTGCATTCATTTTACTCACACTACACACACACACTGCATTAACTATATATATGCACTACACAAACACTCACTGCATTCACTCTACACACTATACAAACACACTTTGCATTCATTATATACACACACTACACAAATACACACTGCATCCACTACACACACACAGCTCCCCTGTCTAAACACACTGCATCCACTACACGTGGCATGTATATTTTGTGCATTTACCTTTAAAAATTGTTTATTTTTTCAAAATGGTAAATGCACAGATTATCGGTATCGGCTGTAAAAATTCAATATCGGTCGATCCATAGAATATTTCCATAGATAGGAATATTGTCTTTTATAAGTCTTCTTTTGGGGACTTATTTTGTGTAAGGTGTGTACAGTTCCATTTTAAAGATATTAAGATACTGTGTTTCTGTATAAGAGATTGGTTATATGTTTCCATGGGGTTCTGAGCTCGAATGGTATTATATTTTTCCATCAACTAGGTATATTTTTCTCTTAATTATATTTCTGCAATTACAGTGTTTGTTGGTGCAGTGGATGTTGAAGTGTCATCTGCATTTGGGACATGTTCTTCAGTTTCCTCTTGTACAAAGTCTGTCACATCCAGTCATATGTTAAGTACCACAAAAGCCGAATCCCCCAGTAAGAAAAATGGTTTGCACTTTCCAGTGAAATCACGGCTCAATTTTACCATTGAAGTTCCTTCACAGGTGAGTGCATCATTTAGTGCATTCAAGTACTAAGTATTGTGATTGTTGAACCTTGGTACTACCAATATGAGTAAGAGAAAGTGCCAGGAATCTGTCCTTTTCTTACTGTCCCGGCACTACTGCATATAATGGAGAAATTAAGCGACCATAGCAGTGGCTCCCAGCCTTGTCCTAAAATCACACAAACAGTCCAGGTTTTAGGCATTTCTGAGTTCTGTTTCGGTGGAGAAAACTGGCAACTGCTAGACTATATTCTGTGATTAATAAATTAATAAAACTTCATAGCCGTTATGTAATGTGAATTGTGAACAGTTTGTTTTTACCTGCACACTTATGCGGTGGGTACGAAAATCAATGACAAACGTTTTCTTTATTAATCCACTTTTTTTATATACATATACAATTTCAGAGTAATAAACCAGACTAATAAAATGTCATATTTATTAACCTTTTATGCATTGTACACTACATAAAAAATAATTTTTCAGTTGCTCAAATTTCACTCTTTGCACCTCTGCTGATACTTCTTTCTGTATAGACTAGAATTTACATAATATAAGGACATCCCTTGATTCCTGTTGATTTTTATATCTGGCAGCGTTGAATAGGTCATTATTGTGATCTGGCCCTGGTGTTCCATCTGTTAAGGGAGAGCCAGTGCAAAGTGGGGCTCCTTCTTGTAATACCGTTATTTAGTACATTGCCAATTCCACAATATACTAAATAAAGTACTGCTGGGGGCACTTTAAGTGCTCTCTCGCAGTTCTGCATGTCAGTGAATGAATTAGACTTCTATCTCCTGCAACACTTGGACTCATCGAGTGAGTGCCAGGCGAAAAGCCTCAGCAGTGCTGGGTTTGATCAGCACCAGGTTTTTCATAAAGAGTTGGTTCCTAGACATAATTCCTTCTGTCATGAACGCACTCTACTTCAAATGTGTGCGTGACGTAGTTGTGGTGGTTTGGCATGACCGTGCTGGTTTAATAATGGAATATTTATTATGAGCAAAAAATGATAAACTATTTACACCAAAAACAGATAAAAACAAAAGGGATAAAATAACACAAGTCCTAATCACTTACTCAGGTTTTCAAAGTCAACTTCTGCCCAGTGGGTCTCTGGTAAGAAAGGTGGTGATTCACTTAGATTAGATTCTGGGCCCCAAGCAAGTACAAATACACATCTCAGGATCATTTGATTGCCACGTGGATTCCTGTGGATTGCCACGCCTCGCCCAGAGGTAGAGTTAAGGCGTATCTATAGAGAGAATAAGTGACCACCCTCTTGTGTCCCAGACCCACATCAATCCAAATAGAAACTTTTCCTTCTATCTCTTTTTACTTGCCACAGAAATAATAATTGCATCTATGAATTTGTTACCATTTCTCCATTCCATAGCTATGTTACACTTCTTACTTGTGACCCAATATAGCCGACATCATAATCCCTTCCCCTATGGTTAAGTTATGCCAATCATATTTTGGCTTGTTTAGACGATAGCGCTTGTCCCGTTCTAAATATAATAAAAATTAGGCTTAATTATTATTCTGTGGGTACATGTTAATGTTTCTTTTGGATGTGATACTTGAACACAAGGCTAATGATCATTAACATATCAAAGAAAATAACTCATCAATTAAGAGGCAGAGGCCATATGGCTGAAGGAAGTTTGTTTACATTGGAACTAGACTTCCAGGCCACTTCTCACACCTTACAGAGCTGTTGATTAATCAAAAGATAAATCCATGTTGTAAACCATCTGCCTCCTTTCACATTCCTATGCAAGTCACACAATCCCTTCCGTGATCAGACCTTGCAACAAAGTGGCCAATTCATATATGCACTACACAGATTTCATGACATGGCAATGTCGTAGATAATTTACTGCAAACCAATTAGTTTGAATGACTATCTGTTCCTGTCCAAATTAAAGATGATAAAGTTGCGTGCACGCAGAAGTAAATTCACACTGAGACACAAAGTTCAGGGTAATGAAAGAACTTCGGAGAAGTTTAATGGCTTCTGACAGAAAATGGGTGCGCAGACCCTTTTAAAGGCATTATTACATCATTGAAGAAAATCAAGATATAGACAAATAGACATTGTTAATTGGCTTAGGTGCTAAGATGTTAGTAAAATGCCCTCCCTATGGGGTGTACCATCTTAAGTCACATTTTTAACTCCTCCAGGTTTTAGCGCCATTTTGCTAACATGAGGAGCTCACTCGACGGGAGGGGCCTTTTGGCAGCTATCCATTTAGAGCGTAGCTGGCACTTGTTAGTTTCTCAAGGTTAGGTTTCAAGGCTTTTAGTAAATACACATTTTATCAAAGCTATTTCTTGCTGACATGCAAATTCTATGTTCTATAGACAAAGCTTTCTTGTAAAACTATGGGGGCCTCTTAGAGGTATAGCAAGAGGATTTAAAGGGGCCTTACAGATTTATAGAGGCCTAATAATTCTACAACAGTCCCCCCTAAAATGTTATTTGCTAAAAGACAAAACTTTATTTGTTAGTATCAGAAGATGTGTTAGCCCAAAGACACAGAAACCCCATGACCGCTGACTTAGTGTTAATGCAAAGTGCAAGTCTATCCCTCTCTTGACCCTAACAGGCTGCAGCACATCCGTCAGTACGGTTCAGGAACACTCTTCACTCCGCTGGTAACCCATAGTGGCTTATCCACTACTTCTCCGTACGGCAGTCTACCCATAAAGACGGACGCTGTCCCTGTACTGTCCCTTCCTAGACTTTCTGCACTTCATCAGTATACGCGAGAGTTTGTAGGGCAATACAGGGTGAGATGAGATCTTATTCATCGATTGTCAGATGAGTGAAGGTTGGTGTTGCTTGGTCTACAGTTTTCTGCAGGAATTTCCTTAGGCATGGGAGGACACAACAAATGAGAAGAGCGAGAATAAAAAGAAAAATTAGTAAGGCAATACCAATCTGGACTAAAGCTCTCTGCCAACCAGTCATCCAACCAAATCATTTTTCCCAGGGATCAGTAACTCCAGAGTTTCTCTTTAACTCTTCAGAGAGTCTATTTAATTTAGTTATGGCCAGAGTGACTTTACCATTAGGACCTGTGTTTTCTGGAATGTAAGTGCAACAAGTCATAGTGTTGGGAAGTATTTTACAGACCCCCCCTTTTTCGGCTAAGATCATGTCTAAGGCCAATCTGTTCTGGAAGGTCATTTGGGATGTGGCCTGTAATTGCTCGGCCAAGCCCTGGAGGGCATCCCTGGTGTAGTTCACGAAGCGCTTTTGGTTGTAATAGATATAATTAATCCAATTAAGGTTTTTGTTGGCAGTGACTATGGTAAAAAGTGATTCAAAACCTGCAGCTACTTCATCTCTAGCTTTAAATTCATTAGGTACCCCCCTAGGCACCCCAATGGCATCTATGTAAATGTGGGGGTCAAAACTGCCTTTTACTGGGGTTTCGCGCCTTACTCTGGCTGATGTATGTGGAGGGTCGTATGTGTCATGATGATTATCAGAAATAATATGAATGGGCATGATAACTTTGGCCAGGGTACACTCACCCCACCATTCAGTTTCCAGCCTAGATCTTAACTGTAGATCCCCACATAACCAGTAAATATCCCCCAATGACCTGGTATGGTGTTGCAACAGGCGTATAGGAACAGTTCTGTAAGTGGCGCAATAACCTTTAGAAAAATTACCCATGAATTTACCAATCCCGTCATACATGGCATAACAAGTGTAATTACCTCTATAGACTGTGATTCCATCTGGTGGCTTAACATTTTCAACTAAGAGAGGGTATTCTGCCGTCCATGCCATGCAGAGGGACCTATTAAAGTCATATTGGTAGGCAAAAAGGCTTAAGAAGCAATCTTCTATATCTAAAGGGAGAATTAGGGGGACGGTGCCAAGGTGGGGTCGGGCACTGCCACATACATAACATGCTGTTTTATTATGTTTGTTGGCATTATACCTCATCCATTCTAACCACAAATTAATGTCATTGAATCCAGTTTCAGCGGCCATGGTATCTTCAAAAGTGGGGTTAGCGATGGTCATCATATCTTTAAAGGACTGGATATGTGGTTTTAGCGGATTTGGGACCATATGATCAGCCCCTTGCCACTCTGGAGAGTGGTACATATCTCTGAGGTAGAAATGACCTAATTTGTTGTAGGAACCTTTCTTCCAATACATTCCCATTACATATCGGTCTGCATCCTCGGGGCCAGGATGTTCAATATTTAACATTAATTTCATAGGGGTACTTCCTCCAGGCTTTCTTAAAGTCATTCTTTGAAGGAGGGATCTACCCTGATTGTCTATCTTAGATAAAGCACTTTTGGGTTTATAACCCCAGGCAGGCCCAGTATTCCATCCCGCAGCCCCCCAGTAGTTACAGTCATAACCCCATTGTTCATCTACTACACAAACGTAAGGGTCTTTTGCTTGTGGTATATCTTTATAAATGGCTTGAATCTGTGACTTAGGGAATGGGCACTCTACAATATCACAGTAATCAAAAGTGAATGTAGCCACATGGGTACATGATGAATTATACCAGAAAGTGTACCCACTAGCATCTTTGGTGATGGCCACCTGCTGGGCTTTAAGGAGACCAACTAAGGAGATAATGTACCAGAGGCACATGGTTGCATAGAGTTAGCTTCCCCTGGGGCAGGTGTCTTCTTGCAATGGGAAGCGTGGATCCAGTTAGGCCTTCCGGCCAATTTGACAGAGGTAGGGGAGATCAGGAGAACTTGGAACGGACATTTACTGTTTTCCACAAATTTCTTGACCAGAACCCAGTCACCGGGGAGCAGACTGTGGTTGCCTGTGTCAGAATCAGGATCTGGAATTGAAGAGAAAACTTGGGCATGGATTTTGTTTAAAGCATTTGCGAGTTCAGTTACATAATCTACTAAAACATCAGTTTGAAGTTGTAGTTGTTGGGGAAAATAGCAACCTAGCCTAGGTGCAGTCCCAAATAGAATCTCATATGGGGACAATGAGGTAGTATTTTTGTACAAGAGCATTCATTAGATCCTTTGATAAATGTGCAGGTCCGTGTGCCCATTGTACGACTGCTGGGTACAAATTCTTAGGGAGGCAGAACTTGAGGTTGTTGGAGTACACTCCATCCTTCAGAACTGCCCCTTTCTGTTTCCACTTCTGTATTTCTTCAGGGGCAACTGTAGCCTGTTGTTCCCGCAGGATTTTTAGGTCAGTTGGAAGAGTCTGCAGAGTAAATATGGGAGTTTCTTCATTTCCGGACACTCTTCTTTCCACTTCCTGTGGTTCTTTTGCAGCTTGTTTTGCAGCCTGATCAGCTAGATGGTTGCCCCTTGCTTCATCTGAGTCCAACTTCCCATGTGCTTTTATCTTCAAAATAGCCACTTCTTCTGGGAGTAGGAGGGCGTCCATCAGCTCCTTGATTGTGGAACCGTGCTTGATTGGTGTACCGGCGGTGGTAAGAAATCCTCTTGTTTTCCAAATTAATCCGAAGTCGTGAGCCACGCCCAGTGCATATCTTGAATCTGTGTAGATATTGGCGCGCTTTCCTTCAGAGATCTTGCATGCTGAAGTCAGGGCTTGCAATTCAGCTTCTTGTGCAGACATAGTTGATGGTAAAGATGATGATTTGACAATTTCATCTGTTGTGGTTACGGCATATCCTGTATGGTATCTTCCTTCTTCATCAGCATATCTTGAGCCGTCCACAAACAGGGTGAGATCGGGATCTACCAATGGGTCTTCATGTACAGTTGGTAGATGTGTTGTTTCCATTTTCATCTGTTCAAAACAGTCATGAGGTGTATCTGGGTCGTAGTCATTCACTATGGTTAAATCTTGGAACTCATTTTCCAGGAAATGACGTGGCCATGCTTTTAGGTGGTCAGTTGTTGGATATTTGACAACACCATTTTCCTGTAGCTGTGATTCGTCCATAGTGGCCCATGCTTTTGCCATAGGCCCAAGATCATTCCATGATATTGTTTTCAACTTGGTCACAGGGACATGTGGAATGGCAGTGTCCCAATGACGGTACAAATGCTTGAGTTCCGGAGGTAGATGAATCAAGACCATACTGTTGCCTTCAGAATCACAGTAGAAGTCTTGTGCAGTGAGTTTTACTTCGACCAGATTATAGAGTTCATCTTCATAGCAGGGTTCAGGAGTGATGTTTGGTTTGTACCACATGGTACAGAATGCATGTCTTGCTCCGTCATGAAGGAGTGCTTGTCCATCATGAAAGGATAGGTTGGGATGCATTTCCTTCTTGATGGTGCCAGTGAGAAGAAAAACATAAATTTCGTCCATGATGAATCCGTAGTATACACCCCCCTCAGGGAGTGGCAGAAGAGTGGACGGATTGAGAACTTGACATCTTTGAAGGGTAATGTTGTCAGGCAACAAAAGGTGACATTGAAGGCGAAGATGCCTAGCAGGAGTAACATGCTTAAGTTGGACCTGGTTGACTATGGCAGAAATATCATGAGGGGCCAAGACAACCAGGGGGTGGCCAAGGACAAGATCCCCAGTTCTTTCAATGAGCTCTCTGGCAGCAAAGACGGCCCGAAGGCAAGAGGGACGTCCTCTGGCCACAATATCCAGTTGGCAGGAGAAAAATCCAATAGGCCTTTGGCGGCCTCCAGGACCATGGGCCTGAGTGAGTACTCCTGTTGCATGGCCTTGTCTTTCAGAAACAAACAATTTGAAGGGTTTGGTATAGTCTGGTAGGCCAAGAGCAGGAGCAGAAGCAATAGCACATTTGAGAGAACAGAAGTTATCAAGGGCTTCTGTGGACAAGCAAAATGGGTCTGACTTGAGAGCATCATAAAGAGG
Source organism: Pelobates cultripes (assembly GCA_933207985.1). Lineage (NCBI taxonomy): Eukaryota > Metazoa > Chordata > Amphibia > Anura > Pelobatidae > Pelobates > Pelobates cultripes. The sequence goes on from OW240912.1 coordinate 264,917,797, forward strand.
TTGCATAAGGAGTGAGGCTTCTGGGATCCATGCTCGGCAATAGGAAATGAGGCCTAGGAAGGCGTGTAGTGACTTTGAGGTCCTTGGAGGTGGAATGTCCAGTACTGCTCTAACTCGGTCACGAGTGAGATGTCTGGTTCCCTGAGACAGACAATGGCCAAGGAAGATAACAGTAGGTTGGCAGAATTGCAGCTTGAGACGTGAAGCTTCACATCCTTGTTCTGCTAGATAGTAAAGAAGATTAATTGAGCATTGTTCTGTTGTGGGTAGATCATCTCCACAGTAAAATGGGAAGGGAACAAAGAACTGTAGTGTCTTTTCGTGACAAAGGTGTATTTAATTGAACCTGGCCGTCTGCAGTGAGGGTGATGGATGCTTGGAGGCGGGATAGGACATCAGCACCAACACAAGAGACATCGGTGACAGGCAGGAACGATGAGTCAGGCAGGTCTTGTTCTCTAGGAACACTGCGGGATGCACCTGTGTTAACCAGGAAAGTAGTAGGGTGACCTTCAACAGGTAAAGTTACAGTGGCTAGTGGCCCCCCTTGTTCCCTGTAGACACTGCCATGGCAGGGGCATTAAGCATCAGCGGGTTTGCTCTCCTCTGTATGGGCTGTGTTACTGACTCAAACCCCTTGCTATGTCATTAGCCATAGCTTTTTGCAGTCTGAACATGTCTATCATTATAAATAATGGTTAATAGTAAGTGAAGTAAAGTTCCTAAATGTCTTTGGATAAAACATTAACTATTGCGGTACTATCATTTATATTAATTAGACTATAACAATTATACCACCCTGTAACTAAAATAAACAACCAGTAGTGGCTGGGTTAATAAAACATGTCACAAACCCTTCTAATGCTAAACCATCATTTAAAGTAAAGGATGTTACTGTAAACATACAATCTGTAACTAGCAAGATTCGATTAAGTAAAGATACAATGTTTAAAATAACGTGCATTATTATTATCAGGGGGGGAAATGTGTGGCAGTGCAAAAAGGGAGAGAGAGAGACTGCAGGCATGAAGATTAACCATGAGAGTGCTGGAAAGTAACAAGACAGAAGGACAGAGACTTATACGTTTGGAAACCAGAAATCTTTGACGGGAGAAACGGACTGGAGGTGCAGGGAGCTGCAGAGAGAGGATGAGGGTGACGAGATCTGTAGGACTGATGGGGGGGAAATAGGGATCCATCAGCATCCAGTAACACAATTATTATAATACACAAACAATCTTAAACCTTTGTGATCAATTTCTTCCTCAACCTATCCCTTTTGCTGAATAGCTCTTGCTACTCGGTACCAGGCTTCTGCTGTACAAACCAAATCGTGGTCCGACAGCTTCCCTTTCTTCTCTGTCAGTAACTTACGCCAGCTCTCTGGCTACAATCTGCCGCACAGAGGTACGGTAATTCCACATACTTTAGCAATCTTATCAACCTTCTTAACCATCTCTTCACCTTCCCTATCTTCTACCAAGTCTCGTGCTAGCCAACCCTTATCGGGTTTTCCCAGTTTCTGTCCCATATTCCCTATACAAGGCGTCCCAGATATAGAGAGAGAGAGGAACAGAACGTCTACCGTGCTCGACTGCTACTTTAAGAGCAAGCTCTTTAAGTACGTCTTCCCAAAACGTAGACTAGTCACTCCGCCTACCCGTGGTAGCCGCGGATTGGAGCGTGGCGAGAAGTGTGTGACCAATCACTTCTCTCAACAGAGAAAGAGAAATAGGAGGGGAAAGTGTAAATAGTACAGTGAGTAAGATAAAAGTAAACACAGGAATCTGTGTGACAGACAATTAAGTCAATAACATTTCAGTGTAAATACAGTGCATGCATCACAGTTCAAATAAGTTCAACAGTGTTATCCCTTGCCTTTACTCGTGTGGCCAAAAGCCACCTCCCTCAACCTCGTAGTGTCCCTGTTGCGGACCCACCCGCAAGTCTCACTACCAGCAGCCACAGGAAACAGCAACAGCTTCCAACCCGAATCCTGTATAGCCTAAAGAATTGGAATCTTACCTGCCTCAGCGCTCGAGGCTGGAATTTTACCAAGAAGAAGTGGCACTATGGGGAACCCCCAGGAAGCAATGAGTCTACATCATCCTCCACAGATTCCCCCTACTCTTTTTCCTTACAGCCACAGCCACGTGGCTCCTAAAAGAGTTAAACAGGCACTAGAGGACCCCCAGGAAAACTTCCACAGGTCCACCCCCCTTTTTCCTTACTACCACAGCCACGTGGTACCTAAAAGGAGTTAAACAGGCACTTACACTCCCCGGGTACTAAGTTAAACACATACCAATACAAACACACCCAGGCAACAGATAGTCAACATGCAGGTAAACTAGGTATCATTAACAATACAAAGACTCTGGGCAAGTTATTACCTGACTTTGATGTCCTCTCGGCAGCAGTCACAGACACTGGGATAGGTCAATCACAGGGGCAGGAACATACCGGCTAGGTGCTGCAGCAATCTCTACCGTGTACTCAGAGGTGATCAGGCTCTTTTCCTTCCCCCAGGATTCACCCCCCCAGCATCTTCTTGGACAGCTGCCCAGACAGGACATAGCCCAGAGCCCCACGTTGGGCGCCAATTGTCGTAGATAATTTACTGCAAACCAATTAGTTTGAATTTATTGGTGTGGTTTAAGCTATAAGCAAACTTATCCCAATAAGTGGAGCGCTCCTAACACAAGTACAGCTTACCAAATGGCATCCCATTCAATGGCGCAGTGTAAGGTACATGTTTAAAAAGATACAAAGGAATACAATATAGTGTAGACGGTATGGAAGGTGTTAATTTAGTAATAATAGTTATATCGGGTAAATTGAACACTCCCATTTCTAGGAGCCTGTATGTGAGAACACTGGCTCCGTATATTAGCCGATGTGCTTATAAGGGTAGCACCGCCCGCCTCCTTCAGTGTGGGATAATTCTCCAAAACAAAATGATAAAGAGAGCAGACCAATGTGTAAAACGTGCTTAATAAAAACACAATCTGGTACAGATAAATGGTTTGCTCACCTGGTCCTGAGCCTGTGGGTCCCGGCTCTAGGTGTGTGCGCTTGGTGTCACTTTAAGTGGGGGTGACACTACCCCTGGGAAGATTCTCCTGAGGTTTCCAAAAGAGGGACTTAAGAGGAATGTAGTAAAAAAATAATGGTTTTATTTAGATCAAAATCAATAAAAACAATAGTTAAAAAGTCCTCTTTAAAAGTCCTCTTTAAATTAGTTTGAATGACTATCTGTTCCTGTCCAAATTAAAGATGATAAAGTTGCGTGCACGCAGAAGTAAATTCACACTGAGACACAAAGTTCAGGGTAATGAAAGAACTTCGGAGAAGTTTAATGGCTTCTGGCAGAAAATGGGTGCGCAGACCCTTTTAAAGGCATTATTACATCATTGAAGAAAATCAAGATATAGACAAATAGACATTGTTAATTGGCTTAGGTGCTAAGATGTTAGTAAAATGCCCTCCCTATGGGGTGTACCATCTTAAGTCACATTTTTAACTCCTCCAGGTTTTAGCGCCATTTTGCTAACATGAGGAGCTCACTCGACGGGAGGGGCCTTTTGGCAGCTATCCATTTAGAGCGTAGCTGGCACTTGTTAGTTTCTCAAGGTTAGGTTTCAAGGCTTTTAGTAAATACACATTTTATCAAAGCTATTTCTTGCTGACATGCAAATTCTATGTTCTATAGACAAAGCTTTCTTGTAAAACTATGGGGGCCTCTTAGAGGTATAGCAAGAGGATTTAAAGGGGCCTTACAGATTTATAGAGGCCTAATAATTCTACAACAGCAATATTCTATTGTGCAACAATGAATTATGTACCCTTGGCATGACACCTTCCATGACAGTGTGTTGGTCAAAGTCTGGCATAATAGCATCATGAATTGTATTTGCTTAAATCTTAATTATAATTTATTAATCATACAAATATACTTTTGATGTTCTTTTGCATGCAATTTTCAATTTGTCTTGAAACAGAAGCTTAAAGAGTAGTAGAACAATGTTAATTTTATTTTATTTTTTTGTGTGTGTGTGCAACATCTAGATATCTTTCACTGTTAATGTTAAGTAAACGACATGTCCTCTAACAGTCATCTCCACACACATCAGACTTATCAAATCTCAACATGTAAAAATGACACTCAACCATTCTCACTCAAATCCTACTCAAAGTTAAACTCCACACACATCACACTCAGTCAGTTACACACAATAATATTGCACTCAGCCAGCCACACACATCATACTTTGCCCCATCCACACGCACACCTGGGGTGTTTGGGGGCCTTTCTCACTTCTTGCCCCTGACAACAAGTAGTGCCAGCTTTCATTATAGCTAAGATGACTCTGATGTGATAGAGGATAGCTAAGTCAATAGTACCTCATCAGTTTTTAATTACTCATATAAAGTATGATATTCATATCTCACCCATCTGATGTTGTCCCAGCATCTCATTTCACATGTTGTGTTTGGTAGGTGGATCCTTCTGTCTTGGAAGCATTACCTCCTGATATCAGGGAACAGGTAGAGCAAACCTTCACCGTCCAAAATCAGGTAACATCTTCTGACAACAAAAAGGATCACTCAAATGGGAGCAACACGGTTGGTTTCCAGCAGCAGACAGTGGCAACTGTTCTCTTACAGATACCACCACTATCAGATCAAGGAGAGGAGACAGGCATAAATGTCATAGCCCTTCCAGCCTTCTCACAGGTGAGGTACATGGTAACTTGCCATTACTGTGTTTTTATACTTTATTACTAATATCAATTGTATATATTTTGGAACCAAATCCATGTTTGTGAATGTTAGGGATTTTAAGACTTCTTTTTGTAACAAATAATTATATTGAAAAAAGACAAGGATGCACCCAGATGGCTAGAAATTATATTTTGTTATCCATTGCCACTCTTTGGGTGACAACTTCTTAATTGTAAATGTTCTGCCATACCTTGTTTGTTTTTTAACAATGTTTCTCACAATGTTTTATTATTGTTATTATTATTAATTTCTTCAGGTGGACCCAGAGGTATTTGCAGCACTGCCTGTTGAACTCCAGGAAGAACTAAGAGCTGCTTATGGTCAAAGGAACCGACAGCCAGAAAATAGTATTAATCTAAACCCAGCTTTTGGTAAGGGCAATTGGCATGGTAGATGCAGCTTATGATGTATATTTTATTTGAGAGGTCTGGGTTACTTTTTGTTTTTCTTCTGATGATTATTTTTGCTTTTACTAGGGAAACAAAGTTAATATTGTAACTATATACTTCATTTTGTTTCCTTTCAGTTTCAAAAAACCCTTTATTGCAATTGAAAAAGCATGCTATGAAGTCGAAAAAAAAGAGGAAAAAGAAAAATCAGACAAGCCCTACAAAAAAGATCCAGAGCCCATTGAAAAACAAGCTCTTTAATAGCCCTCTTAAAAATTTTGTAACAACTGGAAGTCCTCTTAAACGTACTGATGAGCCTTTAAAACAAGAAGCCATACCCCCTGCACAGTCTCAGGTAAATTGGGTCTGGAGTGCTTAAACCGGAATAGGTGGTATCTAATAGAGTTCTTTAAAGCTTGGTTGTCTATCTTCATAATAACTTATGTTATTTCAATGTTCTATCATTATGTTGCTGAGTATAATTAAGTACTGTTTAACCTTAAGTGTAAATTATAAGGACTCTGGCAGACACTAATCATACTTTAATTAAGAGTTGATTGCTAGCAGGTTAGATTTCTGTCCACAAACCTCTTCTAGAGGTGTCTTTTTTATTTCTGAAGTCTGATTAAGGTGTAGTGACAGTGTTAAAGGATCACTTTAGCATTAGGAATATAAATCTGTATTCCAAGTGCTATAATGTCCTTAGAACTATATAGGGGTCCTTAGAAAACCACTTTCAAATCCTTTAGTTAGGCAGACTTGCTTAGACACATGAGTCTTAAAGGAGCACTATAGAGTCAGGAACACAAACATGTATTCCTGACGCTATAGGGTTAAAACCACCATCTAGCCACCCTGGTCCCCTCATGCCTCCCAAAATATAGTAAAATCTTACTTGTATTCAAGCCTGGAGCTGCTTATTTTGTCCCTGTTTCCTTTAGACCTGCCTGCTGACATCAGCAGAAGTGGTAGCCTGATCCAATCAGAATGCTTCCCCGTAGGATTGGCTGAGACTGACAAAGAGGCAGATCAAGGGCAGAGCCAGCACAATTCAAACAAAGCCCTGGCCAATCAGCATCTCCTCATAAAGATGAATTGAATCAATGAATCTCTATGAGGAAAGTTCAGTGTCTGCATGCAGAGGGAGGAGATACTGAATGTTTGGATGCATTTTAGGCAGCCATGACCCAGGAAGGATCTCAAACAGCCATCTGAGGAGTGGCCAGTGAAGTTACCACTAGACTGTAATGTAAACACTGCATTTTCTCTGAAAATAACGTGCTTACAGCAAAAAGCATGAAAGTAATATTTATACTCACCAGAACAAATTAAATAAGCTGTAGTTGTTCTGGTGACTATAGTGTCCCTTTAAATAATTTGAAAGGCTTATTCAACAATATTAAATTAACATTTTTGGATAAACTGTTAAAATTATTTTTAAGAAATATTAAATAATACGTGACTGTCATGATGGATGGTTGCATTTTGACCAAGCTCCTCCACTATTCTGCCATATAGAGCGATCTTCAAACTCAATTAACCCAGCTTGGGTGACATCTTGTATAATCTTTGATCCTTGACATACCGGTTACGATGAGCAGCCGTCAGAGATCCATCAGGAGTGTATATACTCCACCGTGGCTGCAGCGGACTGGTGCGCGTCGAGCGGGAGAAGCGGATGATCTTCCGGTGCGGAGGTGTCCAGACACAGCAGCCTTTGAACAAGAGCCCCGTTATGCACACACCCCCTCGGACCCGTGGGGGTGATCCCGGTCCACTCCTTGGAGACTTTCCAGACCAAGTAGGAGTGTGGGTTGAAGGCATGGGGGATGGCGAACCCTACCACAACTCACCTATAATGGTGGAGACCTTGTTCCCCTAGAGAGAGGGACGCACAGCTCGATATCATGTCCAGGCTGGACAAGACCGTTGCCAACTTCTGGCTGCAGCTGCAGCACAGGTTACACTACCCTACTCCACTGCAAGCAGGCGACCATTTACCTTGACTGCAGTCCCGGCTGGACCTTAAGTGAGGTACATAGGGGAATCCCACCTGCAGTGTATGCAGTGCATCACCAACCTTTCCACGGGCCCAGAGTCCTGAGGATCACCTACCTGGCGCAGGACTGGACTCTGCCCACAAAGGGCATAGGCTGACTTGGGCTCTGGGACTGTGCGAGCATGGGCTCCTGGTGAATCATCTTGTTCTCTTGCTGGTGTCCTGGTGGGGCAGCTGTGGTATTTCTGGCTTACCTGCGGCTTTTGGCACACTTTTACCTAATGATTACTGTCTCACCTTTACTGGTTAACCCTCATTGTTAGCACCAGCACATATTATCGTCTCAAAGACGGGGCGGGGGGCTCCTACAAGAATTTTCTTGTTGTCCTCTATGCTTCTCTATCTTGTTTATTACTATATATAAAAAAGTGCAGTCATTTTGACATTCTATGCTCAATTCAGAGCTACTACTATCCTCTAACGCTGTCCGGAATTTATATGCATGATTCATATGTATGATTTTCAATTCACTACTAAAATAAATGTAAAAAAAAAAAAATTACTATATATATATATATATATATATATATATATATATATATATATATATATATATATATATAAATAGAAATAATACCGGCACTCTAGGTCTTCCAAAGATCGTTTGTTTATTTTCAGTCAATCCAGAGGGTCCCTAGAGTGCCGGTATTATTTCTATTTTTGTATATTACATTGTGAATAGGCACCAGGCTACATTACTATATAGTTGGAGTGCAGGAATTCCAATTTTTATCTAATATATATATATATATATATATAAATATAAATGTGTGTTGTATCAGCTATAAAAGAAATATCAAAATGTTAACTTTTCTCACTTTATATTTTTTGGCTTTACTCTGTTTTGTTTAGTTTTTTGTAGGCATTGGATACACGTATTAGTTTTGTGAGATTTCATAATTGGACAGTTTTTTTATTATTGTCCATTGTAGTTTTAGTTTTGAGTTTCTCTAGGGCAGGGGTTCCCAATGAATTTTTCCCGTGGAACATAGTGTATCAACATCGTTGGAAAAAAAAAGAAGAAAAAATGTGCCGTTTTTGTATGTGTCTGTATGTCAAGGTGTGTTTCTGTGTTTGTAAGTGCCAGTGTATGTATCTGTGTGTGTGTATGTGTATCAGATACACGCACACACTGGCACATAGATATACACACCTTGACACACAGCGTGTGTGTGTGTGTGTCTATGTATCTGTGTGTCAAAGTGTAAGTGTGTGTATCTGTGTTTTGTATGTGTCTGTGTATCAAGGTGTGTGTGGGACATAACCCCCCCACACACATGAGCCGAGGCTTAATGCTGGGTAGATATCTGTATAATGGCACACACAGCAACAGTATTTATGCAGTATACAAACTCCTCCTGGGAGATAATTGAGTTAGAGGCTAGGCTAAGCTCAATTATCTCCAGGACAAAAAAATACAACATTTTTAAAACACCCCAAAAGTACCCCCAAAATACTCTGAAACCCCACAAAAGTCCCATGGATAGCTGGGATCTGGGTGAACAATATATCCGAAAATCACCCAGATCCGGTGGTTCGTCCGTACCATCGCATGGAAGTTTCCAGAGAAAATGTGGCAAGAGCCGGTCTCTGTTTGTGAGGCTTTTTCCCGAACACCATAAGAGTTATGCGAACGCTGGTTCATGGATGATGTTCCCCTCGTTCGGTAGTTTACTTTTACCTAACGGCGTTCGTGAATACGAAATATTCCGCGAATCGGCCGTGTGTGGAAGTCATCCGGGGTTCAGCAGAGTGCCTGGCCGAAAACAGTTCCAGGCACTCGACGACCAAGTCCCGCTGAGTATATTCGTGTGTTAAGATGGCCGCCATCCATTGTTCTCACCACGTGCGTTCGACTGCACGAAATGGCGGCCACCCACTACAGCGTTCGGCGGAATCCTTTTGATGTGGTTTTCAAATGCCCATGGTGTTAATAACTTAATTGGTGTTCTAGGAGGGGGTTACCGAACAAATGGGCGAACAAAGTGGGGAATTGGATAAAATAGTCAAACGAAGTCCATAAGATGGGGTTTTTCTTCACAGTGTGTATCTGTGTTTATATGTGCCCAGTGTGTATGAATCTGACACACAGATACACACACCTTGACACACAGTGTGTGTATGTATCTGTGTCAAGGTGTGTGTACCTGTGTTTGTATGTGCTGGTGGGTGTCAAGGTGTGTATATCTGTGTTTGTATGTGCCAGTGTGTGTGTGTGTGTGTGTGTGTGTGTGTGTGACACACAGATACACACACACACACACACACTGGCACATAGTGGCACACAGATACACATTGACATACAGACACACACACACCTTATCACACAGATACACACACTCAGATACACACACACTTGCACTCACAGATACTCACACTGGCACATACACACATTCAGATACACACATTGACACATATAAAAAGTGTCATATACACTCACTGACACACTTAGATCCACCACACGATGATACACACACACACACACACACACACACGCATACTGACATATACACTTAGATACACAAAGTGACACATACACAAACCTTGACACACAGACACTCTCACTGACAAACACACACACACTCACAGACAAGCACACATATACTCTTTGAAAGACACACTAACACATACAAACTCCCTAACAGACACACATACAGTTTATTATTTTATTAAAATTTTACTCCACCCTATCCCCCTACCTACTTGGGAGTGCTGGCATGGAGTCTCTATGTCTCTGGGATGAGCGTGCAGTCCCTGGGTTCCAGTTGGGCGGCTGGGCTGAGCGTGCGGTCCCAGGGATCCAGTGGGGCTTCTGAGCGGCAGGCGTGCGGGCGGCGAGGGAGCAGTGATCTCCCTGCTCACCTCCCTCGTGGGCCTCTTAGTGATGCCAGAGTGACGTCATATTCCGGCTCCAGCATCACTGCTGTGCGCACGAGGGAGCTGAGCAGGGAGATCACTGCCCACTGCTCCCTCGCCGCCCACGGCCATTTTATTTTTAAAAATTTCGGCTGAACACCAATTGGGAAACACTGCTCTAGGGGTTACTTTCCTTTTTTACATGTGGCAATGAGACACCAGGCTCTCTTATTTCATTTCTGACACTGCAAAAGGGAAAAGATTTCCATGTAAATAACTATTGTGTTTATACTTTTGAACAATAGCTTTAAAAGGCACCTGTTATGTCACTTTCCATGAGGCATAAACTAATTCCTCCTCATATTTCATCTATACATTGTGCCAGCCAAATCACTAGCAAATGTATAGATTTCTTGTTAAAATTGTGCTCTTTCTCCCTCCTGGCAGACTGACCCAGCTTCGATGTGTTGCTGTGCGTATGCGTGCAATCAACATGGCACTTACTCCAATAATCCGTGTGGAAGTTCTGGCAAATTACATATCTGACAAAAATGTGTGCACCCACACATACAGCCTAGAGGGTGTCCCCCAGACATACTACTTACCTGTCCAGCTGGTTCAGATAGATTGTATGTAGCACTTTTTGTGCAAATTGAGCATCTACTTGCACTTACTTGATTTCTTTATTTTCAGTATTTGGCCCTGCTTTAAACAGGGTGCAAAATTTGGAGTGCAGAGTTATTAAGGTTATTTTAGATTTTTTGGGTACTGCAGCAACCCTTCTCCTCTATCTCTATATGACCCTAGGTTAAACAGGAAGCAGGGAGCATGCTATCCCCACTCACACACTTCAACCCATGACAATGTTTTCAGCAGCAAGGAAGAATGGATTGACGACTGACGTCACTCCTTTCAGTGACGTCACTCCTTTCAGTGCCAATGTATTGCCAACATACAAGTTAAATAAAGCCACTAATAAAAAAAATGTTCAGTAACATGTAAACATAAATCATTCTATTATATATTTTCTTTCTCAAGCATTTTATTTGCATCTTCTTCTCTAGGTTGAATTAGGTGCTTCAACATCAAATGATCCAGGACCACTGAATCAAGCAGCCAATTCTTTCAGAGCAAAACCTCCCAATCTGGCTGGTGCTATTGAATTTAATGATGTGAAAACATTGCTGAAAGAATGGATTACCACAATTTCGGGTATGTCCTACGTGTTTCATATTGATATTTAATAATAATGAAACCATACACCATGTGTGTTTCAATAAGTTAGATAGCCTTTTAAAAGGGGAGGGGGGAAGCGGTGATGTACGGACGCACGCCACATTTCGCGGGCTTGCTAACCGATGCTGGCAGTGTGGGGAAGAAGTGTGGAGAGACACCAGCTCCTGAACGCAGGAAGATTTGAGCTGAGGTAGGAGAGTCGGCAGGAGGCCGTGGATTAAAGACGGACGTCTGAAGTACTGGGAGAAGGAAATGCTGGCGTATTTGTACAAATAACGATACAAACATTGAAAGGTACTCGTATATTATGCAGAACTGACTGGATCAGTAACCATAAGGTACCATATGATACCGTTTGAAATTGGATTTGTTGTGTATACAATACCTGATTATAGGAGGCAAATGTATAGCATTTTGGATGGTGAAATAATTTAGAAAGTCCACATATATATCCAGAAAAACTGATTTTAATTGGATCTCTTACATAAACAAAGGTGCAACAACGTCAGGATAAGATTAAGAGAAGGATAGGAGGAAGGGAAAAAGCTTAAAAATACTACAGAGGATATAAAAGAAAACACACCATTTAGAAGATAATACCCTTCTGAAGATTTAATCATTAAAGGCTAATAATTAGCTCAGAAAAAAAGATAGATCAAGAGGTCATTTGCTCATATATATATATATATATATATATATATATATATATATATATATATATATACACGGAAACATTTTGCCTAATTAATCTGCCTAATTTGCCATACACCCCCACCCCCCCTCACCCCCTTTGTTTTTTATTAAAGTTTTACAATAAAAATAATTAATAGCAAAACATACTATTCAGGGAAAGAAAGGGAAGAAGGGTATCCATCCATAATAACATAATATTACAGTTACATTCTATTCTGTATCACATAATCGTAATTGTAGATGGCAATTATAAACCATAGGTTGCTTTAACACACTTTTCCCATTGACCCAAACTATATTAAAAAGTTGCACAAATAAACTGGAACTTTGTCAATATGACATTTCGTGCATTTTATTGTCTAAAACTAAAATTAAAATTTCTTTGAGTGATGGGGTAATAGGTGATTTCAGTATCGTGGCAAACATGAGGTAGCAGTAATTAGGATGTGGCCTATGATAATTCTATCTATTTTGGTAACAGACTCTGGGATTTTTTTAAATAATGCTAGTTTGGATGAAATCCAATCCCAATGGAAATGGATGAGTCTAACTCCATGATTAGTCTTTGTATTACTTTCCAATATTTAGAACATTTTGGGCAGAATCACTAATTGTGGGCCATGTTACCTACACCTCCGCAATCCCTCCAACACCGGTCTGAGTATTTGTTGTTCATATTGTGTAGGCAGGAGGGAGCCAGATACAATCGATAAAGAATCTTTTAATGATTCTGACAAAGATGGTTTGTGCAATACGTGATACCCTTGAGAGCTGAAAAAAAGTTAAACTATTCCTCCAGACTGTATTGCGTACCTAGCTCCCTCTCCCACAACAACATGTGTTCTAGTTTAAAAGAGGGTTCAGTGTTGCATAGTGAGTAACATGTAGACAGTAGCCCTTTTCACCCTGGGTCATGTAAAAATATTTTTTCTAATTTAGGGCCCTCCAGAGATTTATCATTTCTATCCACTTCTCCAACATTAAATTTTTCCTTCAATATTTCACTAATTGCTGTGTATTCTGTTCTTATAGTATCGGCTAAGCAATTTAAATTGTAGTTTTTCAAATGAAAGAATGTAATTGCCCTGAAAGAAATCATCCAAATGTGCCATAGAATGGCTGTGCCAAAAATTTATGTCTATAGTAGGCAAATAGTCGGTTAATATTGAGATTGGCATAGCTCTATATAAACTTGAGCTCTGAACTTTATTCTTAAAAACAATATCCCAGGCCTTGAGTGTGGTTCTAGTAGATAAAAACATAGTGGTTGTTTTAGGCCTTCTGTCCAAATTAAACCATAGAGTATCCTTTAGCGAGGCTGGTAAAACTTTTATTTTCCTCCATCTCCAACCATCTGGGTTTGTTGTTATGTACATTAAAACTAACTGCTGTAGTGGCATTAGTGGCAAAATAATATTTGCGGGTGTCGGGTACACCAATGCCACCGTTAGCTTTGTGGTGCTGTAAAGACGTTAATTTAATTCTACCAGGCTTGCGATTCCATATAAACGTTAACATAACAGAGTGAATTAACAAAAAAAAAAAAAAGATAACTGGATAAACAGGGATATTTTTGAGCGGTATTATCAGGTATACACAAAGAAGAAAGATCCTCAACAATCCACTGCTGACACCCACTGTACCAAAGCACAATAATAGAGAAGGGGAAAGGAAGAGAGAAACGTAAGAGACACTTATTCCTCCTGATAGACAACTGTTCACCTATCAAAATAGCGACAAATAAGTGAAGCTAAGAATACTACAAAAAAAAAAAGAAGATAAAAACGAGTCAAAAGAGGAAAAACAACTATCAGCATTGTTATCTCCTCAGGCTGAAAAAAGGGACAAATTAAATAAAAATCAAGAGAAACATACATTTGCAAGGAGAGGAGAATCAAGACATGCTTAACATAGAACCTTTACATATAAAGGGTATCACTCCAGAATATCTGAAATCCTGTCTTGACAATCAATTTGAAAAAAATCAAACAACAACTAGAAACTTTGTTGGAGAACGTAAAATAGATATAGAAAAAAATGACAAATCGGATGGAAAAAATTGATGAGAAACTAGAAGTACTATCTTATCAAAACAAACAGTTGGAAGATCGTGTAAAATCCTTGGAGCAGGAGACAGTTAATCTTAAACTGAAATTAATTGAGAATGAAGATAGAGCACACAGGATAAATCTCAGAATCAGAGGAGTACCAGAGAATGTTGCTATACATGAGATGGGAAAATAGTTGGACACATTTTTTATCTTCTTAGATAATCAGGACTTAAGTAAGAACTTCATTGAAAGAGCGCATAGATTGAACAAACGGACAAATATAGCAGCCTCTCTCCCAAGAGATATTGTATCATGCTTACATTCCTATAGATTTAAAGATCAAATTATTCAAGTATATAGGAAGAAGGCAAAGAAAGGTACGAAGTATGTGAATATTTGCGTATTTCCAGATCTGTCGATCAACACAAGACTGCAAAGGAAACAATACGACCCTCTCACAATAGCTCTAAGATCTAAAGACATAAGATATATGTGGACTTTCCCTTCAGGAATAGCTGCAACGTATGAAGATTGCAGAAAAGCATTTTCGAATGCCAAAGGTCTCAGAGAGAGGATGCAAGAAATGAAATTACTTCCTTAAATAATTAAGAATATCTTAAAAAGATGGAGTGAAGAAGTTAAATTTATTTTTATTTTTTTCCTCTCTCCTATTTTTCTCTCTCTCTTTTATTTTTTGTGTACATGGGGAGATGGGAAATGAGGATGTAGGTGTGAAAACGAGTGTAAAAGTAAAAGAAATAAGTATTTTAATATAAGGTACACAATAAGACTCACTTCAACTACTTAAAGTAGTAAAATATTGAAATTAAAGAGCAGGGAGAGATAATATTCAATAGGGAAAGAGCAAAATCAGAAAGACACGTATAAGATACACAATCTAGATATATCACTAATAGAGAAAGATAAGACTTAATAAGGAATGTCTTAATGGTATAGTGTCAGTGAAAATAGAGGGTGAATACACAGAAAGTAAGAAGTGAGGATAGAGTTTACATAATGGTAAAAAGAAACATAAAAAATTAAATTATACAACAAATAAGTATAATATAGATTAAGTTTAAGATTGTACAGTAACTAAGGGTGTATAGTTTGTGTTAATTTAGGGTGAACACACATATAGTAGGGTAAATGGGAAGGAGAGAGAAATGGGACAGGGAAAATAGTATATTGAGATGGAGGGTAAAGTGATAATTTAATATTTATTTATTTTCTTCTCTTTCTCCTTTTTTTACTACCTCTGTTTATTGGTGAAAATCTTAGCTGGTGGAAATTCACCGATATTATAAATATAAAAGGCATGAATCCTGCCAGCCTTGGAATTAGCACTGGGCCGTGATAACGGCCTTATTGGTTTCCAGTACTTGGAGATACGAAAAAGAGGATTGTGGTCCCTCTTACCCTCTTGTCTCCATGCACTGGCACCACCCAGGGGTGGTACATCCTTGGAGAGGAAGGGAGTGGGGATTTTTAGGGGAACTTAGTAAAAAATGTTGTATTTAAATTAGTATGCTATAAGAAGGGGAGGGAGGAGCTGCTGTCAATCAGGGATAACCTTAATGCTCAAAATAAAGAGAAAAGATGTGGAACCTTTGATATTAGAATAGTTACTGTAAACGCGCATGGCATTAGCTCGCCTCAAAATAGTAAAATATAAAATATTACTAGATTTTCTCCAGAGATAACAGATTCAGATCTGTGCATTACAGGAGACCTCAATATGCAGAGCATTTAAAACAGACAACCAATTTATATTTTAAAGAAAATAATAATGAAGAGGTGTCATCTTTTACAATATAGCGCTCCTATAAAAGCGTAATACACGGTCATTTAAGAAAAATACATCACTAGCGTTACCTGAGCTATACTTACAACTAGATTCTCTTCGTCTCCAAAATAAAGAGGTTTCCTCCAGGGAAAATACACTAAAAATCATCGAAATAGAAAAAAAAATTAATAAGGCACTAATAATAAGAGCAAATTATGAATGAGAGTATGGTATTATAAGGGCAACAAACCAGATAAATTATTATCCAATCAAATTAAAAAGGAAAAATCAAATAAATGTATTTCTAGAATACAATATAAAGATCAAACTCTTATGATACCTGAGAAAATAGGATGGGCTTTCCAAGATTATTATAAAACTCTATATAATCTACCAATGGCGCACTCTAAGGTTGACATTAAGGAATTTCTAAAGAAGAGTAAAATCCCTAAAATAACGCAAGAGCAACTGTTCTTATTAAATTCACCTTTTAGGGAAGAAGAGCTAAATAAAATTATTGGGAATCTTAAAATTGGGAAGTCACCTGGTCTAAATGGGTTCTCAAATAAATTCTTTAAAATTTTAAAAGGTAATATCAAATCTCAACTCTGCAGACTTTTTAATGACTTCGGTAAGAGAAATCCAATCCCAATGGAAATGCTACAATCAAATATAATACCAATTTTGAAACGATAAAAGCAGTTTGGAGGACTCTAATTATCGTCCAACCGCGCTTCAAATTGTTGACATTAAATTGTATTCCTCAATTATAGCAGCACAACTGAATACAATTATTGGGAAAATAATACATCCGGACCAGGTTGGCTTGGAGGGACCCATTTTTGATGCAATCATGGCATTTATATTTAAATCCATCAGCAAAAGTTGTGGGCAACGGGTTCAGCTCTGAACGGTTCACACTGGGAAATGGAACTAGACAGGGCTGCCCGTTGTCCCCCGTATTATACATAATGTTTTTGGAACCTTTGGCAGCAGCCATAAGGGAAGATGTGGCAAGTAGAGGATTTTATTATGATCAGACCCAATTTGTTAGATTTATACGCAGATGATGTTATTTTAACACTACAAGATCCACTCAGCTCTATGGAAGCCGTAATGAATATTATAAATCAGTTTGCAAAGATATTAGGATATAAATTGAATAATCAATTGCGCTAGGTAGTAATATTACAGAGATCGACAGAAAATTGTTAAGCGATAAATAGGAATTTAAGTGGGAGTCAAACTCAATAAATTATCTAGGAATTAAAATCTGCACAGATATTACAAAAATTGTCCAAAAAAAAAACCCAACAACTTCTTACATTTAGTAAAACAAATGAATAAATTGACTGGAGAAAAATTCCAATCTCATGGTGGGGTAGAGTAAATATTTTGAAATCGTACATCCTCCTTAAATGGTATATCTTTTTAGTTAATTCCACTCAATTTCCCAGAGACGTGGTTAATAATGATACAAGACAGCATTTAGGAAATTTGTATGGCAGGGGAAATCCCCACAAATAAATGCTAATTTATTGATGTTAAGACCTGCTCAAAGGGGGTATGGGGATGCCCAATGTTGAACAAATGTATAGGGCAAGCAGACTATCACACGCCAGAAAATCTCCACAACAAAACAGGATTCGTGCAAGTTGGTGTAAAATTGAACAAAGTATATTGAATAATCAAAATCTAAACATATTTTTTTGGACTACCCCAGAGTCAAACAAAGCTCAGAAAGAAAGAAAGAGGGAAAAAAATCTATACTTGTTTCCTAAAACTATTCTAGATATATCCCAAAATTGGAATAAGATCAGAATAAGTATGGGCCTAAAGACTAAAGTGATTGTGGAAAATATTAAGATCTTAAAATATAATATCCAAAATACACAACTATAAAAGTAGAAAGAATTGGGCATAACAAATATTAAGAACATTATAGCCCACAATTAAATAAAGCCCTTTCGACAGATATAACAGGAATATGGTTTACCAAACACAGAAATTTTCTATTATTTGAGGTTAAAAGGATATATCAAAAACATTTATACATTGGGAAAACAGATCAAATAGATGAATCTCCTTTAAAAAAATTAAAAAAAAAAAAAAGCATAAGGGGCTGTTGGCACAATGCAGCACAATAATAGAAAGGTCAGAGAAAATTATAAAAATAAAAGCCCTTGATAAATGGTAAAGAGATTTAAATATATTGATAAAGAAGAATGTTCATATTAATAAGATAATACATAGTTTAAATATAGTTGAAACACATTACAAAATTATGAATATATGGTATTTCTATCTAAGATATACCCAGTACTATTAAATAATTGTTGGAAATGTGGTTTGACCATCTGGTGGTTGTGCCCACCGATACAGATATATATACAGTTATCTTGTGCCCAGAACTATTTTTGTTGCATATAGGAATGGATTCATGTTTAAAATATAATCAGGATTTTGCCAAACATATTCTTATGGTGGCTAAGAGTGTGATTGCCAGACATTGGAGGAGAACCAACACTCCTATATGGCAGGACGTGGAGAATCAGTTGCTACATCAATTAAGGATGGAGAGAGGTTTGTGGATACAAAAAAATGATTCCAGTATATTGAGTTCATATTTAGAGAAACTGGGCCACAGCAAAAGATATTAATAGTATACATGTAAAGATGTTTAATGATAAGTTTGAGCGGTACTCCCTGATTGACAGTAGATGGGGTGGGGGCAATTTTTATATTTCTAATAAAATTTATCCAGTAATAATGTGATCACTATAACGTATTTAACACAAAATTACAATTTAATAATATTTGTATCGTACTTGATAAAGAAAAGAATAAAAGTGTTTAACATTTTTTTTATTTTCACCATCAGCTTCCCAATATTTTATTCAAAACATTCTTGCCTCTGGTATTACAGTGGATGGATAGTGTAGAATATATCAGATCTCTGGAAGTGAAGGTATCAATATGAGGAGAATCTTTTGCACATATGTGAGCTTCGTGATCTGAATACATGAACAGGTTCCTACGAGACATTATTGATCCTTTAGTGTCCATTATTGCTATTGTGACTTTGCCTTCTCACCCCTTTTACTCCTTCTTGGCCTAGACTACAACCTTTTACCTGTTTTCTCAGGAGGATGTTACCGTAGAATATTAAGTTCTGTTATGAGGGAGTGGTTTTGTTTCTCGGTTTGAAAATGTGTTTAAGAATGTTTAAAGAATAACTTTTGGTAGGCTGAATAGTGCCTGTTTGACAACATCTACCTACGAAGTTAGCCCTTTCTCAAATATACTTTGTAAAAACGTAAACATTTTTTAAAAAATTACGTATTAGACTTTGAAATAGCCAGATCTTTGGAAACCTAATACAGCCTACTGGTATATACTTGCGAGAGGACACACTTGCATCTTAGTGCAACATTGTCAGTAGGTTCACACTGCACAATTTGCACTATGTTTGTTTTATTTTTTTCATGTGATGCCACAAACAAGAAATAGGTGTAAACTAATTTTATTATAGCACTCCGGTATAATTTGGAGTATTGTACTTAATATACTTATGGTTGCATGTTTGTTCATCTTTGATGTTGGTCACAAAAAGAACACCTACACTGGTGTTGAGCTTCCTTGTCTTCACTTATTGATTATTAAAGTGTTTTTTTTGTTGTTTTTTTTAAATGAGGCTGTTTTCTCTCGAAAAAATGTTTTTTTCTGTTATTGTATAACTTGACAATAATTCTTAATCTGTTTTTTCCCACTAGATCCCATGGAAGAAGACATACTCCAGGTGGTAAAATACTGCACAGATTT
This sequence comes from Pelobates cultripes, assembly GCA_933207985.1. NCBI lineage: Eukaryota > Metazoa > Chordata > Amphibia > Anura > Pelobatidae > Pelobates > Pelobates cultripes. Next base: position 264,937,474 of record OW240912.1, read on the forward strand.
AATAGAAGAAAAAGATTTGGAGAAGCTTGATTTGGTTATAAAATATATGAAAAGGTAATGTGCACACAAAAACCCTTTACTACATGCTATGTGCAATAATATGTAGAATCTAGTTGTAAAGAGAAACCCTTCAATTTCATATTGATATGAATAAATTATTTAAATGCCTAGTGGCAGCCTGAGTCCCATGCATGGAGAGATTATCTAAAACATTGTTGGAAACAAATGCCACTGACAGATCTTCCAAACCAAAACAGCCATAAACATACCCCTTCACTTAATATGATTTTAATGTAAATATATAATTTTATATAAATATTTTGGTCAATCAAGGTTTGCGAGTGCCCCTGTACCCAATTATTGAGATATAGTGGGTTACTCTATGGGACCATAAGGTAGGGACAGGATTACTGTTTATTATCATCCTGGGGACTTTCCCATCTGCAAAAAGCTCTCAGTGAAAAACACGGATTAATTTCCCCTGAGCCGAATATCTGAGAGGGAAATCCATATGTTGTAGTATTTAAAGGGACACTCCAGGCCACCAGAGGGACTTCCTATCATGTATGGCCCTAAAAAGGCTATGTGCACGTCAGATGTATTAAAATACGCCTGACGTGTGCAGGAGAGAGAAGGCACTGTGTGCGCGCCTTCTCTCTCCTGCCTGTCAGCAGAGGAGAGGGGGTGGGCAAAGACCGCGAGAAGCTGAGCTCGCGGTCTTTGACCACCCCCTCTCCTCTGCTGACAGGCAGGAGAGAGAAGGCGCGCACACAGTACCTTCTCTCTCCTGCACACGTCAGGCGTATTTTAATACATCTGACGTGCACATAGCCTTTTTAGGGCCATACATGATAGGAAGTCCCTCTGGTGGCCGTCTGCGTGATGGCCAGTGGAGGTATTCCTATCAATCAATGTAAACACTGTATTTTCTATGAAAATACAGTGTTTACATTAGATTGCCTGCAGGGAGCTATAGATCTCATCTGAACAATTACATTAAGCTGTACTTGATCAGGTGACTATAGTGTCCCTTTAATCCCAGCAGTTTCATCTGCAGGCAGTATGGTAAGTCTTTGGTTAAAAAAAAAATATGGTAAAACATAAGTTATGGAAGTATTAAAGGATGGATCAAAAGGTTTGTGTTTGTTTTCTACTTGTGAGTTCCCAAAAGAGTGTTTTTGGCAGCTGCCCCTTTTTCTAAAAAAATTACAAAAAATATATAGACATCATACAAAGTTAATACAAAATGGAAATAGTGAGATAACCACAACACTGGGTGCAGGCAAGCCACTACAAATGGGACACACTCCCTATATCCCTTAAAAACAAGTGCAACAACCAAGTGCAAATACAGTGTAGAGCGCAACTTTCACAAACACAGTGGTGAATATAATTACCAACTGGATGATGAACTTGTAGAACTCACATAAAAAATAAAAAGAAATATAGTGCAAACAAGATTTAATAACAAGAGATTAAAAAACAGAATAAAAATATGCCCGGTCACGTAATTTCCCAATGTGTGTGCATACGCAGTGACACAGTCACGCCAACATCTGCTGCCCATGTGCGTTCCACTGTGGAATGCAAATCAACTTTATTTATATCGGCACATTGGACGGGACTCGGTTTTTATATATCAAAAGCTGGTCTATGGCCACACGCCACACACATCATACAAAGTTAAACTGAAGGCTCAAAGCTGACAAATGCACTGTTGATCATGTAATGTTACAAATGTTTTATAAAACTATTAATGCATGATTTTTTGATATGTTTTCCAGGTTAATGCAGCAGTCTGTGGAATCTGTGTGGAACATGGCATTTGATTTCATTCTCGATAATGTTCAAGTCGTTTTACAGCAAACTTATGGAAGCACATTGAAAGTTTAACCTTGATAAAAGGTAGAGGAGAGCCTGGTGCCCTCTAATCGAATAGCTGTGCCATAAGTGCTTGTAAAGTATTGCATGAAATCAATGCTCAAACTTTTTACAACAGAATAGTTTTAAATTGCTTTTCATTGAGAAAATGTTCTTTTTGTACATTTTTTTTTTCATTTTCAGGAAGTGCCAAATTTGTCTGTATTGCATGTAAATATGTGTTTCAAATTCTTTTATTGTAGAATAGGCTCTATTTACAAAATGTTTATAAAAATTTTATGGATTTTTACAGTGAAGTGTTCACAGTTGTTTAATAAAGAACTGTAAAAATGTTTTGTACTTTATGTTTGGATGCCATTGCCATTTGTGTCTTTAATAGAGCTTACTAAAAGTGCACCAATCATGGTACTCAATTTTAGCTTTTAAAAAAAAAAATGTATACATTGTACTAGCAAATTGATAGATTTTCTGAAAATTATGTTCCCTCCACTAACCTGTCAACCAATCCTCACATCTCTACAAGCAGTTTTCCTATTCCCCAGCATAGTGCAATCCTCCCAGTAAGCACATATCAGTCCTACTTTGCCCAGCAGGAGAGGTATCACTATGTTTTGATGTTGTTTTAGTGGCAATGAAGCAATGTCAGCATTACAGAGGATTGTCCCTCTTGGGAAAGTGTTACATTACTTATGTCATCTAGAGCATGAAGTTCAGTGAGTAGAGGCAGATCCTTCCATCCTAGTCAATACCCCCAGGACCACGCTAAGAGGGTACACAGGGCCGAAATAAATGGACACAGACAGTAGTGCCAATAAATAGGTGCTTGCATATGTTGTTCAGCAATCATTAGGTTCCAGACACAGCTGCCTATCCTTGGCCAAATTTGTTCCAGCCTGGCCCAGTGTTTCAAAGAGCTGATGCAATGCCACTCTACAATGCAAGAAAGGTGTGATGGCTAGTGATTAAAGCAAGAGGGGAAACCCAGACCACCCATTTGTTTCAGGAGTATCAATTATGCTGCCTCTTCAAACTCCACCCTTATCCAATATGTGTTTAGAGGAGAAAAGCCAGGGGTAGCTGTATTAAAATTGTTTAAAAGTAATTTCATCTTGATTGGATTATTTCAGCCAAAACAAAGTACAGCAACGACCAAGTTCTCATATAGACTCCAATCCAGTCCCGAATCAGGATGACGTTAAAATGGTATAGCTTTGCAGGATCCAAGGGGGATTAACATAAGGTGCTCTTTGCACCATCGGAAAAGGGAATTGGAACTTCACCCAGGAGGTTTCGTGTGTGTGGGCACAGATATTGAGAACCTCGGATTTATTAACGTTTCAGTTTTCCATATAAATTTTAAATTCAGCTACGATGTTTGGGAGGGAGGTAGCGGGCTTCTCTAAATAAAACAGGTGGGCATTCATATAGGCGAAGACCTTGTGATCCACTGCATTGAACTGAAAGTCCCATATGCTTTGGTTGTCCCTGCCTGTGTAACGAACAGCTTTAAGGTTAGAATAAAAACTAAGGTTAACAGTCCTGGCATATAAGATTTGTGATGTTTACGGGGTCTATCAATGCATCATTCAGACCCTAGAAGTAGGAATAGTGTAGAAGGCCCAGACCCATCTACTGGACAATCCTAAAAAAAAAAAATGTACATGTTGCCAGGTTAAGGTGCTCCCAAACAAGAACAATCTACATGGCATTTCTTGGGGATGAATGCTCAACACCTGACAGCTTACCATTTCTTTTGGTGTGGAAGAGGCTATTCTAAAATAAAATTTCAAACCGCTTGTTCTTCACAAACAGAAAGCACTTCACTAGTATGCCACCTGTTGCTATTATATTGTTTAAAAATAGTCCTTAAAGGGACACTATAGGCACCCTGACCACTACATTTTAATGCAGTTCCAGAGAAACTACAGGAGCTTCTTGCTGTTTCACTGGATTTGAGTCCATAAAACGACATTGGAAATTCATCAAGTATATATATATATATATATATAAATCCCCCATAGGAAAGCAATAGTTGAATGTTTTCCTCTGGGGAAGGCGTATTGTGGTGGAGGCGCTTGCCACACATGTGCATTGTATTCCCACTGGTGCTTACATCGGAGGAGGCGGAGCCAGCAGAAAGGGAAACAGGTGAGTGCCGCAAGGGAGGGGAGGATAAGGAATTAGTGTTAGGAATACAAAGCTGTATTTCTAACCCTAAAGAGTTCCTTTAATGCCAAATTAAATTTTAGATTGCATTAAATAGACATTGAAGCAGTTTTGGTATAGATCGTGCCCCTGCAGTCTCACTGATCAAATCTCTGCCATTTAGGAGTTAAATCACTTGTTTCGTTTTATGCAGCCTTAGCCACAACTCCCCTGGCTGTGAAATGGCCTGCATGGAAAAAGGTTTAAGTTTCAAACAGATGTTAACTTTCTTTCAAAGTTAGTATCTCCTGCTCTGTAAATTTAATCAAACACAGAAGGCTATTAACCCCTTAAGGACCAAAGTTCTGGAATAAAAGGGAATCATGACATGTCACACGTCATGTGTCCTTAATGGGTTAATAGAGCAGGAGAAGTTCTGTATAGCACATTCTGTTAAATATAGAAAGTGTTTAGGAAGGCTGTGCATTCACATTAAAGGAATGTTACTATGGCTATATAAAATTATTTATATAGTGACAGTGCAAGGGCATGATCTATACATCAAAATTGCTTCATTAAAGTTGTTATGGGGCCCAATTGTGCTGCTGTTCCATATTTACATTTTTAATATGTCAAGTGCAATAAATATGATCACATAAAAAACCCAGACATTTTACATTATCCAGTTACTTTATTTCTGGCTCTGTGCCACAATGAGATTACAGAATAAATTTGGCATCATGAATTGTACAAGCATTAAAATTCTGCCCAAAATACATTTTACATCATTGTTGCACATGAAGCGGACACCGTTTCCAATTAATGAATTCTCCATCTTTTAAAAAGAAAACCCAAATAGCTGTAGGCACAGAGAAAAAAAACTGGAAGCTTCATGGGGCCAGGGCAAAGAGAAATATGCATAAATAATGACATTTAATTTCATTATTACATCAAAAATGTCCAAGTTTTCTAAGCTGCAGGAAAAATCAAAACCTGCAGTACTGTTCTTACATGTAAAAAATGGAGAGAGCATCCTGTAATAAAACATTGGGTTAATTGTTTAAAACAGAAGCCAGTACAAGATTCATGTGGGTAAAAGGTGAGCAGGCACATTGGAATTGTGGGGATGTGTAAAATTGAGCACTGTCAAACCAGTGTAAATTTCTTGGTTTCTCATGGAAAACAATTTTAAACTACTTTTTTTCTTTTTATTCCAAACCACAGGTTCAGTCTCCCCTGTCTCTGTTTACTTATGCTTTCTTTTTTATTTTAATATATATAATTATTTCCTTTACCGGGAGCAAATGCTTGCATTTGTACAACACGGTTCAGTTGGTAATTGCAGTCAGAAAAGCATCAGATGATTTCAAACACTTTCTTCAGTTCTACTATGAGCTGCCAATCTGATTTTTGCATCTCATCCCTAAACCAGTTTTTCAAAGCATCAATTGATTGACGGTTAATCTGAAATAAAGGAAAATAAGGAGTTTAAAATTACACCAATCACTCAAACGCATATAATACCAGTCTTCAACATCTATAAAATTAAGTTTATGGTTAACAGTTCGAGGACTAGGGTGTGCAAACCTACCCATTCGATGCTGCCAAAAACAGGTTAAAAATGGGTAGTCTGCAACAGAGATTGTGTCACTGTATTTGAAAAATGCTTTAAAGGGATACTCAAAGCCCAATGGGCTACTTCAGTGATTTGAAGTCGTCATGGAGCCTTGAGTCTGTATGTGTAGTGTTTCATACAGAGTCTAACCATCTGCTGCCAGAGATTGTTGGTTCCCGTGCATATTGGACATCGGTCGTCAAAACGCAATGTCAAAGTGATACCATATTAGAGTAGGACTGTATGTCACATCCTAAACAACATCAGGTAGTGCTATCTACATGTCCTATGGTACACCATGACACCCAAGAAACCACTGACTTTAACATAAAGCAGGAACTATTAACCTTTGGAACAAGCAGATGCTTGAGAACAATATTTGATGATGCTCAACAAGCCTAAAATTGACTGAGCTTAAAGGGAAATGTCCTTAATAACCCAAAGAGCAGAATAAAGCAATAAAACATTAAAAGAACAAATATGAACTGTGAAGAAGAAGAAATCTGCTTTACATTACCACCACGGGATGGCAAACTAACATGCCTTACCTTGCTAACCAGGAAATCTGTAGCTTCAAAGTGTCTTCCAAACATCTTGGGAGACTCCCCAGGGATGGGTTCTATTTTAATACACACCTCCTGGCCCTTCTTCGCTGTATCCACCGTCTTGTGATTGATTTCAATACTGGTCACTATGCCAATATCTACAAACTGAATGGAAAATAACCCCCAAAGGAAAACGCAAATTAGTATTTGTAGTCACAAGAACACCAGCACCTTGAGAGTGTACATACATTTGTATTTGGCTGGTTTAGAATGTTTCTGCAATGCACTTGTACAATATTGTTCAAAATCACAAATGTGTAAACATGTTAGCAGGACTCATAACATCAACATACACAACCCCAAAGCAATAAGCTATCAATAAACAAAGGGTGTTTCAGAATAAGAATTGTTCATTGGCTTAGTCACCACAAAATCCATCTTAAGTTTCTGCTGGAAACATTCCATTCTAAACGCAATTGCTTCCTTTGCAGTAACTAGAATTCATTATTCGAGGTATAATATGCTTTTGCAATTTTCACACAAATTTTTTTATAAAAGTCACGATTTTTTTAAAGAAACCACAATTGAAGTTCTGTATTAGTCACACTGTAATACACTGATCATTTGTGACACACATTATATCCAGATTTACTTACTCCTTTGCTTGGTACACACATCAGAGTCCCCTGTTTCACCTGGCCAGCTTCCACTATTACACCCATGACAATCGGATCACGAGAGTTGAAAATAAATTGAGGGAGGATTCTCAATTTGCATGGAAATACTGCTATATGTCTAAAAGTGAAGGGGGGAAAAAATGTATAATACAAAGAATGAGAACCAGACACCATATTTAAATATTTGAAAATAAGGGCCACCAAAAAAAAAAAAAAATGGCATAAAGGGACCCTATAGACACCTGCACCACACACTGGTGGTACAGGACACTATGGTGTTAGGAATATATATTTGTATTCTATTCCTAACACTATAGTGTTCTTTTAATGGATGTTACAGGCAGGGATGATTGTTCAATAAAAAATATGAAATTAGAAGTAACTGAAGAAATATATTAAAGCATATAAAAAATATATTTATGCACTGTATATAATTGCTACTACTATTATAGTAGCTGTTCTAAGAAAAGGTTGGAAAATGCTCTCCTAGAGCAGAATAAAATATTGTGTATGTGGAAGGGGAGGGGGCTGGGGGGGTTACTTACTTGAATTCCTCCTGCTTTTGCTTTTTGTAGTCCTGTCGGTACTTGGTAAAGGCATCAAATAAATGGTAAATTATCTCAGCGCTAAAAACGCGAACTCCTAAACTATCTGCCATTTCCTGTGCTTCTCTTTCAATTCGGACATCAAAGGCTAAAATAACAGCATATCTGTGATTATAAAAAGGAAAGAGAGAAATCAATTAGGCAACCTTTCCCACTGCTTTCCCAGGTTCAAGCATGTTGTATGAGAAATGTACTCACTGAGGATCATGTTCCAACATCACTGAGGCTTTCATGACATCTTTCCTATGAACGGGGCCAATGTTTATTCCAGCATACTGTTCAAAAGAACCAAGATAGATTGATTAATATTAATAATTGAATTGCTCTTTTAGATGAAATTTCTCAGAAACGAAAACAATTCAAACAGAACAAACTTACTGGCACTTCAGATGTTTTCAAGAACTCCAACAGTGCTTCCAAGGATCCCAAGGTGGAGGCTTGAACATAAACACCTTTTTCTTCCAATTTAATTGCATTTAGTGTCTGCTTTAATTCATGAATTAATTCATCCTTAAAGAAAAACAAAAAGTGTAAACATGCAAAGTCTTTTTATCCACTTCACTTAATTGACGAGCAGCCACATACAGATAGCATACAATACCAATATACATCACAAACGTGTTTAAGTGGGAGATTAAAGCACCTTATTACTAAATTATAATGGCTGAAATCCTGCCAGCAAGTATCCGCATATCAACAATGAATTTTACATATCACATGGTGTAAATAAGACTGGCAGATAAAGACATCTTATTTTAGATAACAGTCAGCATTACAAAGTACATTTTGGAACCACATTTATGAGTAATGTCTGTCATATTGTAAAATGACACACTGGTATTCATAGTATTGCCTAATACTGCTTATACAATTGACATCTAGGATTTCAGCATAGCACAAGTCTAAACCCAATGGACTTCTTAAAACATCAATCAAAAGTTAGATGCAAGATCTGCATAAAAATACAAATATAACAACTTTTAGCAGGAGGCAAACTCGACATTAGCCACATCTTTAGGATTAGCCCCATACACAGATAGGCTATCAGCCAATTCCCAATTGTGAGATTAGGCCCTATAGATTCTTCATTCATCCTTGGGGGTCCCAGGGTCACACAGAGGGAAGCAGTTCCGAGTGATGCCACTAACAAGCCACCAGTGTAGAAGGGGAGCATGAGCACAGTGGCATAGGCAACCTTCGGCCCTCCAGATGTTTTGGACTACATCTCCCATGATGCTCTGCCAGCATTATGGGTGTAAGAGCATTATGGGGGATGTAGTCCAAAACATCTGGAGTGCCGAAGGTTGCCTATCCCTGTAAGCCACACAGTCCAGGTGTAGACTTTCATATAGTGGAAATGGTGCAAGAGATCCAAATGCTCTCCCCCACAAAAGGTTAACAACATGAATTTCAGGATCTTTGTGTAGTTATTTTATGCTAGTATAGACTTGGGCCCTGTGCCTGGATGATGTTGCTGCACATTGTGTTGTGAGAAGTATGCTTGTTTTCTATATGCCTGCCAGGACTCCAACATCAGTCAAAAATTGTTGCATAATTCATCGAAGACCCCCAGAGCATCCTTTGCATATTCACCTGGTAATGCCCGCCACTTGGCCCCAGCTGCCATGGATGCAAGACCTGGATTGTGTGCCAGGAAAGTTGGCTGCTGGAGATTCCCGAGGGATATAGGCTGGAAAGATAGTCTGCCTCTGTCACCCGTACATTCACGAAGGCCACAACACTGTCTCATGTTCGTGTTGCAAATGCGACAGATGACAGTGCCGAGTAGTGAGCGTATAATGCCAGGTATGTTGCCAAAAGATCCCCAAGGATATAGTGCCTGGGATCAGCCCAAGCAAAGTCTTACTTTTACTCAAGTGGCAGACAATTTTTTCAAAGACTAAAATGGACAACATTTTTACAGTATTACACTGCAATCACACCACTAACCTTAAGGACTGGAATCTCATCTTCCTTGTGAGCAACCAAAATAGGCAAACCAGCCAGTGCTTTCTCCAAGTCCTTTCCAAGGATCTTCACTCCCTGTGCAGCTTCCACTTCTTTGTGTTTTTCGTACTGATTCTGCAACATTTAGGGAAGGCAAGAATTTCAATATGTTTAAGGACCACCTATGAACCTATAACAGCATATGACATGATAAAGTGCATAAGAATGTCTGTGTCAGGGCAAGATAGAAGCAACTGATTTAAGATAAGTTCAATTGTGACTTCCTGTTGAAATCATGACTTTTATAAAATAAAAAAAAGGAAGACACTCAACACACTACAGCAATCGAAAAGCAATACTTTACCAAAGTGTCAATTAAAGGTAGATAAAGAAAAACAAGATGAGAATAGAGCAGAAGGTAAGCATGGGGAGGTGGGCCAGACAAGAGAATAGAAAGCACAAGCCAGACTCTTCAAATGGAACATAAATCAGAAAACTTTATTTACCTTGACTCTTAATTCTTTCATAGGAGGAGGTAGCAAGAGGCCTCGAATCTGTGTTACAATTGGACCTTCCACACCAGGAACTATAATTATGTCACTTTCCTTTAGACGCCCATTAATTAAAATGACATCAATGGTTGTGCCCATTCCTGGAAGAGCTTTCACCTAGTAATGTAAAATAGATAGGGAGAGAAATTTCCATAGCTGTGTTTGTTCATACACTGAAATCTTCAAAATTATTTTTACATTCTGTATAAAGCAATACAAGAAGATACAAACAAACTAGGGATCGACCAATATTGATTTTTTAGAGCAGATCACGATACCGATAATCTGTGAACTTTCAACCCGATAGCTTGCCGATATTCTGTACATTTACCATTTTGAAAAAATAAACAATTTCTAAAAGGTAAATGCACAAAATATACATGCCACATGTAGTGGATGCAGTGTGTTTAGACAGGGAAGCTGTGTGTGTGTGTGTATATAGTGTGTGTATATAATGAATGCAGAGCGTGTGTGTTTGTATATATAATGAATGCGGTGTGTTTGTATATATAATGAATGCGGTGTGTTTGTATATATAATGAATGCGGTGTGTTTGTATATATAATGAATGCGGTGTGTTTGTATATATAATGAATGCGGTGTGTGTGCATATAATGAATGCGGTGTGTGTGCATATAATGAATGCGGTGTGTGTGCATATAATGAATGCGGTGTGTGTGCATATAATGAATGCGGTGTGTGTGCATATAATGAATGCGGTGTGTGTGCATATAATGAATGCGGTGTGTGTGCATATAATGAATGCGGTGTGTGTGCATATAATGAATGCGGTGTGTGTGCATATAATGAATGCGGTGTGTGTGCATATAATGAATGCGGTGTGTGTGCATATAATGAATGCGGTGTGTGTGCATATAATGAATGCGGTGTGTGTGTATATAATGAATGCGGTGTGTGTGTATATAATGAATGCGTGTGCGCGTGTGTGTGCATATAATGAATGCGTGAATGCGGTGTGTGTGTGTGCATATAATGAATGCGGTGTGTGTGCATATAATGAATGCGTGTGTGTGTGCATATAATGAATGCATATAATGTGTGTGTGTGAATGCGTGTGTGTGTATATAATGAATGCGGTGTGTGTGCATATAATGAATGCGGTGTGTGTGCATATAATGAATGCGGTGTGTGTGCATATAATGAATGCGGTGTGTGTGCATATAATGAATGCGGTGTGTGTGCATATAATGAATGCGGTGTGTGTGCATATAATGAATGCGGTGTGTGTGCATATAATGAATGCGGTGTGTGTGCATATAATGAATGCGGTGTGTGTGCATATAATGAATGCGGTGTGTGTGCATATAATGAATGCGGTGTGTGTGTATATAATAAATGCGGTGTGTGTGTATATAATAAATGCGGTGTGTGTGTATATAATGAATGCAGTGTGTGTATATAATGAATGCAGTGTGTGTATATAATGAATGCAGTCTGTGTGTTTCTGAAGGGATGTAATTTGTGTAAAATGGGGGAGGGTGGGCATTTTATATTTTAATATTTATATGTTTTTATTTATTTTTTTTGTCCCCCCTCCTTGCTTGTTACCTGGCTATAGCATTCCCTGGTGGTCCAGTGGCATGTACTGAGCAGTGGGGGGCCCAGAAAGCTGTTACTTACCTTCCCATCAGCTCCCTGTGTAAATCTCGCAGTCTGGGTGCCGCACTGAGCGTTGCCCTGGTAACTCGTGGCAACACTCTGATGGCCGTGGGATTCGCGATATTTACACAGGGAGCTGAAGGGAAGCTAAGAGCTTGCTGCCGGCCCTCCCAGGACCGCCGGGCTTGTAATGGGCCTAGCGGTCCTGATATGTATTATCGTCAATATCGGTAACTCTACTGGCAGATACTGATATTGCCGAAAATACAGAATATTGGCCGATAATATCGGTAAAACAGCTAATCGGTCGATCCCTACAACAAACTGAAGAATTTTATAGGAATGCTCCAAGGTGTTGCCCCGCTACAGTCTGTAATGAATGCTGACGCCCGACTGATTTTCCTCTATAGTAGGTCCTCACACCTCACCCCTCTGTCAGTCCTTACATTGGCTTCATGCATCCTATAGGAGTCAGTTCAAAGTGCAAATCCATACTTATAAAGCACTGAACATCCCCTCATATCTCTTCACAGATCCACAGGTATGCCCCTTCTCGGTCTCTCTGCTCTGCCCATGACCTTCTCCTGACCATTCGCACCCGTGTGGCCAACTCACACTTGCAGGACTTCACACGGGCAGCTCTCTACCTATGGAATAGCCTGCATACCGCCATCAGACTCTCTCCTAGTCTTCAATCCTTTAAGAAGTGCTTTAAAACAAACAATCTCTTTAGGAAAGCTTATGGCCTCCCAGAGTAACCTGTACCTTACATACCTGTCTTTTGCCCTCTCCTAAAAGGCAGGAGTTTACTCTCTCCTCCAGCTCTGCTTCATTCCCAACTTATTTGATTGCTATTTCCTGTCCTATTGTGTTTTATACCCCACCTCCTATAGACTGTAAGCTTGTTTGAGCAGAGTCCTCCTTATTCTATCATTCCTGTAAGTTTTCTTGTAATTGGCCTATTTATAGTTAAATTCCCCCTCTCATAATATTATAAAGTGCTATGGAATCTGCTGGTGCTATATAAATGGAAATAATAACAATAAATAACACAATCACTAAAAGCATGATGTAGCGCTTATGGCGCCAGGAGTGTTCCTTTAACATTATCTCTGCAACAGTTACAAAGCTATTTATGCATGCTTAGGCTAGAAAGGTACTTCTGTTATAGTGACACAAACATATAGAGAATAAGATACAATTTTAAAAATAAATTTAAAAAAATGTATTTTTACCTCCATGACTTGAGCTTTCAACTCCTCTGACTGGAGCAGTCTTTTATTGAGCATGGTCTGTGTCAGGTCCACAAGTAGGGAAATCAGATTTCCCATACCATCTCCAGTATGGGCAGAGGTAGGAACCAGGGACACAAATGTACGAGGATCTTTATTTTCATGGAACAAAGCTGCATTCAAGCCCTTAAAAACAGAAAATTAAATATGGTACACCAACATTAGTGCAAATACATACATTTCAAGTTCTCCATATCCACATTCATCTCTGTTTTAGCAAGTGTCAACCGACAATGTGCCACCTTTACCAACGATGACTATTTGAAAGGGTTTTCTCCAGGATACATGTGTCATTATCTCGCAATGCTAATTAAGAAGAAGGGTCACTGAGAAAGAAGTGTGCTGGAAAAATACTATATAGTACCCAAAAAAAGGTTTTAATATATTTTGTTCTGTAAAGAAAATAATACATAAAAGAACCCTATAAATTAACGTTTAGTCAAGTTGTGTATTTTGACTTGAAAATAACTAGTGACTGCAAAACAACATTTCACCTAGATAGAAAAAGATTCTTGGTTACCTGTTGTGCAAATTCAACAATGATGGACTTGGTACGCTCCTCAAACTCATCCTTTGTATTTTTCTTTTGTTTTTTCAATGTTGCAGCTACATCAGTATCTGGACTCTTCTTCCAATCATATAACCTGTCAATCTGAAATCAATGAATAGTGAGTAAACTAAGCTAATTGAGGGGCATTTCTTCAAAAGCTACTTTAATATTTGCAATTATGATTCTTCTAAGAAACACCCATTACACAATTGAGATGTTTACCAATTAACATGATACATAAATATAAATACATTAGCTACTTACTTTGTTCAGAGCCACAATAAAAGGACACTTCTTAATCTTCAACAGATTTAAAGATTCAATAGTCTGTGGCTCCAACCCATGCATAATATCCACAACAAGAATGGCAATGTCACAAAGTGAACTTCCACGGTTCCTCAAGTTACTAGGAAGTGAACAGTAAAAATATGGTAAGAACTTGCTTAAACTAGCAGAATATTTGGCATTTTCTGCACTATAAAGATAAAAGATCACAAAGATTTCTGTGGATGTAATGTACAAGGTCACAACTAGATGATCATAGAACTGCCATGTGCCATAACATTGTAAATTCATGGAATTCATTCATAAAATAGAAATCAAAATGTGCTTTAAAAAAAAAAAAAAAACACACACAAAAAAAAAAAAAAAAAACATAAGTAAATACTAATGGTCTTAGGTTACCCAAAAGATAGAAAATAGAGTCAACTCTGCTAATCCCAAATATGAGTCCTTAAAATCCTTAAAATACAGCACAACGACAAGCTAACTATACAAAACGGAGAAGGCTTTGTTCCTTAACAATCTTATCCCTTCACGTTTCTCATGAATAGGAGCATTATGCCGGGCTAGTTACAAACAATAAGAATATTAGCCACTCAGCTATCACTACTATAATGTACACCACATTAGAACATATTATAATGTACAGTTGCAAAACAAATTGCAGATACATGTGTACAAAATAAAATAGCTCAGAGGACTTAAACAGGCTATTTCTCAAACTTTAGATTGCATCCCTGGCTGACATGGTCCTTTAACTTTTCCTCAATAGCATTTCAGGAATTTGAAAGTGAAGCAATGCTAATAGCTTGAGCTAGTGATGGTATTTTTTCCCTAGTTTGTATAATTTTTATATGTAGCATATAAAAAACAAAAACAAAAAATTGGACAGACAGTTAAAAGTACATCATGCTACATTTTACAATAAGAGTAAGAGACAGCAGCAGCTGATACAGGACAGCAATTAAAACGGCATCTTAGAACTGCCAAGGTGGGCAATGCACAAAATATGTTTGAATAAATAGGATTTTAAGTAAAAAATCAACATAAACCTGCGCTGATTACCTGAAGGACTCGTGGCCAGGGGTATCAATGATCAGCATACCAGGAATCTTTATATTGTCCTTGTCGAACTATTTTAAAGAGAACAATTAGAAGTGGGCACTATTCAAAACACCTTCTCAGTAGAGCAGCAAAACAATACAAAGGATACTTACATTTTTAACCATTTTAATTTGTTCCTTAATGGCGTCTAAGGGGACATTAGTTGCTCCTATCTGTTGGGTGATGCCACCAGCTTCACCATCTTGAACATGTGTATGTCTAAGCTGTATGGAAATCACAAAGAATCATGACCATGGTTGTACATCTTAGCAAAATATCTTTACATTTCCACATACATTTTAATATACACACACACACAATAAAGCATGCAAACCACCCAAAATTATATAGCTTTTCACTCCTGTATCCAAGTGCTTCCATAGGTTGGTACGGGAGAGCTACATTTTTCTCATAATCCACATAGTGCTCTTAGTGATGAACTATATTTCATGCATTGTGTAGACTTATAGCCCAGCGAGAAAATATTTCCAATTTAGCTATGTCAATTCACTAAAATTCACCCATAAGTGAATAAAGCCCAATAAATGAATTGGTAAACCCCACAAGTGAAAATCTACAGAAAAGAGATAATTATACCTTGTCTAAGATTTTTGTTTTTCCTGTATCTACATGCCCAAGCACACAAATAACTGGAGCTCTGAGTGTTTGTGTCTTCACAGTTTTCTGATTTTCAATGCGCCGTTTCTAAAATAAGATGAAAAATACATAAATAAAAAGTAATGAGATTTCTGCACATTGGTTATTTAATATAGTAAGAAAATGTCAGTAGTAAAGTGTCCTCTGTAATTCACAACAAATTTGAAAGAAGTAATAGAAGCATTGCACGTAGTCATCAACTCACAATAGCTGTAAAATATGTAATGCTATCATTTTGGGGTCATAAAATGGAACAGAAACCTTCTCATAAATTACATACATACATACACACACACACACCTTATTATTTTTTTAATTAAATATCATATGGTAATAGACTTACTATGACAAGACAGAAATATGTTCTTCACAACATGCATAGCCGGAAATAAAAAAAATGATTGTCACTTTAAGAATATTAATCTATTGTACCAACATTAAAAGTGGATTGTGGTTTGCAGGCCTCTAACATATTACATAAATAATGTAAAATCAATAAATTTTAAAAAAGTGTTGGCATAGAAAATAGGGAACTATATTTTAAAAGCTTTATTAAAGACAGTTAAAATGAGCACACCAAGCACCATAACTACTGGTAACGCTGCCAGGAGCTCCTTGGTGCACTGTGAGTAGTCACCTGACTACTTAGCCAATGAGACAGCACTACACAGGAGCTATGCAATGAAAGATTCTTACAAGAGCTTCCAGATCCAAAGAAGGAGGCGATTGGCGGACCCCTGGTTAGTAGTCAAACAGTGGTATGTAGTGGTTATGGTGCTTGAAGTGTTCCATTAAAAGGGGCACTCTAAACATAACCATTTACATGTCATTGTACTGGTTATGGCGTTACACATCTTTTTCCCCAAACTTATTTGGAGCAATTTCATAAAACCTGGGGCTCCCCCTAGCATCTATACACTGCTGCATTATAATTTGTGAATCTGTCGAACCTAGATGCCTGATTAGACTAGGGCTCTCAACCTATTATGGCCATCCAATTTGATAAAATAGTTCCTAATATTGTGTAAGTGTAATTTGCATGTTACTCATGCTGCAGCAGCATATTGGGATGTCTATGGGTGCTGGGGAAGATCACAGTTTTGTTTGGGGGGGATTTCCAACCTATTTCAAGAAACAAAGGTTCAACACCTCTAGACTTATAGCACTATAAAATTTGTACAACAAGTTTACAGTGTGCCATTTGCACGGATAGAGAGATAGAGATATATATCAAAATCTAACCGGAAAGTAATTTAGGATCCTATCTGTAAATTACGGGATGTGGAGTGCTAAATTCCAAAATCTACAGGGTTATTTACTAAAGTGAGAATTGTTTGCAATTTACATTTCAGCTATTTTTGGACCAAGATTTAAATTATCTCTGAATTGCCAAGAATTCTCAGTTTAGTATATAATCTTGCAAGTTAAAATTTAGAAAAGAGTTGCACATATGACTGTACAATTAACAGCACGTAGATAGTAGGATAAAGGAAATTTCAGCATGGGAAAGGTGGTCAACCAGAAAGACAGTACAGAATCTATAGTAGTGTGATCGATATTCAATGCTATACAATTCCCATCAGTACCTCTATTCTTCTCTTTGCTCTGTCATAAGCTTTTTCTTCTTTGGTACGGTCATCATCAGAATCAGACTCAGATTCTGAGCTCAGTTCTTTACTTTGCTTTTTCTCTTCAGATTTTGAGGTGACCGGCCGAGTGGCCACTGGCTTCTCATCTGAAGACTTTCCATCATCACTGCCATCACTATCTCCTTCCTCATCATCTTCATCGCTTTCTCCCTCATCCTCATCTTCATCCTCCTCTTCATCTTCTTCCTCTTCATTCTTTTCCTGAACTTCTATGTGGACCGTTTTTGCTTCTGTGGAGAAAAGCAGCATTCAGAATTATAAAACTTGAATACATTTCTATCTTTAATTTTAAGCCATGCACCATGCAAATCACGAACAATTTTTTTTGTTTTTTGTTTTTAAACGACATAGTTTCTCCTCAAAACTCCAAAGAGGCATGAGGCAGACAAATATTTTAATACAAACCTTTTTCTTCATCACTAACTATAGCTTCCCAGTCATCCACTCCTGCATCTTCCTCTGCAGCTGTAAGGTATAAAAAAAAAAAAAAAAAAAACCACAAAGTTTTGATTTTAGTAAAATGGTTGAATGAAAAGGGCAGATGTATAATTCAGCTGCCAAAAGACATGCTTGACAGTACAAATTAAGAAAGAAAAAAATAAGAGAAAGAAAAACGTGTTAAGCAGGAAGCTTAGAAGGGACACTTCTAGCACAACAGTTTCCAGTGGAAGGAGGCTATGAGTGTAGTCCCACTGGGTTTTGCCGCACGGTTTCCAAACAGTTTAAGAAAACGAGGAAGATTTCCCAGCTTCTTGCGACATCATGAAGATTCACTTCATCTATCAGTGTTTGTGGAATAAGAAGCTGTAAGTACAGGGGTATTGGCATTGATCATTTAGGCAGTACCAATGCTCCTGCTGTTCATATACTTAAAAAGAATTTAAACACTTGAATTTGATTTGCCAAAAAAAATAAGAAATCTAAAGACTTATCGCACCATAGCCACTACAAGAAAACTGTAGTAGTAATGTTGGTTAAGAGTTTCATTTAAAATGAAAACTGGTAAGAGAGCAGACACATCAATCCCATGCTAAGCACTACACCCTGGAGAAGGAAAAACAGAAAACTTAGTATCACAGCAGGGGTGCAAATAGATATGAAATCTTCACGATATAAAACTCTTCTCCACAGCAAGGGAATGATGTCTAGAAGTAGGTTTGTTAAACACCATGCAGTATATCGTTTATTTTTTTTAAGGTATACAAGTCTATAGTATTTTTAGTAAATTAACAGGAGGAAGACTAGTTATGTCTGCTTCACATGAATAAAGCTCACAGCAAATCCATCCAATTTTTCACATCACACTAAACGTTACCTTCTTGGTCTGTCTCACTATCACAAATAAGTTCTCCTGCAAAATAATTCTTGTTAAATTGCAAAAAAAAAAAAAAAGCTTCTATTTGGTAGGATGCATTTAATGGTGAGGGGTGTATAAAACCAGTTACTTGAGAAAACTGCAGCTTTTGCAAAAGGTTTTAGATATAACCTCCAGTGGGGAAAAAAAATGCACTTTTAAATGCATACACATTTTTCATTGGGAGTATATCTGCTAAATAGTGATAAATTTGGGCAATTGAGTGACCCTTTAATTGGCTACACAAAGAAATGGCTCACATCAATCTGAATTCACTTCTGAATTTGCAAAAATCTGGTCCGCGTGGGATGACTTCTATAAACCTCTGTTGGCCTCAACCTCCTGAACATCCTCAAGCTAATTTCTAGCTTCTCCTGGCCATTTATGACCCTTGCTGCCCCACTCCCTACTTAATCTACCACCATTTTTACAGACAATATTGTCAACTTAACTGCAGTGCTTTATACCAGTATAACTCTCAATAACCATACATTGGGGTAGAAACAAAAAAAGCTCTGAAATATTGAAGTTTTTCTTTAAATCATTTCTTGTTGTGAATACAATGGACATTGAAACATAAATAGGTACATCTGGGTAGATACTCACACACGGAGTTATGAAAGTGTGGCAGAATTTAGAATACTAGATCAATAGATGTGTACAGTTTCAGAAGAAATCATTGAGGTAAAGAAGATTTTAAAAAAAGTTTAAAACCAGGGAGTCAATAGTTTTGTGTTTGCCATTTGAAAAACTTAATGGATATAGTATAAATGCATAGAGAATTTGCAAATATGTCTGTAAAACAAACCTGGTGCCTCCACTAACATGGTTGCGTCCTCCTTTTCTGGTATTGGAGATTTTACATCTTCTTCCACAGGAGACGTGACTTCCATTGGCTCTAAAATTATCAGACAGAAATATACAGCTTTAGGGTTTACAATGGTGATACAGAAACCCTCAAGAATTTTACATGGGAACCCCAGCATAGCCACTATTGATCTAGAAGTAGCAGGTGCCATCCCATCTACACAGATAGGCTATTTGCAAAAAGGGTCCAATGTCAGAAAGTGGTCAGGCTGAAATGGAACGCTCATCATCCAAACCTTTCACACTTGGAGATTTCCCTGGTACGCTCGTAATACAATATCAGAAGAAGTTTATGAAATGTAAATAAAAACTGTAAAAGATAAGCTGCCATTATTTTGTTTCTGCAACTCTTTTGTAGTATCAGTCTATATGCAAATGACACAGGCAGAAGTAAGCTTACATGTGTGAGTAGAGTACGAATAAGGAAAGAACAAGTTACAAAGCATTTGTCTATTATTAGAGCTATCATATACTCCGTTTTGAAAAAAAATGGTAAGAGTTTACCTTCCTTATTTGCCAGCTGCTGTGATGGCTTCTTTTTCTTCTTGTCTATATAAATTGGCTTTTTCTTTGGCACAGAATCTTTTGAGGGCACCTCAACTCCTGGAGAAAGAAGAATACAAGTCATAAATTAAAAGATAAATTCGAGGGGGGAATAAAATAAACAAACACTGGGCGTATTCTCAAAAATCTGATTAGCAAATATGCAAGCTTCTCGCTCTGTGAATGTGGAGATGTTGAGAAGGTGGAAATTTTGGGGGAAGAGCTGACCAGCACCATAACTTTATTCAGATCAAGTTGTTATGGTGCCGGAATGTTTCTTGAAGTGCCAGAGACCATTGGAAAAAAACATAATGGCTGTTAATGCAACACTTAAAACTTAGTAATAAATCAACAAAATAAAATACTTAAGACATTTTGTCAGGTACAGGGACTGTACAGCTTTACTGTAGATTAAAAGATCACAGATTAATATTCCTGTTTAAAATTTTTTATACATGTATATATAGTTAATACAATGTTAATTTGCATTAATTGCTTCACAAGCACTATCTAGCCTCAATAAGCAAACCTCATGCTAATGATTTGCATATCTAGCTATGCACTTTGTATAAAAGAGCTTAAATGGCTAGATTTCAGCTTAGAGGCTGAATGACAATACCAACTCCTGATTCTAGCTAAAACAAGGCAAGTACTGTTCTCTTAAGATTTGTAATCATTTACAAAAGGTCTACAAATGCCTGTTTGTTCACGGTCTAACAGCACAAGTTGCTACAAAAGCATTAGTATCCTATGGTGAGCTCTACATACCCTGGGCCTGAAGGACCTTCAGTGTTGCCTCTGCCCGTGCTCTGGCCTCTCTCTGTGCTTTGGTCAGAAGCTTTCCCTCTTTTTTTAAGCGCTCCTTTCTTTCTTTTTCCTTCTGTTTCTTCTTCTCTTTTCGTTCTTGCTCCAGTCGCTCCTAAAATAGGTTAACACGAATATAGGAATTGTCTAGATGCATAAAATGAACCATCAAAAAGTCATCAAAAGTCCCTCTTGTTTTAATATGTAGATGCTGCCCATTTCTAACCGTTTCCAAAGAAAATTTTGTGTATGTATCCCAGTAAAATTAATGGTACAATTCTACCTATTTATAAGAACTAATCTCTCCTAAAATAAATAGGTGAATTGTGTCAATAGTAGCAATGATATACAATGTAACAGTGTAAAACAAGTATCCAGTCTAACAAGGTGCACACTGGTAGTCATCTAAAATGGAAATATAAAAAAGGGAACCCTTGCAATCACCAATTAAGCTTTAATGCTTCAATGTCTACTGGGTCAGCATAACATCCCCAAAAGGGGAACTATAAATACAATTGTAACAGCAGTGACTACGAATGGGTCAAAAGAAACTAAACCTGTATACACCTTCAGTAGAGGAGCTGTGTAATAAGACAATATGTATTAATATGGATGTCTGCATCAGATAAAGGAGGTAACAATAATAATTATAAAGTTGAAATTGCATGCACAGTATTGGGTAAAAAACAAACAAATACAAAACAAACCAAATCCTTCCTTTCCCAAAACATCAGTAACCTAATCAATTGAATCAAATCAAATGCATAAAAATAAATAAAATAAAAATCCAGTAGGCCCCTGGTTACCTCTTCAAGACGCTTAGCTTCCATTTCCTCCAGTCGTTTCAGACGCTCTTCCTCTTCTCTTTTGAGCCTTTCTTCCTCCTCCTTCATTTTGGCCAAAGCTTCCTGCATAGCTTTTACAGTTGCTTTACTAGGACCCTTTTTCTTGTCTTTGTCTTCTTTTTCTACTTTTTTCTTCTTTTTATCCTTTTTCTTCTTATCCCCATCATCATCTGTAAACATGATATTTTAAGATGTCGGATGAAAAACACATTCTAGCAAGACCTTACTCAAATATATGAAACCCAATGTAATTAACATTTGGGTGTGGGGTGTATCTGAAATTGTCTTTAAATATACCAAAATAGATTGAATCATTTTCTTAATTTACTATTATATTTGTCTAATCAATATTTTTTCTTTTAATCAAGTCAAAATCAAAGTTAAAAACACACAATATTTTGAAAATAAATTCCTATATAAAATTCTACTTAAGACAGCAACTGTACATTATCAATAAAAGCTAAAACCTTTACAAAAATAAATATGCCATAAAATATATCTTAAAGCGGAACTGTCACCATCTGCAGACTTTGCAAAGACCCCAGATGGTGACATCCCTGCTGTGGGCCAGGAAAAGGGGAGTTTAACATACCCGAACCTGATCCTCGCAGGCTTCACCATCATTTTCCGGACATTTCTCTTGTGCCGCTAGTGCTTTAGCTCCAGGCGCTGACATCACGGCTGTACTCTTGCGCATGACAGTGAGTAGCACGCGCACGCATATCAGTCAGTGTGTGAGACGCTATACCAATCTCCCTGAAGCTGGCCCCACCTCTATGGCTGAGATAATCAAGCTTGATGATGTCAGCTAATCCAATGCTTTACCACAGGAAAGTATTGTGAAGCTATTGCTCATGCGTTGCAAAATGTTGCACCAATCAGCATCTCCTCATAGAGAAGCACTGGATCAATGCATTTCTATGGACAGCGTTCAGCTCCTCCATGCAGAGCGTGGAGACGCTGAATGCAGGTACTGCACACTGTGCAGCACTGAGATAGGAAGTGGCCATCCGAGTGACTGCTACTAGAGGTGTCACTAAACAGCAATGTAAACACTGCTTTTCTGTGAAAGGCAGTGTTTACATTGAAAAGCCTGCAAGAACAGGCTACAGACACCAGATACACTACTTTAAGCTGTAGTGGTCTTGTTGACTATAGTGTCCCTTTAAGAATTGTATTTTTGTCATTGAAAATAAAGCATTGTAACTAAAAATCCTAACCTTTTTAGCTGGCTCCTAAATTAAATGCAAATTTGTCAAGCGCTGAATTAGTCACTACTTTGTCTCAGTATATCTTGTGAACTTCCAACACAGTCAATATGAGTATTTCATAAAGATGTTCTCTTTATTAAATACTCAACTTGCAGGAAGGGGGAGTGACAGGGCCACTTTACAATGTTAGCCATAAAGAGTTTTTTTAAGAATTGAAATGATTTTCAGATGCTATAGTATGGCACATTGTATGCGCGACCACCGTTTGTATTTCTTATGGCAATGGATGTGCATTATTCTCTATAGCAAGCCATATGCTATAATGGTTTCATACTTACAGTCATTTTCTTTTCCTCATCATTATATGTGGCAGCATTACATTCCCACCCATCTCCTTTGAGAGTTGTGAAGGTAGTTATAAAGACTCTCTAATGGGAATGGGGAGACTCCATTTACAGAAATGTCAGTTCTATTTTCTGTCATTTCTGCTCTGAGGAAAAGAGCTAATAAGTAAATGCTGCCATATATAATGATTAGGGGAACACAAATCAAGGCAAGTATAAAACAATGTTCGTTATTCTACATGCTAAACTAGAGAAATAACGTATATTACTAATTTAAGGGCAAAAATGATTTAAAAGAATTTAATTCCTATTAGTACACATACCATCTGCATCCACATCAGCTTCTGGTTCAGCAGCTGTTTTTGGCTCATCCTTGGAAGCAACCCCTTCATTTGCCTTCTTGACAGGGTCTGTAGACTTAGATGGTTCTTTTTTATCCCCTTCTTCCTCGTCTTTTTCTTTCTGCTTTTTAAGTTTGGCCTTCTCTTCTTCACGTTTTTTCTTTTCTCGCTCTTTCTTTTCTGCCTTCTTTTGAGCAGCGGTTTTTATTTTGAACTCTCCATGTTCATCTCCACTTTCCACTTGAGCAGTGGGCTTTGCCTTCTGATTCTTCTTTTGCCCTTTCTTACTTTGGCTCATGTCATCAGAGTCACCATCACTGTCTCCTGAAAATTCAGCCTTTTCCTTTCCTTTAGCTGGTTCCTTTGCTACCTCAGTAACAGGAGGCTTTTTAATGGCCTGATTTTTATTCTTCGTTTTCTTCAAACCCTTATTAAAATTTGAATCATCATCATCATCATCACCACCACCATCCTCCTCACTATATGACAAATCACCGCCTTTCGGCTTCTCTCCTTTTTTGGGTTTAGCAGGTTTGCTCTCTATGTCATTGCTACTATCTTCATCTTCATCCAAGTCAGTTCTTTGGACTTTTTTCTTCTTTTTCTTATCATGCTTTGAAAAGAATGGTTCTGCATCGTCTGGCTCCTGGGTCTACACAATAAAGAGATGTAAATCATTGTTTTACAAGGACTCCTAAGTATACACCGTCAGCGAGCAAAAATTGTAACATGGTGATATAATATATTCAAAAAAGGGCACAGTTAGAGTAGTGGTTATGTTGCCTAGAGTGCCATGTTGTCATCTCATGGCTAAATTTAAACTTGGGATTACGCCCACCAAGGTGGTACAGATAATGCAAAAGTGTTAATTGTGCATTATCAACAGCATTTTTATTTAACAGCAATGACTGGCTGACAGTACAGTTAGGAGTTATCCAAACAGATCTGCCCTTTTATCCTCTATATTAATTGTGCAGTTGACATCTCTCCGCAATTACACTGCTTATAATTCAGACACATAGCTGGTTGGAACATCTATACCGCAAGCATTAGTACTACTGTTTACATTTTATTTGATGTAGACAGACTTTGTTTAAAACAAAAAAAAACTGTCTACTTCAAATAAAATGTAAACAGTAGTACTAATGCTTGCGGTATAGATGTTCCAACCACCTATGTGTCTTCTTACTATGATCATAAGCTCTGCTTAATAGATACTTGTCTGTTTTATCTTGAAATATTTTTATACTCAATATGTCTGTGTGTGATCATTTCTTTACATGAGAGACATGGTTCTGAGATTTTAGAGAATTACATCAATGCTGTGTGGGCAGGTTACACTGTCGATACTTGCATATTTTTCAAACGTCACAAGCCCTGCTGTTAATGCTACACTAGGACACCTACAATAAGCTACATCTACACTGCACTTCGAAAATCATGTAAGAGAATGCAACTGCACATGATTGGTGGTTCTGCAGTGCTCTGCATGTAAGCATTCAAATAGTTCTAATGAGCATGTGAATGAAGACATAGGCCATTCCCATTTGCAAAACTTAATGGGAATAAACTGCAATTATGTTTGACATACTCCACGAAATATGTCTCCTACATACTGAGCCAATGGCTGTAAATATTTTGGCTCTAACTCTTATCTGACTCCAAACAAAAGTAAGAGTGACTACTAAACACATCTGACTAGCAACTAAAATCTACAAATATTTGTACAATGTTGTATTTATATGAACGGTCACCATTTTTTTTTTTCTTGTGAAAGGCTTGAGTCATGCCTACCTTTTCTACAAGATTGGTTTCTCCTTTCCCTCCATGAGTTTCCAAAGATAATTCTTCCAGCTCCTTCAGGATATCATCTTCGCTGCAAATAAACATAAAGGATTACCATATAAAAATCACAAATGTTAACTTAAAACAATGGAAACCCTTAACAATACGGAAACTTACTCAAAATCTTGCTTTTTCTTTGCCGTTTTCTTTTTCCCTTTTGCTTTTTGGTCCTTGGAGGCTCCTGCTCCCTCAATCTCTGCTGCAAGAGCATCAAGGTCAACATCATCCTTGGTGCTTCAATTAAAGTGAGATGAATTAGACATCGCAATGGGCACAGGTTAAAAAAGTTAAAAAAGATCAGTCAACAGAAAACATACCTGACTGTGCAGATTAACAAAAAAACAAACATACATATTATGCTATTATAGCTGCTAGCAAAAATACAGATCTTGAGAGATAATTAAATAACAAACATTAATATACATCTGTTAGCCAGAAAAAAAAAAAATATCTAGCTACCCTGTTATTCCTGCAAGCACAAAAGGCATTTACTATCATCAGAGATTTCAGAGAACCAATGCTGGTCACTAAGCCAGTTTGCTGACCTGATTTATAAACTCAGCATTTTTGATTTTATAAAAGCAGGAGTTTTAATCCCCCGCATTATGTTATGCTGTGGTTTTTTAGACTTTTTTTTTTTTAGAGTCTTCTCCTTTAAAAGGGTATTTAAGGCATCCATACGGTGGGTTTAACAGATAATAACCCAACATTACGATCATTACTTATGCAAGATTGTTTGGCACCCTTTCTGCTCATCCCAGAGCAAAGAGTTTACCTTTTCACTCCAAAAATATTGTTGTGCAAAAGTTGTAGACTAGTGTGCTAGAAAAGAAAGGGGGGCTGTCATTAAAGTGGCTCTGTCAGCTCCTCTCCCCATACAAAATAAATATTTCATCAAAATGGCATTTGAAATACATTGATTGTGTTTGTATTCCACAGCAGTCAAGAGATATACAGAGACAAGGCAGGGACTACTTAGTATTTGTCCTACACTTGACAAAAGGAGGAGCTACCACCGTCAAGTTTTGTCCTTTCCTCCAGTCATCACTACTGATGGCTGTATGGAAAAATACTTTATCTATGCAGGATCCCACAATCTCACAGGGTCCTGCATAGACCTCAGTGTTGTGCTATTATGCATGCAAAGACGCCAGATGGTGAGTCTCCATAAACGTACCACGCTAAAATGCTGGGGGACATAATATGGTCCTGGTATGGAAATGGGTTTCATTGTAGGGTTAAAAAAAGGCAAAGAACGAAAGGGGAATGTATGTGGGGGCTTTATTGGCAAAATTTTGTTTTTACTGTAATTTCATGGGGTGAGGAAATGAAAAATTCACTATCAGAGACGTGACAGATTGGCTTTCACTTAACACAAGTAATAACTTATTGTTAAGTTTTAGTCAAAAAAATATTTAAAAATACTAATTTTAGTTAACTAAATTAAAAACACTGGGGTTGGTTATCAAAGTTGTGCACAGATTTAAAACAGAAAGAGTTACCAATGAAAAGTGACTGTGTGCTCCAATGTCTTCCATGATGATTGTTCCACTTTTAGCTTTGAAATCTAAGCTACAAAAATCACTTTTAATACCAAAATTTGGTATAACACTCATCTTGTTGTAGAATTATTAGGCCTCTATAAATCTGTAAGGCCCCTTTAAATCCTCTTGTTATACCTCTAAGAGGCCCCCATAGTTTTACAAGGAAGCTTTGTCTATAGAACATAGAATTTGCATGTCAGCAAGAAATAGCTTTGATAAAATGTGTATTTACTAAAATCCTTGAAACTTAACCTTGAGAAACTAACAAGTGCCAGCTACGCTCCAAATGGATAGCTGCCAAAAGGCCCCTCCCGTCGAGTGAGCTCCTCATTTTAGCAAGATGGCGCTAAAACCTGTAGGAGTTAAGAAATTACGTAGATAGTGACCTAAGAATGGGGAGGGCATTTTACTAACATCTTAGCACCTAAGCCAATTAACAATGTCTATTTGTCTATATCTTGATTTTCTTCAATGATGTAATAATGCCTTTATAAGGGTCTGCGCACCCATTTTCTGTCAGAAGCCATTAAACTTCTCTGAAGTTCTTTCATTACCCTGAACCTTGTGTCTCAGTGTGAATTTACTTCTGCGTGCACGCAACTTTATTATCTTTAATTTGGACAGGAACAGATAGTCATTCAAACTAATTGGTTTGCAGTAAATTATCTAGAACAATTGGCGCTCTCAACGTGGGGCTCTGGGCTATGTCCAGTCTGGGCAGCTGTCCAAGAAGACGCTGGGGGGGCTGAATCCTGGGGGAAGGAAAAGAGCCTGATCACCTCTGAATACACGGTAGAGATTGCTGCAGCACCCAGCCGGTATGTTCCTACCCCTGTGATTGACCTGCCCCAGTGTCTGTGACTGCTGCCGAGAGGACATCAAAGTCAGGTAATAACTTGCCCAGAGTCTTTGTATTGTTAATGATACCTAGTTTACCTGCATGTTGACTATCTGTTGCCTGGGTGTGTTTGTATTGGTATGTGTTTAACTTAGTACCCGGGGAGTGTAAGTGCCTGTTTAACCCCTTTTAGGTATCACATGCCTGTGGTAGTAAGGAAAAAGGGGGGTGGACCTGTGGAAGTTTTCCTGGGGGTCCTCTATTGCCTGTTTAACTCTTTTAGGAGCCACGTGGCTGTGGCTGTAAGGAAAAAGAGTAGGGGGAATCTGTGGAGGGTGGTGTAGACTCACTGCTTCCTGGGGGTTCCCCATAGTGTCGCTTTGACTGCTTAGCTAGCCTCATCGGACACACGAGTAAAGGCAAGGGATAAAACTGTTGAACTTATTTGAACTGTGATGCATGCACTGTATTTACACTGAAATGTTATTGTCTTAATTGTCTGTCACACAGATTCCTGTGTTTACTTCTATCTTACTCACTGTACTATTTACACTTTCCCCTCCTATTTCTCTTTGTTGAGAGAAGTGATTGGTCACACACTTCTCGCCACGCTCCAATCCGCGGCTACCACGGGTAGGCGGAATCAGTGACTAGTCTACGTTTTGGGAAGACGTACTTAAAGAGCTTGCTCTTAAAGTAGTAGTCGAGCACGGTAGACGTTCTGTTCCTTTCTCTCTCTATATCTGGGACGCCTTGTATAGGGAGGATGGGACAGAAGTT
>OW240912.1:264966009-265031911 GCA_933207985.1 Pelobates cultripes
GTGTTTGTATATATAATGAATGCGGTGTGTTTGTATATATAATGAATGCGGTGTGTTTGTATATATAATGAATGCGGTGTGTGTGCATATAATGAATGCGGTGTGTGTGCATATAATGAATGCGGTGTGTGTGCATATAATGAATGCGGTGTGTGTGCATATAATGAATGCGGTGTGTGTGCATATAATGAATGCGGTGTGTGTGTATATAATAAATGCGGTGTGTGTGTATATAATAAATGCGGTGTGTGTGTATATAATGAATGCAGTGTGTGTATATAATGAATGCAGTGTGTGTATATAATGAATGCAGTCTGTGTGTTTCTGAAGGGATGTAATTTGTGTAAAATGGGGGAGGGTGGGCATTTTATATTTTAATATTTATATGTTTTTATTTATTTTTTTTGTCCCCCCTCCTTGCTTGTTACCTGGCTATAGCATTCCCTGGTGGTCCAGTGGCATGTACTGAGCAGTGGGGGGCCCAGAAAGCTGTTACTTACCTTCCCATCAGCTCCCTGTGTAAATCTCGCAGTCTGGGTGCCGCACTGAGCGTTGCCCTGGTAACTCGTGGCAACACTCTGATGGCCGTGGGATTCGCGATATTTACACAGGGAGCTGAAGGGAAGCTAAGAGCTTGCTGCCGGCCCTCCCAGGACCGCCGGGCTTGTAATGGGCCTAGCGGTCCTGATATGTATTATCGTCAATATCGGTAACTCTACTGGCAGATACTGATATTGCCGAAAATACAGAATATTGGCCGATAATATCGGTAAAACAGCTAATCGGTCGATCCCTACAACAAACTGAAGAATTTTATAGGAATGCTCCAAGGTGTTGCCCCGCTACAGTCTGTAATGAATGCTGACGCCCGACTGATTTTCCTCTATAGTAGGTCCTCACACCTCACCCCTCTGTCAGTCCTTACATTGGCTTCATGCATCCTATAGGAGTCAGTTCAAAGTGCAAATCCATACTTATAAAGCACTGAACATCCCCTCATATCTCTTCACAGATCCACAGGTATGCCCCTTCTCGGTCTCTCTGCTCTGCCCATGACCTTCTCCTGACCATTCGCACCCGTGTGGCCAACTCACACTTGCAGGACTTCACACGGGCAGCTCTCTACCTATGGAATAGCCTGCATACCGCCATCAGACTCTCTCCTAGTCTTCAATCCTTTAAGAAGTGCTTTAAAACAAACAATCTCTTTAGGAAAGCTTATGGCCTCCCAGAGTAACCTGTACCTTACATACCTGTCTTTTGCCCTCTCCTAAAAGGCAGGAGTTTACTCTCTCCTCCAGCTCTGCTTCATTCCCAACTTATTTGATTGCTATTTCCTGTCCTATTGTGTTTTATACCCCACCTCCTATAGACTGTAAGCTTGTTTGAGCAGAGTCCTCCTTATTCTATCATTCCTGTAAGTTTTCTTGTAATTGGCCTATTTATAGTTAAATTCCCCCTCTCATAATATTATAAAGTGCTATGGAATCTGCTGGTGCTATATAAATGGAAATAATAACAATAAATAACACAATCACTAAAAGCATGATGTAGCGCTTATGGCGCCAGGAGTGTTCCTTTAACATTATCTCTGCAACAGTTACAAAGCTATTTATGCATGCTTAGGCTAGAAAGGTACTTCTGTTATAGTGACACAAACATATAGAGAATAAGATACAATTTTAAAAATAAATTTAAAAAAATGTATTTTTACCTCCATGACTTGAGCTTTCAACTCCTCTGACTGGAGCAGTCTTTTATTGAGCATGGTCTGTGTCAGGTCCACAAGTAGGGAAATCAGATTTCCCATACCATCTCCAGTATGGGCAGAGGTAGGAACCAGGGACACAAATGTACGAGGATCTTTATTTTCATGGAACAAAGCTGCATTCAAGCCCTTAAAAACAGAAAATTAAATATGGTACACCAACATTAGTGCAAATACATACATTTCAAGTTCTCCATATCCACATTCATCTCTGTTTTAGCAAGTGTCAACCGACAATGTGCCACCTTTACCAACGATGACTATTTGAAAGGGTTTTCTCCAGGATACATGTGTCATTATCTCGCAATGCTAATTAAGAAGAAGGGTCACTGAGAAAGAAGTGTGCTGGAAAAATACTATATAGTACCCAAAAAAAGGTTTTAATATATTTTGTTCTGTAAAGAAAATAATACATAAAAGAACCCTATAAATTAACGTTTAGTCAAGTTGTGTATTTTGACTTGAAAATAACTAGTGACTGCAAAACAACATTTCACCTAGATAGAAAAAGATTCTTGGTTACCTGTTGTGCAAATTCAACAATGATGGACTTGGTACGCTCCTCAAACTCATCCTTTGTATTTTTCTTTTGTTTTTTCAATGTTGCAGCTACATCAGTATCTGGACTCTTCTTCCAATCATATAACCTGTCAATCTGAAATCAATGAATAGTGAGTAAACTAAGCTAATTGAGGGGCATTTCTTCAAAAGCTACTTTAATATTTGCAATTATGATTCTTCTAAGAAACACCCATTACACAATTGAGATGTTTACCAATTAACATGATACATAAATATAAATACATTAGCTACTTACTTTGTTCAGAGCCACAATAAAAGGACACTTCTTAATCTTCAACAGATTTAAAGATTCAATAGTCTGTGGCTCCAACCCATGCATAATATCCACAACAAGAATGGCAATGTCACAAAGTGAACTTCCACGGTTCCTCAAGTTACTAGGAAGTGAACAGTAAAAATATGGTAAGAACTTGCTTAAACTAGCAGAATATTTGGCATTTTCTGCACTATAAAGATAAAAGATCACAAAGATTTCTGTGGATGTAATGTACAAGGTCACAACTAGATGATCATAGAACTGCCATGTGCCATAACATTGTAAATTCATGGAATTCATTCATAAAATAGAAATCAAAATGTGCTTTAAAAAAAAAACACACACAAAAAAAAAAAAAAAAAACATAAGTAAATACTAATGGTCTTAGGTTACCCAAAAGATAGAAAATAGAGTCAACTCTGCTAATCCCAAATATGAGTCCTTAAAATCCTTAAAATACAGCACAACGACAAGCTAACTATACAAAACGGAGAAGGCTTTGTTCCTTAACAATCTTATCCCTTCACGTTTCTCATGAATAGGAGCATTATGCCGGGCTAGTTACAAACAATAAGAATATTAGCCACTCAGCTATCACTACTATAATGTACACCACATTAGAACATATTATAATGTACAGTTGCAAAACAAATTGCAGATACATGTGTACAAAATAAAATAGCTCAGAGGACTTAAACAGGCTATTTCTCAAACTTTAGATTGCATCCCTGGCTGACATGGTCCTTTAACTTTTCCTCAATAGCATTTCAGGAATTTGAAAGTGAAGCAATGCTAATAGCTTGAGCTAGTGATGGTATTTTTTCCCTAGTTTGTATAATTTTTATATGTAGCATATAAAAAACAAAAACAAAAAATTGGACAGACAGTTAAAAGTACATCATGCTACATTTTACAATAAGAGTAAGAGACAGCAGCAGCTGATACAGGACAGCAATTAAAACGGCATCTTAGAACTGCCAAGGTGGGCAATGCACAAAATATGTTTGAATAAATAGGATTTTAAGTAAAAAATCAACATAAACCTGCGCTGATTACCTGAAGGACTCGTGGCCAGGGGTATCAATGATCAGCATACCAGGAATCTTTATATTGTCCTTGTCGAACTATTTTAAAGAGAACAATTAGAAGTGGGCACTATTCAAAACACCTTCTCAGTAGAGCAGCAAAACAATACAAAGGATACTTACATTTTTAACCATTTTAATTTGTTCCTTAATGGCGTCTAAGGGGACATTAGTTGCTCCTATCTGTTGGGTGATGCCACCAGCTTCACCATCTTGAACATGTGTATGTCTAAGCTGTATGGAAATCACAAAGAATCATGACCATGGTTGTACATCTTAGCAAAATATCTTTACATTTCCACATACATTTTAATATACACACACACACAATAAAGCATGCAAACCACCCAAAATTATATAGCTTTTCACTCCTGTATCCAAGTGCTTCCATAGGTTGGTACGGGAGAGCTACATTTTTCTCATAATCCACATAGTGCTCTTAGTGATGAACTATATTTCATGCATTGTGTAGACTTATAGCCCAGCGAGAAAATATTTCCAATTTAGCTATGTCAATTCACTAAAATTCACCCATAAGTGAATAAAGCCCAATAAATGAATTGGTAAACCCCACAAGTGAAAATCTACAGAAAAGAGATAATTATACCTTGTCTAAGATTTTTGTTTTTCCTGTATCTACATGCCCAAGCACACAAATAACTGGAGCTCTGAGTGTTTGTGTCTTCACAGTTTTCTGATTTTCAATGCGCCGTTTCTAAAATAAGATGAAAAATACATAAATAAAAAGTAATGAGATTTCTGCACATTGGTTATTTAATATAGTAAGAAAATGTCAGTAGTAAAGTGTCCTCTGTAATTCACAACAAATTTGAAAGAAGTAATAGAAGCATTGCACGTAGTCATCAACTCACAATAGCTGTAAAATATGTAATGCTATCATTTTGGGGTCATAAAATGGAACAGAAACCTTCTCATAAATTACATACATACATACACACACACACACCTTATTATTTTTTTAATTAAATATCATATGGTAATAGACTTACTATGACAAGACAGAAATATGTTCTTCACAACATGCATAGCCGGAAATAAAAAAAATGATTGTCACTTTAAGAATATTAATCTATTGTACCAACATTAAAAGTGGATTGTGGTTTGCAGGCCTCTAACATATTACATAAATAATGTAAAATCAATAAATTTTAAAAAAGTGTTGGCATAGAAAATAGGGAACTATATTTTAAAAGCTTTATTAAAGACAGTTAAAATGAGCACACCAAGCACCATAACTACTGGTAACGCTGCCAGGAGCTCCTTGGTGCACTGTGAGTAGTCACCTGACTACTTAGCCAATGAGACAGCACTACACAGGAGCTATGCAATGAAAGATTCTTACAAGAGCTTCCAGATCCAAAGAAGGAGGCGATTGGCGGACCCCTGGTTAGTAGTCAAACAGTGGTATGTAGTGGTTATGGTGCTTGAAGTGTTCCATTAAAAGGGGCACTCTAAACATAACCATTTACATGTCATTGTACTGGTTATGGCGTTACACATCTTTTTCCCCAAACTTATTTGGAGCAATTTCATAAAACCTGGGGCTCCCCCTAGCATCTATACACTGCTGCATTATAATTTGTGAATCTGTCGAACCTAGATGCCTGATTAGACTAGGGCTCTCAACCTATTATGGCCATCCAATTTGATAAAATAGTTCCTAATATTGTGTAAGTGTAATTTGCATGTTACTCATGCTGCAGCAGCATATTGGGATGTCTATGGGTGCTGGGGAAGATCACAGTTTTGTTTGGGGGGGATTTCCAACCTATTTCAAGAAACAAAGGTTCAACACCTCTAGACTTATAGCACTATAAAATTTGTACAACAAGTTTACAGTGTGCCATTTGCACGGATAGAGAGATAGAGATATATATCAAAATCTAACCGGAAAGTAATTTAGGATCCTATCTGTAAATTACGGGATGTGGAGTGCTAAATTCCAAAATCTACAGGGTTATTTACTAAAGTGAGAATTGTTTGCAATTTACATTTCAGCTATTTTTGGACCAAGATTTAAATTATCTCTGAATTGCCAAGAATTCTCAGTTTAGTATATAATCTTGCAAGTTAAAATTTAGAAAAGAGTTGCACATATGACTGTACAATTAACAGCACGTAGATAGTAGGATAAAGGAAATTTCAGCATGGGAAAGGTGGTCAACCAGAAAGACAGTACAGAATCTATAGTAGTGTGATCGATATTCAATGCTATACAATTCCCATCAGTACCTCTATTCTTCTCTTTGCTCTGTCATAAGCTTTTTCTTCTTTGGTACGGTCATCATCAGAATCAGACTCAGATTCTGAGCTCAGTTCTTTACTTTGCTTTTTCTCTTCAGATTTTGAGGTGACCGGCCGAGTGGCCACTGGCTTCTCATCTGAAGACTTTCCATCATCACTGCCATCACTATCTCCTTCCTCATCATCTTCATCGCTTTCTCCCTCATCCTCATCTTCATCCTCCTCTTCATCTTCTTCCTCTTCATTCTTTTCCTGAACTTCTATGTGGACCGTTTTTGCTTCTGTGGAGAAAAGCAGCATTCAGAATTATAAAACTTGAATACATTTCTATCTTTAATTTTAAGCCATGCACCATGCAAATCACGAACAATTTTTTTTGTTTTTTGTTTTTAAACGACATAGTTTCTCCTCAAAACTCCAAAGAGGCATGAGGCAGACAAATATTTTAATACAAACCTTTTTCTTCATCACTAACTATAGCTTCCCAGTCATCCACTCCTGCATCTTCCTCTGCAGCTGTAAGGTATAAAAAAAAAAAAAAAAAAAACCACAAAGTTTTGATTTTAGTAAAATGGTTGAATGAAAAGGGCAGATGTATAATTCAGCTGCCAAAAGACATGCTTGACAGTACAAATTAAGAAAGAAAAAAATAAGAGAAAGAAAAACGTGTTAAGCAGGAAGCTTAGAAGGGACACTTCTAGCACAACAGTTTCCAGTGGAAGGAGGCTATGAGTGTAGTCCCACTGGGTTTTGCCGCACGGTTTCCAAACAGTTTAAGAAAACGAGGAAGATTTCCCAGCTTCTTGCGACATCATGAAGATTCACTTCATCTATCAGTGTTTGTGGAATAAGAAGCTGTAAGTACAGGGGTATTGGCATTGATCATTTAGGCAGTACCAATGCTCCTGCTGTTCATATACTTAAAAAGAATTTAAACACTTGAATTTGATTTGCCAAAAAAAATAAGAAATCTAAAGACTTATCGCACCATAGCCACTACAAGAAAACTGTAGTAGTAATGTTGGTTAAGAGTTTCATTTAAAATGAAAACTGGTAAGAGAGCAGACACATCAATCCCATGCTAAGCACTACACCCTGGAGAAGGAAAAACAGAAAACTTAGTATCACAGCAGGGGTGCAAATAGATATGAAATCTTCACGATATAAAACTCTTCTCCACAGCAAGGGAATGATGTCTAGAAGTAGGTTTGTTAAACACCATGCAGTATATCGTTTATTTTTTTTAAGGTATACAAGTCTATAGTATTTTTAGTAAATTAACAGGAGGAAGACTAGTTATGTCTGCTTCACATGAATAAAGCTCACAGCAAATCCATCCAATTTTTCACATCACACTAAACGTTACCTTCTTGGTCTGTCTCACTATCACAAATAAGTTCTCCTGCAAAATAATTCTTGTTAAATTGCAAAAAAAAAAAAAAAGCTTCTATTTGGTAGGATGCATTTAATGGTGAGGGGTGTATAAAACCAGTTACTTGAGAAAACTGCAGCTTTTGCAAAAGGTTTTAGATATAACCTCCAGTGGGGAAAAAAAATGCACTTTTAAATGCATACACATTTTTCATTGGGAGTATATCTGCTAAATAGTGATAAATTTGGGCAATTGAGTGACCCTTTAATTGGCTACACAAAGAAATGGCTCACATCAATCTGAATTCACTTCTGAATTTGCAAAAATCTGGTCCGCGTGGGATGACTTCTATAAACCTCTGTTGGCCTCAACCTCCTGAACATCCTCAAGCT
This sequence comes from Pelobates cultripes, assembly GCA_933207985.1. NCBI lineage: Eukaryota > Metazoa > Chordata > Amphibia > Anura > Pelobatidae > Pelobates > Pelobates cultripes. The sequence goes on from OW240912.1 coordinate 264,973,730, forward strand.
AATTTCTAGCTTCTCCTGGCCATTTATGACCCTTGCTGCCCCACTCCCTACTTAATCTACCACCATTTTTACAGACAATATTGTCAACTTAACTGCAGTGCTTTATACCAGTATAACTCTCAATAACCATACATTGGGGTAGAAACAAAAAAAGCTCTGAAATATTGAAGTTTTTCTTTAAATCATTTCTTGTTGTGAATACAATGGACATTGAAACATAAATAGGTACATCTGGGTAGATACTCACACACGGAGTTATGAAAGTGTGGCAGAATTTAGAATACTAGATCAATAGATGTGTACAGTTTCAGAAGAAATCATTGAGGTAAAGAAGATTTTAAAAAAAGTTTAAAACCAGGGAGTCAATAGTTTTGTGTTTGCCATTTGAAAAACTTAATGGATATAGTATAAATGCATAGAGAATTTGCAAATATGTCTGTAAAACAAACCTGGTGCCTCCACTAACATGGTTGCGTCCTCCTTTTCTGGTATTGGAGATTTTACATCTTCTTCCACAGGAGACGTGACTTCCATTGGCTCTAAAATTATCAGACAGAAATATACAGCTTTAGGGTTTACAATGGTGATACAGAAACCCTCAAGAATTTTACATGGGAACCCCAGCATAGCCACTATTGATCTAGAAGTAGCAGGTGCCATCCCATCTACACAGATAGGCTATTTGCAAAAAGGGTCCAATGTCAGAAAGTGGTCAGGCTGAAATGGAACGCTCATCATCCAAACCTTTCACACTTGGAGATTTCCCTGGTACGCTCGTAATACAATATCAGAAGAAGTTTATGAAATGTAAATAAAAACTGTAAAAGATAAGCTGCCATTATTTTGTTTCTGCAACTCTTTTGTAGTATCAGTCTATATGCAAATGACACAGGCAGAAGTAAGCTTACATGTGTGAGTAGAGTACGAATAAGGAAAGAACAAGTTACAAAGCATTTGTCTATTATTAGAGCTATCATATACTCCGTTTTGAAAAAAAATGGTAAGAGTTTACCTTCCTTATTTGCCAGCTGCTGTGATGGCTTCTTTTTCTTCTTGTCTATATAAATTGGCTTTTTCTTTGGCACAGAATCTTTTGAGGGCACCTCAACTCCTGGAGAAAGAAGAATACAAGTCATAAATTAAAAGATAAATTCGAGGGGGGAATAAAATAAACAAACACTGGGCGTATTCTCAAAAATCTGATTAGCAAATATGCAAGCTTCTCGCTCTGTGAATGTGGAGATGTTGAGAAGGTGGAAATTTTGGGGGAAGAGCTGACCAGCACCATAACTTTATTCAGATCAAGTTGTTATGGTGCCGGAATGTTTCTTGAAGTGCCAGAGACCATTGGAAAAAAACATAATGGCTGTTAATGCAACACTTAAAACTTAGTAATAAATCAACAAAATAAAATACTTAAGACATTTTGTCAGGTACAGGGACTGTACAGCTTTACTGTAGATTAAAAGATCACAGATTAATATTCCTGTTTAAAATTTTTTATACATGTATATATAGTTAATACAATGTTAATTTGCATTAATTGCTTCACAAGCACTATCTAGCCTCAATAAGCAAACCTCATGCTAATGATTTGCATATCTAGCTATGCACTTTGTATAAAAGAGCTTAAATGGCTAGATTTCAGCTTAGAGGCTGAATGACAATACCAACTCCTGATTCTAGCTAAAACAAGGCAAGTACTGTTCTCTTAAGATTTGTAATCATTTACAAAAGGTCTACAAATGCCTGTTTGTTCACGGTCTAACAGCACAAGTTGCTACAAAAGCATTAGTATCCTATGGTGAGCTCTACATACCCTGGGCCTGAAGGACCTTCAGTGTTGCCTCTGCCCGTGCTCTGGCCTCTCTCTGTGCTTTGGTCAGAAGCTTTCCCTCTTTTTTTAAGCGCTCCTTTCTTTCTTTTTCCTTCTGTTTCTTCTTCTCTTTTCGTTCTTGCTCCAGTCGCTCCTAAAATAGGTTAACACGAATATAGGAATTGTCTAGATGCATAAAATGAACCATCAAAAAGTCATCAAAAGTCCCTCTTGTTTTAATATGTAGATGCTGCCCATTTCTAACCGTTTCCAAAGAAAATTTTGTGTATGTATCCCAGTAAAATTAATGGTACAATTCTACCTATTTATAAGAACTAATCTCTCCTAAAATAAATAGGTGAATTGTGTCAATAGTAGCAATGATATACAATGTAACAGTGTAAAACAAGTATCCAGTCTAACAAGGTGCACACTGGTAGTCATCTAAAATGGAAATATAAAAAAGGGAACCCTTGCAATCACCAATTAAGCTTTAATGCTTCAATGTCTACTGGGTCAGCATAACATCCCCAAAAGGGGAACTATAAATACAATTGTAACAGCAGTGACTACGAATGGGTCAAAAGAAACTAAACCTGTATACACCTTCAGTAGAGGAGCTGTGTAATAAGACAATATGTATTAATATGGATGTCTGCATCAGATAAAGGAGGTAACAATAATAATTATAAAGTTGAAATTGCATGCACAGTATTGGGTAAAAAACAAACAAATACAAAACAAACCAAATCCTTCCTTTCCCAAAACATCAGTAACCTAATCAATTGAATCAAATCAAATGCATAAAAATAAATAAAATAAAAATCCAGTAGGCCCCTGGTTACCTCTTCAAGACGCTTAGCTTCCATTTCCTCCAGTCGTTTCAGACGCTCTTCCTCTTCTCTTTTGAGCCTTTCTTCCTCCTCCTTCATTTTGGCCAAAGCTTCCTGCATAGCTTTTACAGTTGCTTTACTAGGACCCTTTTTCTTGTCTTTGTCTTCTTTTTCTACTTTTTTCTTCTTTTTATCCTTTTTCTTCTTATCCCCATCATCATCTGTAAACATGATATTTTAAGATGTCGGATGAAAAACACATTCTAGCAAGACCTTACTCAAATATATGAAACCCAATGTAATTAACATTTGGGTGTGGGGTATCTGAAATTGTCTTTAAATATACCAAAATAGATTGAATCATTTTCTTAATTTACTATTATATTTGTCTAATCAATATTTTTTCTTTTAATCAAGTCAAAATCAAAGTTAAAAACACACAATATTTTGAAAATAAATTCCTATATAAAATTCTACTTAAGACAGCAACTGTACATTATCAATAAAAGCTAAAACCTTTACAAAAATAAATATGCCATAAAATATATCTTAAAGCGGAACTGTCACCATCTGCAGACTTTGCAAAGACCCCAGATGGTGACATCCCTGCTGTGGGCCAGGAAAAGGGGAGTTTAACATACCCGAACCTGATCCTCGCAGGCTTCACCATCATTTTCCGGACATTTCTCTTGTGCCGCTAGTGCTTTAGCTCCAGGCGCTGACATCACGGCTGTACTCTTGCGCATGACAGTGAGTAGCACGCGCACGCATATCAGTCAGTGTGTGAGACGCTATACCAATCTCCCTGAAGCTGGCCCCACCTCTATGGCTGAGATAATCAAGCTTGATGATGTCAGCTAATCCAATGCTTTACCACAGGAAAGTATTGTGAAGCTATTGCTCATGCGTTGCAAAATGTTGCACCAATCAGCATCTCCTCATAGAGAAGCACTGGATCAATGCATTTCTATGGACAGCGTTCAGCTCCTCCATGCAGAGCGTGGAGACGCTGAATGCAGGTACTGCACACTGTGCAGCACTGAGATAGGAAGTGGCCATCCGAGTGACTGCTACTAGAGGTGTCACTAAACAGCAATGTAAACACTGCTTTTCTGTGAAAGGCAGTGTTTACATTGAAAAGCCTGCAAGAACAGGCTACAGACACCAGATACACTACTTTAAGCTGTAGTGGTCTTGTTGACTATAGTGTCCCTTTAAGAATTGTATTTTTGTCATTGAAAATAAAGCATTGTAACTAAAAATCCTAACCTTTTTAGCTGGCTCCTAAATTAAATGCAAATTTGTCAAGCGCTGAATTAGTCACTACTTTGTCTCAGTATATCTTGTGAACTTCCAACACAGTCAATATGAGTATTTCATAAAGATGTTCTCTTTATTAAATACTCAACTTGCAGGAAGGGGGAGTGACAGGGCCACTTTACAATGTTAGCCATAAAGAGTTTTTTTAAGAATTGAAATGATTTTCAGATGCTATAGTATGGCACATTGTATGCGCGACCACCGTTTGTATTTCTTATGGCAATGGATGTGCATTATTCTCTATAGCAAGCCATATGCTATAATGGTTTCATACTTACAGTCATTTTCTTTTCCTCATCATTATATGTGGCAGCATTACATTCCCACCCATCTCCTTTGAGAGTTGTGAAGGTAGTTATAAAGACTCTCTAATGGGAATGGGGAGACTCCATTTACAGAAATGTCAGTTCTATTTTCTGTCATTTCTGCTCTGAGGAAAAGAGCTAATAAGTAAATGCTGCCATATATAATGATTAGGGGAACACAAATCAAGGCAAGTATAAAACAATGTTCGTTATTCTACATGCTAAACTAGAGAAATAACGTATATTACTAATTTAAGGGCAAAAATGATTTAAAAGAATTTAATTCCTATTAGTACACATACCATCTGCATCCACATCAGCTTCTGGTTCAGCAGCTGTTTTTGGCTCATCCTTGGAAGCAACCCCTTCATTTGCCTTCTTGACAGGGTCTGTAGACTTAGATGGTTCTTTTTTATCCCCTTCTTCCTCGTCTTTTTCTTTCTGCTTTTTAAGTTTGGCCTTCTCTTCTTCACGTTTTTTCTTTTCTCGCTCTTTCTTTTCTGCCTTCTTTTGAGCAGCGGTTTTTATTTTGAACTCTCCATGTTCATCTCCACTTTCCACTTGAGCAGTGGGCTTTGCCTTCTGATTCTTCTTTTGCCCTTTCTTACTTTGGCTCATGTCATCAGAGTCACCATCACTGTCTCCTGAAAATTCAGCCTTTTCCTTTCCTTTAGCTGGTTCCTTTGCTACCTCAGTAACAGGAGGCTTTTTAATGGCCTGATTTTTATTCTTCGTTTTCTTCAAACCCTTATTAAAATTTGAATCATCATCATCATCATCACCACCACCATCCTCCTCACTATATGACAAATCACCGCCTTTCGGCTTCTCTCCTTTTTTGGGTTTAGCAGGTTTGCTCTCTATGTCATTGCTACTATCTTCATCTTCATCCAAGTCAGTTCTTTGGACTTTTTTCTTCTTTTTCTTATCATGCTTTGAAAAGAATGGTTCTGCATCGTCTGGCTCCTGGGTCTACACAATAAAGAGATGTAAATCATTGTTTTACAAGGACTCCTAAGTATACACCGTCAGCGAGCAAAAATTGTAACATGGTGATATAATATATTCAAAAAAGGGCACAGTTAGAGTAGTGGTTATGTTGCCTAGAGTGCCATGTTGTCATCTCATGGCTAAATTTAAACTTGGGATTACGCCCACCAAGGTGGTACAGATAATGCAAAAGTGTTAATTGTGCATTATCAACAGCATTTTTATTTAACAGCAATGACTGGCTGACAGTACAGTTAGGAGTTATCCAAACAGATCTGCCCTTTTATCCTCTATATTAATTGTGCAGTTGACATCTCTCCGCAATTACACTGCTTATAATTCAGACACATAGCTGGTTGGAACATCTATACCGCAAGCATTAGTACTACTGTTTACATTTTATTTGATGTAGACAGACTTTGTTTAAAACAAAAAAAAACTGTCTACTTCAAATAAAATGTAAACAGTAGTACTAATGCTTGCGGTATAGATGTTCCAACCACCTATGTGTCTTCTTACTATGATCATAAGCTCTGCTTAATAGATACTTGTCTGTTTTATCTTGAAATATTTTTATACTCAATATGTCTGTGTGTGATCATTTCTTTACATGAGAGACATGGTTCTGAGATTTTAGAGAATTACATCAATGCTGTGTGGGCAGGTTACACTGTCGATACTTGCATATTTTTCAAACGTCACAAGCCCTGCTGTTAATGCTACACTAGGACACCTACAATAAGCTACATCTACACTGCACTTCGAAAATCATGTAAGAGAATGCAACTGCACATGATTGGTGGTTCTGCAGTGCTCTGCATGTAAGCATTCAAATAGTTCTAATGAGCATGTGAATGAAGACATAGGCCATTCCCATTTGCAAAACTTAATGGGAATAAACTGCAATTATGTTTGACATACTCCACGAAATATGTCTCCTACATACTGAGCCAATGGCTGTAAATATTTTGGCTCTAACTCTTATCTGACTCCAAACAAAAGTAAGAGTGACTACTAAACACATCTGACTAGCAACTAAAATCTACAAATATTTGTACAATGTTGTATTTATATGAACGGTCACCATTTTTTTTTTTCTTGTGAAAGGCTTGAGTCATGCCTACCTTTTCTACAAGATTGGTTTCTCCTTTCCCTCCATGAGTTTCCAAAGATAATTCTTCCAGCTCCTTCAGGATATCATCTTCGCTGCAAATAAACATAAAGGATTACCATATAAAAATCACAAATGTTAACTTAAAACAATGGAAACCCTTAACAATACGGAAACTTACTCAAAATCTTGCTTTTTCTTTGCCGTTTTCTTTTTCCCTTTTGCTTTTTGGTCCTTGGAGGCTCCTGCTCCCTCAATCTCTGCTGCAAGAGCATCAAGGTCAACATCATCCTTGGTGCTTCAATTAAAGTGAGATGAATTAGACATCGCAATGGGCACAGGTTAAAAAAGTTAAAAAAGATCAGTCAACAGAAAACATACCTGACTGTGCAGATTAACAAAAAAACAAACATACATATTATGCTATTATAGCTGCTAGCAAAAATACAGATCTTGAGAGATAATTAAATAACAAACATTAATATACATCTGTTAGCCAGAAAAAAAAAAAATATCTAGCTACCCTGTTATTCCTGCAAGCACAAAAGGCATTTACTATCATCAGAGATTTCAGAGAACCAATGCTGGTCACTAAGCCAGTTTGCTGACCTGATTTATAAACTCAGCATTTTTGATTTTATAAAAGCAGGAGTTTTAATCCCCCGCATTATGTTATGCTGTGGTTTTTTAGACTTTTTTTTTTTTTTTAGAGTCTTCTCCTTTAAAAGGGTATTTAAGGCATCCATACGGTGGGTTTAACAGATAATAACCCAACATTACGATCATTACTTATGCAAGATTGTTTGGCACCCTTTCTGCTCATCCCAGAGCAAAGAGTTTACCTTTTCACTCCAAAAATATTGTTGTGCAAAAGTTGTAGACTAGTGTGCTAGAAAAGAAAGGGGGGCTGTCATTAAAGTGGCTCTGTCAGCTCCTCTCCCCATACAAAATAAATATTTCATCAAAATGGCATTTGAAATACATTGATTGTGTTTGTATTCCACAGCAGTCAAGAGATATACAGAGACAAGGCAGGGACTACTTAGTATTTGTCCTACACTTGACAAAAGGAGGAGCTACCACCGTCAAGTTTTGTCCTTTCCTCCAGTCATCACTACTGATGGCTGTATGGAAAAATACTTTATCTATGCAGGATCCCACAATCTCACAGGGTCCTGCATAGACCTCAGTGTTGTGCTATTATGCATGCAAAGACGCCAGATGGTGAGTCTCCATAAACGTACCACGCTAAAATGCTGGGGGACATAATATGGTCCTGGTATGGAAATGGGTTTCATTGTAGGGTTAAAAAAAGGCAAAGAACGAAAGGGGAATGTATGTGGGGGCTTTATTGGCAAAATTTTGTTTTTACTGTAATTTCATGGGGTGAGGAAATGAAAAATTCACTATCAGAGACGTGACAGATTGGCTTTCACTTAACACAAGTAATAACTTATTGTTAAGTTTTAGTCAAAAAAATATTTAAAAATACTAATTTTAGTTAACTAAATTAAAAACACTGGGGTTGGTTATCAAAGTTGTGCACAGATTTAAAACAGAAAGAGTTACCAATGAAAAGTGACTGTGTGCTCCAATGTCTTCCATGATGATTGTTCCACTTTTAGCTTTGAAATCTAAGCTACAAAAATCACTTTTAATACCAAAATTTGGTATAACACTCATCTTGTTGTAGAATTATTAGGCCTCTATAAATCTGTAAGGCCCCTTTAAATCCTCTTGTTATACCTCTAAGAGGCCCCCATAGTTTTACAAGGAAGCTTTGTCTATAGAACATAGAATTTGCATGTCAGCAAGAAATAGCTTTGATAAAATGTGTATTTACTAAAATCCTTGAAACTTAACCTTGAGAAACTAACAAGTGCCAGCTACGCTCCAAATGGATAGCTGCCAAAAGGCCCCTCCCGTCGAGTGAGCTCCTCATTTTAGCAAGATGGCGCTAAAACCTGTAGGAGTTAAGAAATTACGTAGATAGTGACCTAAGAATGGGGAGGGCATTTTACTAACATCTTAGCACCTAAGCCAATTAACAATGTCTATTTGTCTATATCTTGATTTTCTTCAATGATGTAATAATGCCTTTATAAGGGTCTGCGCACCCATTTTCTGTCAGAAGCCATTAAACTTCTCTGAAGTTCTTTCATTACCCTGAACCTTGTGTCTCAGTGTGAATTTACTTCTGCGTGCACGCAACTTTATTATCTTTAATTTGGACAGGAACAGATAGTCATTCAAACTAATTGGTTTGCAGTAAATCATCTAGAACAATTGGCTCTCAACGTGGGGCTCTGGGCTATGTCCAGTCTGGGCAGCTGTCCAAGAAGACGCTGGGGGGGCTGAATCCTGGGGGAAGGAAAAGAGCCTGATCACCTCTGAATACACGGTAGAGATTGCTGCAGCACCTAGCCGGTATGTTCCTACCCCTGTGATTGACCTGCCCCAGTGTCTGTGACTGCTGCCGAGAGGACATCAAAGTCAGGTAATAACTTGCCCAGAGTCTTTGTATTGTTAATGATACCTAGTTTACCTGCATGTTGACTATCTGTTGCCTGGGTGTGTTTGTATTGGTATGTGTTTAACTTAGTACCCGGGGAGTGTAAGTGCCTGTTTAACCCCTTTTAGGTACCACATGCCTGTGGTAGTAAGGAAAAAGGGGGGTGGACCTGTGGAAGTTTTCCTGGGGGTCCTCTATTGCCTGTTTAACTCTTTTAGGAGCCACGTGGCTGTGGCTGTAAGGAAAAAGAGTAGGGGGGATCTGTGGAGGGCAGTAGACTCACTGCTTCCTGGGGATCCCCAGAGTGTCATTTTGACCGCTTAGCTAGCCTCATCAGACACTTCTTCTTGGTAAAATTCCAGTCTCAAGCGCTGAGACAGGTAAGATTCCAATTCTTTAGGCTATACAGGATTCGGGTTGGAAGCTGTTGCTGTTTCCTGTGGCTGCTGGTAGTGAGACTTGCGGGTGGGTCCGCAACAGGGACACTACGAGGTTGAGGGAGGTGGCTTTTGGCCACACGAGTAAAGGCAAGGGATAAAACTGTTGAACTTATTTGAACTGTGATGCATGCACTGTATTTACACTGAAATGTTATTGTCTTAATTGTCTGTCACACAGATTCCTGTGTTTACTTCTATCTTACTCACTGTACTATTTACACTTTCCCCTCCTATTTCTCTTTCTCTTTGTTGAGAGAAGTGATTGGTCACACACTTCTCGCCACGCTCCAATCCGCGGCTACCACGGGTAGGCGGAATCAGTGACTAGTCTACGTTTTGGGAAGACGTACTTAAAGAGCTTGCTCTTAAAGTAGCAGTCGAGCACGGTAGACGTTCTGTTCCTTTCTCTCTCTATATCTGGGACGCCTTATATAGGGAGGATGGGACAGAAGTTAGATAAACCCAGTAAGGGTTGGTTAGCATGTGATCTAGTGGAAGACAGAGAAGGAGAAGAGATGGTTAAGAAAGTGAGTAAGATTGCTAAAGTATGTGGAATTACCGTACCTCTGTGCGGCAGATTGTAGCCAGAGAGCTGGCGTAAGTTACTGACAGAAGAAAGGGAAGCTGTCGGACCAAGATTTGGTTTGTACAGCAGAAGCCTGGTACCGAGTAGCAAGAGCTATTCAGCAAAAGGGATAGGTTGAGGAAGATATTGATCACAAAGGTTTAAGATTGTATGTATATCATAATAATTGTGTTACTGGGAAGTTATCCCAGCAGTGCCCTGTCCAGGAGGTGACCACTTCCATCATCCTGTCAGTAATGACCGAAATGTAGCTGACCATGGTCACCATCCCACCCCAATCTTAAAACGCTGTGGGGTTTTTGTATTTTGTGTTAGCCATTACCCTGGTAGAGGGTGGGGGTATAAATGAAATGTTGTGTTTTTGTGTCTCTTTGCTTTGTAATGTAATTGTCCTTCTGTCTTGTTACTGTACAGCGTTGACATGGTTAAATTCGTGCTGGCAGGCAGTCTCTCTCTTGTTCCACTCAAATCCCCCTCTGCTAAAACACCCCCCCCTCCCCTCGCTTCTGTGAGACGCGGGGGGGGGAGGGGGCGGAGGGGGGTGGTGACATGCTTGCGATTTAGGTCTGTCTCTTCGGTGTTCTGTAGAGTTATTCAGAAGCTACTGATAAGAGTATAAGGTACTGAGGATTGTGGGAGTGACGAGGTCACAAGATTGCATTCAGTGTTGAATACGGGATTTAGGAAGGTGTAGAGGGAATATGCGATGTTGTTAAGTCAGTATAAGAGGAGGAAAGTGATTAATGGTTTGAGGAAGATAAGGGAATTTGGTTGAATTCCGCGAGTTTATTTTGCATCATTTTATTATTTTAAAGTTATTTTAAAGTACATGTTTCTAGAAACAGCTGTATGGGCTGTTAAATGCATAATGTTCTCAACTGTCTTATTTAACCTGCCAGGTCTGTTCATAGTTTAGTATTCCATTTTGCAGAACAGAATGTTGCTTCTCTGACTTATTTTAATAGTTTTAATATAGTGTATGGTTGAAAGTACATCAACCACCACTCTAAAGATGGCGCCTGCCAGTCCCGTGACCTATCCACAGTCACGGTTGCTTCTAAAGTAACGTCACTTCCGCCCTTACCATGCCCACACCTCCTGTCTTCCTTTCCCACACCTATCATGGACGTCATCTCACTTCCTCCCTTGCTGTCATTTCCTTCCCCGCCCCTGTCATGGCTGCCTCCATCATGAGGCCTACCCCTATTATGCTCGTCCCATTTAGATAATTACTAAAACAATCATGCCATTTGTTTCCCTGTATCAACAATTTGTCCGTGATATAAAAAAAAAAAAAAGGTTGCTAAAATGTAATTTGCAAATGTGGTGTGACCTACATATGAAATCTGTTGGACACGAATATAAGAGCATAACAGCTGATTATCCAGATTAATCTTGCAACAAGGGAAATAGCCAAATAATGCAAGTTATTTTAAACATTGTATCTTTGCTTAATCGAATCTTGCTAGTTACAGATCGTAGGTTTACAGTAACATCCTTTACTTTAAATGATGGTTTAGCATTAGAAGGGTTTGTGGCATGTTTTATTAACCCAGCCACTACTGGTTGTTTACTTAGTTACAGGGTGGTATAATTGTTATAGTCTAATTAATATAAATGATAGTACCGCAATAGTTAATGTTTTATCCAAAGACATATAGGAACTTTACTTAACTTACTATTAACCATTATTTATAATGATAGACATGTTCAGACTGCAAAAAAGCTATGGCTAATGACATACAAAAGGGGTTTGAGTCAGTAACACAGCCCATACTGAGGAGAGCAAACCCGCTGATGCTTAATGCCCCTGCCATGGCAGTGTCTTCAGGGGAACAAGGGGGGCCTCTAGCTACTGTAATTTTACCCATTGAGGGCCAGCCCACCACTTTCCTAGTTGACACAGGTGCAGCCCGAAGTGTTCTGAGAGAACAAGACCTGCCTGATACCTCATTTCTTTCCAATATTGATGTCTCCTGTGTTGGGGTGGACGGCCTTCCAAGGCAAAGTCCCCTGTCCACCCCACTGCGGGTTGGTAACTGCCACAACTTGCTTGCTCGCTTTGTGGTATCTTCCACATGCCCCATTAACCTGTTAGGAGCTGATGTTCTTTCACGCCTGCAGGCATCCATCACCTTTACTCCAGATGGACAAGTGGAACTATCCACCCCTCTATCTGTCTCAGACACCTCAGCTTTGTGCTCCTTACCCCTGATGCTACATCTAGAAGAGCCTCATGGGGATGCAAAAGACCTAAGGACTAATTTCCCTGATTCACTAAAGACTGATGTTCCCAAGAAGCTGTGGTCCACAGGCCCAGAGGACATAGGCCATCTAAAGGTCCCGCCTGTGGTGGTAAAGCTCATCCCAGGCGTAAAATTGCCACGAAAATCACAGTATCCTTTGAAACCAGCTCAAGCTGCAGCCATTACAATTCAAATTCAAGCACTCCTGGAGAAGGGTGCTCTTGTCAAATGTGAATCACCATGCAATACTCCATTATTTCCAGTAAAGAAAAAGACTCCAAAAGGCGAACCAGAAAAGTACAGATTGGTCCAAGACCTCAGAGCGGTAAATGAAGCCACAGTTTTGGACACTCCAATAGTGCCCAACCCACACACTCTCCTTTCCGGCGTTCCACCCTCTGCCAAGTACTTCACTGTAATTGATCTAGCCAATGCCTTCTTCAGTGTTCCCCTGGATCCAACTTGCCAATATCTGTTTGCTTTCACACATGACAAACAACAGTACACATGGACTGTCATGCCCCAAGGGGCACAAAATTCACCAAGTCAATTTGCGAAGGCCATGTGCTCTATCCTTGATCCATGGCAATCTGACCATCCTGAGGTCGTCCTGCTTCAATATGTGGATGATTTGCTGCTTTGTGGAGATGATATACCCACAACAGAACAATGCTCACTTAATCTTCTTTGCTACCTAGCAGAACAAGGATGTAAAGCTTCACGTCTCAAGCTGCAATTCTGCCAACCTACTGTTATTTTCCTTGGCCATTGTCTGTCTCAGGGAACCAGACATCTTACCCGTGACCGAGTTAGAGCGGTACTGGACATTCCACCTCCAAGGACCTCGAAGTCACTACACGCCTTCCTAGGCCTCATTTCCTATTGCCGAGCATGGATCCCAGAAGCCTCGCTCCTTATGCAACCTCTTTATGATGCTCTCAAGTCAGGCCCATTATGCTTGTCCACAGAAGCCCTTGACAACTTCTGTTCTCTCAAACGTGCTATTGCTTCTGCTCCTGCTCTTGGCCTACCAGACTAAAGACAAGGCCATGCAACAGGAGTACTCACTCAGGCCCATGGTCCTGGAGGCCGCCAAGGGCCTATTGGATTTTTCTCCTGCCAACTGGATATTGTGGCCAGAGGACGTCCCTCTTGCCTTCGGGCCGTCTTTGCTGCCAGAGAGCTCATTGAAAGAACTGGGGATAGTCTGCCATAGTCAACCAGGTCCAGCTTAAGCATGTTACTCCTGCCAGGCATCTTCGCCTTCAATGTCATCTTTTGTTGCCTGACAACATTACCCTCCAAAGATGTCAAGTTCTCAATCCGTCCACTCTTCTGCCACTCCCTGAGGGGGGTGTATACTACGGATTCATCATGGACGAAACTTATGTTTTTCTTCTCACTGGCACCATCAAGAAGGAAATGCATCCCAACCTATCCTTTCATGATGGACAAGCACTCCTTCATGACGGAGCAGGATATGCCTTCTGTACCATGTGGTACAAACCAAACATCACTCCTGAACCCTGCTATGAAGATGAACTCTATAAGCTGGTTGAAGTAAAACTCACTGCACAAGACTTCTACTGTGATTCTGAAGGCAACAGTATGGTCTTGATTCATCTACCTCCGGAACTCAAGCATTTGTACCGTCATTGGGACACTGCCATTCCACATGTCCCTGTGACCAAGTTGAAAACAATATCATGGAATGATCTTGGGCCTATGGCAAAAGCATGGGCCACTATGGACGAATCACAGCTACAGGAAAATGGTGTTGTCAAATATCCAACAAATGACCCTAAAAGCATGGCCACGTCATTTCCTGGAAAATAAGTTCCAAGATTTAACCATAGTGAATGAATACGACCCAGATACACCTCATGACTGTTTTGAACAGATGAAAATGGAAACAACACATCTACCAACTGTACATGAAGACCCATTGGTAGATCCCGATCTCACCCTGTTTGTGGACGGCTCAAGATATGCTGATGAAGAAGGAAGATACCATACAGGATATGCCGTAACCACAACAGATGAAATTGTCAAATCATCATCTTTACCATCAACTATGTCTGCACAAGAAGCTGAATTGCAAGCCCTGACTTCAGCATGCAAGATCTCTGAAGGAAAGCGCGCCAATATCTACACGGATTCAAGATATGCACTGGGCGTGGCTCACGACTTCGGATTAATTTGGAAAACAAGAGGATTTCTTACCACCACCGGTACACCAATCAAGCACGGTTCCGCGATCAAGGAGCTGATGGACGCCCTCCTACTCCCAGAAGAAGTGGCTATTTTGAAGATAAAAGCACATGGGAAGTTGGACTCAGATGAAGCAAAGGGCAACCATCTAGCTGATCAGGCTGCAAAACAAGCTGCAAAAGAACCACAGGAAGTGGAAAGAAGAGTGTCCGGAAATGAAGAAACTCCCATATTTACTCTGCAGACTCTTCCAACTGACCTGAAAATCCTGCTGGAACAACAGGCTACAGTTGCCCCTGAAGAAATACAGAAGTGGAAACAGAAAGGGGCAGTTCTGAAGGATGGAGTGTACTCCAACAACCTCAATTTCTGCCTCCCTAAGAATTTGTACCCAGCAGTCGTACAATGGGCACACAGACCTGCACATTTATCAAAAGATCTAATGAATGCTCTTGTACAAAAATACTACCTCATTGTCCCCATACGAGATTCTATTTGGGACTGCACCTAGGCTAGGTTGCTATTTTCCCCAACAACTACAACTTCAAACTGATGTTTTAGTAGATTATGTAACTGAACTCGCAAATGCTTTGAACAAAATCCATGTCCAAGTTTTCTCTAAAATTCCAGATCCTGATTCTGACACAGGCAACCACAGTCTGCTCCCCGGTGACTGGGTTCTGGTCAAGAAATTTGTGCGAAAACATACCCTGGAACCAAGATTTGACGGACCGTTCCAAGTTCTCCTGATCTCCCCTACCTCTGTCAAATTGGCCGGAAGGCCTAACTGGATCCACGCTTCCCACTGCAAGAAGACACCTGCCCCAGAGGAAGCTAACTCTATGCAACCATGTGCCTCTGGTACATTATCTCCTTAGTTGGCCTCCTTAAAGCCCAGCAGGTGGCCATCACCAAAGATGCTAGTGGGTACACTTTCTGGTATAATTCATCATGTACCCATGTGGCTACATTCACTTTTGATTACTGTGATATTGTAGAGTGCCCATTCCCTAAGTCACAGATTCAAGCCATTTATAAAGATATACCACAAGCAAAAGACCCTTACGTTTGTGTAGTAGATGAACAATGGGGTTGTGACTGTAACTACTGGGGGGCTGCGGGATGGAATACTGGGCCTGCCTGGGGTTACAAACCCAAAAGTGCTTTATCTAAGATAGACAATCAGGGTAGATCCCTCCTTCAAAGAATGACTTTAAGAAAGCCTGGAGGAAGTACCCCTATGAAATTAATGTTAAATATTGAACATCCTGGCCCCGAGGATGCAGACCGATATGTAATGGGAATGTATTGGAAGAAAGGTTCCTACAACAAATTAGGTCATTTCTACCTCAGAGATATGTACCACTCTCCAGAGTGGCAAGGGGCTGATCATATGGTCCCAAATCCGCTAAAACCACATATCCAGTCCTTTAAAGATATGATGGCCATCGCTAACCCCACTTTTGAAGATACCATGGCCGCTGAAACTGGATTCAATGACATTAATTTGTGGTTAGAATGGATGAGGTATAATGCTAACAAACATAATAAAACAGCATGTTATGTATGTGGCGGTGCCCGACCCCACCTTGGCACCGTCCCCCTAACTCTCCCTTTAGAGATAGAAGATTGCTTCTTAAGCCTTTTTGCCTACCAATATGACTTTAATAGGTCCCTCTGCATGGCATGGACGGCAGAATACCCTCTCTTAGTTGAAAATGTTAAGCCACCAGATGGAGTCACAGTCTATAGAGGTAATTACACTTGTTATGCCATGTATGACGGGATTGGTAAATTCATGGGTAACTTTTCTAAAGGTTATTGCGCCACTTACAGAACTGTTCCTATACGCCTGTTGCAACACCATACCAGGTCATTGGGGGATATTTACTGGTTATGTGGGGATCTACAGTTAAGATCTAGGCTGGAAACTGAGTGGTGGGGTGAGTGTACCCTGGCCAAAGTTATCATGCCCATTCATATTATTTCTGATAATCATCATGACACATACGACCCTCCACATACATCAGCCAGAGTAAGGCGCGAAACCCCAGTAAAAGGCAGTTTTGACCCCCACATTTACATAGATGCCATTGGGGTGCCTAGGGGGGTACCCAATGAATTTAAAGCTAGAGATGAAGTAGCTGTAGGTTTTGAATCACTTTTTACCATAGTCACTGCCAACAAAAACCTTAATTGGATTAATTAAATCTATTACAACCAACAGCGCTTCGTGAACTACACCAGGGATGCCCTCCAGGGCTTGGCCGAGCAATTACAGGCCACATCCCAAATGACCTTCCAGAACAGACTGGCCTTAGACATGATCTTAGCCGAAAAAGGGGAGTCTGTAAAATACTTCCCGACACTATGACTTGTTGCACTTACATTCCAGAAAACACAGGTCCTAATGGTAAAGTCACTCTGGCCATAGCTAAATTAAACAGACTCTCAGAAGAGTTAAAGAGACACTCTGGAGTTACTGATCCCTGGGAAAAATGGTTTGGTTGGATGACTGGTTGGCAGAGAGCTTTAGTCCAGATTGGTATTGCCTTACTAATTTTTCTTTTTATTCTCGCTCTTCTCATTTGTTGTGTCCTCCCATGCCTAAGGAAATTCCTGCAGAAAACTGTAGACCAAGCAACACCAACCTTCACTCATCTGACAATCGATGATCAAGACCTCATCTCACCCTGTATTCCGCTACAAACTCTCCCTTATACTGATGAAGTGCAGAAAGTCTAGGAAGGGACAGTACAGGGACAGCGTCCGTCTTTATGGGTAGACTGCCGTACGGAGAAGTAGTGGATAAGCCACTATGGGTTACCAGCGGAGTGAAGAGTGTTCCTGAACCGTACTGACGGATGTGCTGCAGCCTGTTAGGGTCAAGAGAGGGATAGACTTGCACTTTGCATTAACACTAAGTCAGCGGTCATGGGGTTTCTGTGTCTTTGGGCTAATACTTCTTCTGATACTAACAAATAAAGTTTTGTCTTTTAGCAAATAACATTTTAGGGGGGACTGTTGTAGAATTATTAGGCCTCTATAAATCTGTAAGGCCCCTTTAAATCCTCTTGTTATACCTCTAAGAGGCCCCCATAGTTTTACAAGGAAGCTTTGTCTATAGAACATAGAATTTGCATGTCAGCAAGAAATAGCTTTGATAAAATGTGTATTTACTAAAATCCTTGAAACTTAACCTTGAGAAACTAACAAGTGCCAGCTACGCTCCAAATGGATAGCTGCCAAAAGGCCCCTCCCGTCGAGTGAGCTCCTCATTTTAGCAAGATGGCGCTAAAACCTGTAGGAGTTAAGAAATTACGTAGATAGTGACCTAAGAATGGGGAGGGCATTTTACTAACATCTTAGCACCTAAGCCAATTAACAATGTCTATTTGTCTATATCTTGATTTTCTTCAATGATGTAATAATGCCTTTATAAGGGTCTGCGCACCCATTTTCTGTCAGAAGCCATTAAACTTCTCTGAAGTTCTTTCATTACCCTGAACCTTGTGTCTCAGTGTGAATTTACTTCTGCGTGCACGCAACTTTATTATCTTTAATTTGGACAGGAACAGATAGTCATTCAAACTAATTGGTTTGCAGTAAATCATCTAGAACAATCTGATCCGGCTTTAAAATAACCTTACATTTAGTATCTGCAGTAATGTTATAACCGGACAGAACGCAAAATATACAAATCTACTTTAGTAATTTTAAACAGAAAACTTAGGTGTAACATACTAATTTTCTTTGTTACGAGTTGAAAATATTCTAAACGGACATAAAAAACCTGTGACTGCAAAATTGAACAATTCTAGGTCAGGCACTTTGCTTATCTCTTTTAAATGCCATTCCAGAAGGCTGCATACTGCTTATTCAGCAATTGCCATACATCTGTCTCTACTTTAAAGTGAGACAAAATATTCAATATTTTCTTCTCTTATGTTCTTTTTTTCCTTTTGGGAGGAGGGGTATATTACACAATTCTACCATAATAAATATTTAAAATAAGGATAGGACAACAGCACGTGCAACCACCCTATGTCTCTAACAATTTACACCATATCCAACAACTTCTAGAATGTGTGTGCCCATGGATTCCATAGACTTTAGTGGTATGTCAATGACATGTCACCAACAGCCAAGAAAAGTATATTAAAAAAAAAAATAATTCAGAGCTATACAGTATTTTAACAACAAAAACACTAACTTGTAGCCTAATATTAACAGGTGGCACTTTATTATGTATTGTTCATTATTTGGCTACCACTATTTGAAAAACAAAGTGTAGTCACATACTACATCATCTAAAAGTTCAGAGTAAACTTAATGCTCCAATACATTAGTTTCACAAGGATTACCACTTTTGTCCCTGTAACACTTAGATATAGAGAGGAACTTACTCTAGATCTCTCATATCCACAAATCTGTTTGCCTGTCCAAGAGGTATGCAGGTTGTTGACTGCAGACTTAAAAGTACTGCTGACACATTGCAGTGCCAGGATCACGGTGATGGCTGGTGGCTAACTGTCAGATTAATATATTCTCTGTCTATGTATCAACTGCTGTTGCTCTTCTCTGTTAAACCATGGCTGTACCTGTGAGTGAGGAAACTCCCATGCACTCAAAAGGTGCAGTTGAAAATTATTTCAAAACATGCACTGTCAATATGACTGCTTGGTAGGTGGGGGGCTTCTTTCAGACAAAACTGAACAACTTCATAGGCACCACTGGACCGTAGCACACGTGAATTATCTTGATTCTCACTTGCCAATGGATAGTGGCCAATGTGGAAACTTTTTAGCACCGAGATTATTATTATTTATATAGTGCCATCAGATTCCATAGCGCTGTACAATGGGAGATTGACAAACTATAATATACATGACAGATTCTGCATGTTATTTCAACTAGGAGATCATCTTCAAATGCATGGTGGGTGATGGGACAAGTGCAATAAATATTGTATTGCACAATATGACTGAACAGCACCGGATATATGAATATTAGAACATCAATATGACACACATCCGGGCCTGCCAAAGATTGATTGTAGTTACAATCCTAAGCAGCAAGCACCATTTGCAACTGCTGTTCTTGAAGGAGCACACTATGAACACTTGAGAGTGCTGTAAGGTTTTTTTCCGACCCCAGGATAAGTTTGATCTTGACCTGGCTCTCAGACACAGCTCTGCTAAAGTGGAATTTCATACCTCTGCATTAGCATAGAAAACATGGACATTATTTACTGAATGAAACTGGAAATTACAGTGTTGGATGCCCCCTTTGAGAAGAGATCAATGATATGTTTTGGAAACATAGCCAAAGCCACCAAGCTTAAACAGATAAGAAGATTCACAAATGTGAAACTTGCATGAGCAATAAGTCATCTTGTCTCCCATGCTATTCGCAGTTTAGCTTGCTACCACTAGGGGACATGGCCTAAGATATCACTGCTATGCTGATGACACACAACTCTACTTCTACTTTACTACAGACCCACCATGCCGCATCAACAGTTGTTTAGCAGACCTAATAGAATGGATGAATGCTAGTTGGCTAAAAATGAAACCCGGACAAAACAGGAGTTACTCTTGGTGAGAGGACCCCGGGCAACAAAAATATCCCATTATCACCCAACTGGACTGGAGCTTGGAGGCTCTTTACTCATTAGTTCATCAGAAGTGCGAAACCTGAGTGCTGATTAACTCTGGACTATCATTTAAATCGCAGATTTCCTCTGTAATAAAATCTGCATACTTTCATCTGAAAAACATAGCCAGGATACAACACTTAATTTCACCAGATGATTTGCCAACATTAATCCATGCATTTATATCCTCTCGGCTAAATTACTGCAATGTACTTTACTTGAGCTTCCCAGTAAAATAACTCAATCACCTTCAGACTGTATAAAATGCAGCAGCCAGACTACTGACCAATCAAACTAGCTCCTGTCACATAACTGTTCTCCACTTCCTGCATTGGCTTCTAATTAAATGCTGAACATATTTTAAAATTGGCCTGCTAACCTTCAAAGCCTTAAACAATCACGGCCCCCAGTACCTAAAAGAGCTCCTTACAGTCTATATTTCATCTCTTTCAATTCGGTCAGTCAGCAAATTCCTCCCGTCAGTGCCCAGAATAAAGCCAAACTCAGGTTCCAAGGCATTCAGCCACGCTGCCCCTACCATCTGGAACAATCTACCGTGCTCAGAGAAGCACCATCCTTACAGACTTGACTCACCTCTTCCATCAGACATTCCGTCCACTCATCTGACCATCAGAAACTCCTAACTTTTATGTCTTTATGTTTGTATATTTGTAAAGTGCTTTGAGTCTCACCAGGAGAAAAGCACTACAGTGTTTTATAAAATCGCAAATTATTATGTAATGCATTTGACAATGCAGCGTCTCATGGTGGACACTCTGTGCCTTTGCCTACAAAGCACACCATGCCATTCACTGTCTACACTACACAGCATGCAATGCTAGTATGTGTCTGTTAGTCCACCCATTGTAGATCGCTGCAGAATTTGTTGACGATTTATAGATAAAAATAGTAAAATGCCTTGTTGTGATCATTCTACTCCTCTGCCTAAGCAGAAGTCATGCCAGGCCCTCTGTAGTGCCATGTGCTGGTTCCTCTGCTAAATCAGATCCCCATGCATTTCGCTAGGCTCCTCCGGGCGCAGCACACGGCTCCTCCGAGCGAAGTGCACGGCTCCTCCGGACACAGATTCACTAGATTCCTCAGGCAGGCATGGATGTATTTAGCCCTACTAGACCCTTACATAACAGCAAGAATACAGGTAATACATGTTGGTTTACTAGGTTGTGTTTGCCTACACAAATCTCATAGCAATTTACAAAGCTTGTATGTTCAGAGTTAGTCTGTGTGCATTGCAGCCATCTATCTATACATCCCTAATTATTACAACCTGGAGGCCTCCATTTACACAACAGATCTAACATAGAAAGACTGCTAACCCCAGCACACCGCCCTCTACACAGAGCATCCCATGCGATCTGTTTAATACATTCATTACCCGCTACTCTGTGAGCACAGCTCGCCATGTGGGCCTGGGAGACAGCCTCAGCCCATCCTCTCTCTCTCCCCCAGTCTATCCCCGGCGTGGCCGCCTGCTCTCTATCCCCGGCGTGGCCGCCTGCTCTCTATCCCCGGCGTGGCCGCCTGCTCTCTATCCCCGGCGTGGATGGCCGCTCTCTATCCCCGGCGTGGATGGCCGCTCTCTATCCCCGGCGTGGATGGCCGCTCTCTATCCCCGGCGTGGATGGCCGCTCTCTATCCCCGGTGTGGATGGCCGCTCTCTATCCCCGGTGTGGATGGCCGCTCTCTATCCCCGGTGTAGCCGGCTGCTCTCTATCCCCGGTGTAGCCGGCTGCTCTCTATCCCCGGTGTAGCCGGCTGCTCTCTATCCCCGGTGTAGCCGGCTGCTCTCTATCCCCGGTGTAGCCGGCTGCTCTCTATCCCCGGTGTAGCCGGCCGCTCTCTATCCCCGGTGTAGATGGCTGCTCTCTATCCCCGGTGTAGTTGGCTGCTCTCTATCCCCGGTGTAGATGGCCGCTCTCTATCCCCGGTGTAGATGGCTGCTCTCTATCCTGCTCTCTATCCCCGGTGTAGCCGGCTGCTCTCTATCCCCGGTGTAGATGGCTGCTCTCTATCCCCGGTGTAGATGGCTGCTCTCTATCCCCGGTGTGGCCGGCTGCTCTCTATCCCCGGTGTGGCCGGCTGCTCTCTATCCCCGGTGTGGCCGGCTGCTCTCTATCCCCGGTGTGGCCGGCTGCTCTCTATCCCCGGTGTGGCCGGCTGCTCTCTATCCCCGGTGTGGCCGGCTGCTCTCTATCCCCGGTGTGGCCGGCTGCTCTCTATCCCCGGTGTGGCCGGCTGCTCTCTATCCCCGGTGTGGCCGGCTGCTCTCTATCCCCGGTGTGGCCGGCTGCTCTCTATCCCCGGTGTAGATGGCTGCTCTCTATCCCCGGTGTAGATGGCTGCTCTCTATCCCCGGTGTAGATGGCTGCTCTCTATCCCCGGTGTGGCCGGCTGCTCTCTATCCCCGGTGTGGCCGGCTGCTCTCTATCCCCGGTGTGGCCGGCTGCTCTCTATCCCCGGTGTAGATGGCTGCTCTCTATCCCCGGTGTGGCCGGCTGCTCTCTATCCCCGGTGTGGCCGGCTGCTCTCTATCCCCGGTGTGGCCGGCTGCTCTCTATCCCCGTGTGGCCGGGTTGCTCTATCCCCGTGTGGCTCGGCTGCTCTATCCTTCGTGTGGCCGGGCTGCTCTCTATCCCCGCCGTTTCCTATCCCCGGTGTGGCTGCTGCTCTCTATCCTCGCTGTTTCTATCCCCGGTGTGGCCGCTGCTCTATCTCCCCGTGTGGCCGGGTTGCTCTCTATCCCCGTGTGGCCGGGTTGCTCTATCCTCGTGTGTGGTTTTGCTGTTTCTATCCTCGTGTGGCCGCCGTTTCTATCCCCGGTGTAGCCGGCCGCTCTCTATCCCCGGTGTAGATGGCTGCTCTCTATCCCCGGTGTAGTTGGCTGCTCTCTATCCCCGGTGTAGATGGCCGCTCTCTATCCCCGGTGTAGATGGCTGCTCTCTATCCTGCTCTCTATCCCCGGTGTAGCCGGCTGCTCTCTATCCCCGGTGTAGATGGCTGCTCTCTATCCCCGGTGTAGATGGCTGCTCTCTATCCCCGGTGTGGCCGGCTGCTCTCTATCCCCGGTGTGGCCGGCTGCTCTCTATCCCCGGTGTGGCCGGCTGCTCTCTATCCCCGGTGTGGCCGGCTGCTCTCTATCCCCGGTGTGGCCGGCTGCTCTCTATCCCCGGTGTGGCCGGCTGCTCTCTATCCCCGGTGTGGCCGGCTGCTCTCTATCCCCGGTGTGGCCGGCTGCTCTCTATCCCCGGTGTGGCCGGCTGCTCTCTATCCCCGGTGTAGATGGCTGCTCTCTATCCCCGGTGTAGATGGCTGCTCTCTATCCCCGGTGTAGATGGCTGCTCTCTATCCCCGGTGTGGCCGGCTGCTCTCTATCCCCGGTGTGGCCGGCTGCTCTCTATCCCCGGTGTGGCCGGCTGCTCTCTATCCCCGGTGTAGATGGCTGCTCTCTATCCCCGGTGTAGATGGCTGCTCTCTATCCCCGGTGTGGCCGGCTGCTCTCTATCCCCGGTGTGGCCGGCTGCTCTCTATCCCCGGTGTGGCCGGCTGCTCTCTATCCCCGGTGTGGCCGGCTGCTCTCTATCCCCGGTGTGGCCGGCTGCTCTCTATCCCCGGTGTGGCCGGCTGCTCTCTATCCCCGGTGTGGCCGGCTGCTCTCTATCCCCGGTGTGGCCGGCTGCTCTCTATCCCCGGTGTGGCCGGCTGCTCTCTATCCCCGGTGTGGCCGGCTGCTCTCTATCCCCGGTGTAGCTGCCTCGCTGTGGCTGTGCGGCCCGGTGGCGGCCTAGGCCGAGCAGTATGACTGGCTGGCTGCCCTCCCCGGGCTCTGAGCACAGCGAGCTGGCGGTGAGTGCTGGCAGTATGGTTACCTGTCCTCTCCCTTGTTTTTCTGTTTCTTGCCCATGCTGAGAGCCGGTCACCCACCGCGGGTATACTGTGACTGTACCGGCTATTACACCTCGCTGCATATGGTGAGCACAGGCTGCTGCTGCTACTGCGGCTCCGCCCACTACACAACACGCACGCGCGTGACCCCGTGACCTCACTGCGTCACCGCCTCCGTCCTGCGTTCCAGCCAACAGAAGCGCAGTACGCTTTCCAGCTAACGCGGTGACGTCAGACTGTGCGTAAAGTCTTTCCCACTGTTTTGACACTCGGTGCGGACCGTACAGGCGGCACACCTATTATAAGTGATGGGAGTTACAGTCCGATCCTAGTCTAGCGGAGCTTGCAATAAAGCCTCCCCTGCCATGTGTCCTATAGTAATACTGACACCGCGCACTGCTTGTACCCCGCCCGGGCTATGGCCTACAGTGTGCCGGCCGGGCTGGGAGTTTAGAACATTTTATTGAAGTAATATCACCGGGGTCATGTGACTACAGAGTGTTAAACACCAGAGACATAGCTGTGAGAAACGCTGCTCTCAGTATAATCCAGACCCACACACAGCCCTGCGCACCTCCACCAGGGCTGCCCGGCAATCTACTAAATCTAACCAAATTACACCAGCCGCCCCGCTGGCTCACACACAGGGTAACACTCTATCTCTATGGTAACACTGGGAACCAGGCGACAATGAGCGAGCAGTGTTTGTGTCTCTGGTGACTAGCGCTCGCTGTCTCCCCCTGCCGACGCCTGACGTTGCTGACGCTGGTGGTGGAGACGCTGAGTGACAGTTGGCGGAGCGAGCCTCAGGTCGGTGAGAGACAGGTAGACAGGTATGTGCATGGTGTGTGAGTGACCGCTAACCCCAGCATGGGGGCAGACAGCACGCTGCTAGCCGCCAGGACTCACTCCAACACCGAGCGGCAGGCGGGCGGCCTCCACACCCGGGACAATAGCTGCTTCACCCTGCCACCATTGTTATTATTGTTATTATTGTATTACTCAGTGTATAGATATAGTGTGTGTCAGACGCTCTGTATTGCTGGGTGAAGGATCCCCCGTTATAGCGCTATACACATTGTCAGGAATGGCAGCCGCCCTGCTGGCCTCCTGCTGTCCCAGCTCTCCGTCATATGTCCGTGAGGGGAGCAGGAATCACGGGGTGGGTGATCTCTCATTCACTATTGTCTTCCTGCCTCTGTTGATCATTTCTATTAAATGTTTTTACATACACAACATGCTGCCATAGGAGTGCGCAGCCTATTGCATTAGGGTGTGCACCCTGAAGAACAAACACACAATATGTGTGTGTGTGTGTATATATATACATACACTGCTGTGTGAGGGTGCTGTATGTTTGGAGGGATTGTGGGGGCAGATTAGTAAATATCCCCCCTCCTTTCTTACCTTATGTAGGGAGGGGGGGATCCTTGCTGCCTTCCCTGATGGACCAGTGGAGAGTGAACTCTACGTTGTCGTGGCAACGCTCCGACCTCGCAAGAGGAACCCGGCGGAGCTGCTGGGTAGAGCTCCCCGGGTCCTCTCCTGCCTCCCTCCATGCTGCTGTGGGCCGGTGAGGTAGATCTTTAATCTCCCCAACGGCCCATGGAGGCATAGAGCAGAGCCGGCGCTCAGATAGCGCTAGCTCTGCATGAGCCGACAGGGGAGATCCTGAGATCTCCCCTGCCAGTCTCCATCCATAGGCGTGCCACAGGGATTATTATTGTTATTTATATAGCGCCATCAAATATCACAGCGCTTTACAATGGGTGGACAAACAGGCATGTAGTTGTAACCAGACAAGTTGGACACACAGGAACAGAGGGATTGAGGGATGTAAGGATAGTATTAAACTAGTGACAGTTGCAGAAGAGGACACACCCTGTGCACACGCCTATGCATGCTGCTGTTATGGACCTTCTTTACATGCTTAATTAGATGTTTGCTATTAAGCCCCTTTCCTACTAGTCCCTGCAATGCCAATATTAGTCTAACTACAGTGCCAATATTGGCCCCTCGTCCTCCATTTACCCCCTCACGGTCACCGCATTCCATTTATTGACTCGTTTCCTTCTACAAAATGGGTGATAGTATCCCATTTTGAAGTCTAGTTTAATCTCGTTCAATGCAAACAGCCACCCTTTATGCTCCATGCTTCACAATCCCCAAATTGAATTTAAACACCTATTTACTATCCCTTCGCCCATTCTTACCCATCCCAAATGAATCCCATCATTTCTCTCAATGTTCAGCATCAGCTTGTACCCAGGTGATTTCCAACCCCCAATTCAGAATAGTGATACCTCATATTCAGCCATTGGCCTCCCAATCTCTACCTTGAATTTAAAGCAACGCCCATAGTACTATAACCACTAAAGATATATGTAGTGCTTATGGTGTCTTGAATACCATAGCACTGCCCCATTGGAAGGAATCAAACTGTTTTAGAATAGTTTGACTTCTTGTCTGGGTCTGTTACAGCTCATTGCGAGACATTAGCTTCTGCTGATCACTCTCGGTCAACGAGCTAAGCCCTGCACATGCCGTCCTGCAACGTGTCACTGCTTGCCTTTCTTCCAACTCTGACTGGATGTCCTCCCGCTTTCTGAAACTCAATCTCTCTAAAACTGAACTACTTGTCTTTCCTCCTCCTAATACTGATCCTCCTCTTCAAGTTAGTGGTATCCACATAAGTCCATCCTTGCAAGCACGCTGTCTTGGCGTCATACTTGATTCTGGCCTCACCTTTGAGCCTCACATCCAGTATGTTGCCAAATCCTGTAGATTCCATCGTAAAAACATAGCCCGCATCCGCCTCTGTCTTATGCAAGATGCTACCAAGGAGCTTGGATTAGTGCAACCCTCTCCTGAATGGTCTTCCCAAAAGCCGTATTGCACCACTACAGTTTGAAATGAATGCTGCCGCCAGGCTGATTTTTCCTCTCTAGTTTGCTCTCTCACCCCTCTGTCAGTCCTTAAATTGGCTTCCTGTATCCTATAGGAGTCAATTCAAGGTACTAATTTACATCTATAAAGCACTGAACAATTCTAGTCCCTCTTATATCTCTTCACAGATCCACAGGTATGCCCCTTCTCTGTCTCTCCGCTCTGCCCGTGACCTTCTACTCCTGTCCATTGTTCGCACCCGTATGGCCAACTCACGCTTGCAGGACTTCTCACGGGCGACTCCCTTCCTATGGAATAGCCTGCCTACCACCATCAGACTCTTCCCTAGTCTTCAATCCTTTAAGAAGTGCCTTAAAACCCATCTCTTTAGGAAAGCTTATGGCCTCCCAGAGTAACCTCTACCTTACATACTTGCTCTCTCCTAAAGGGCAGCACTTTACTCTCTTCTCCAGCTCTTTTTCACTCCCACCTTATTTGATTGCTATTTTCTGTCCCATTGAGTTTTACACCCCACCTCCTATAGACTGTAAGCTTGTTTGAGCAGGGTCCTCTTCACCCTATCGTTCCTGTAAGTTCTCTTGTAATTGTCCTATTTATAGTTAAATACTCCCTCTCATAATATTGTAAAGCGCTACGGAATCTGTTGGCGCTATATAAATGGCAATGATAATAAATGCTGTGCACAATCTCCATATTTTGCATGTCAAATGGCTCTGTAAGACACCATATAGTTTTTCCCCCTTAATTGGTATTGGGCCACTCATACTTGAATAAGTGCACCCCTGAGTGTTTCTCTGCACGTGAATAACTTTTGAGACATGTCATAAGTCAAGATCAGACAACTAAGTACAGAAGAATCAGTAGTATTTTAAATTTTTACTGACTCGTGTCCATCTAAGCAATTTTTAAGGAAGACTCAAACTCTCATAACTGCTTCCTTCGATTAAGTTTTTATGAAGCAGGAGTGTATGGACACCATTTTACTTTCACAGCCTATCAGTTGACACATATGATACAGTATGTGAAGGTAGTCACCATCACTGTGAGCATAAGACGGACACTTCATGTAGGTCCCGCAATTACTCTTATGTACACTGCTCAAAAAAATAAAGGGAACACTTACAGAACACAATGTAACTCCAAGTCAATCACACTTCTGTGAAATCAAACTGTCCACTTAGGAAGCAACACTGAGTGACAATCAATTTCACATGCTGTTGTGCAAATGGGATAGACAAAAGGTGGCAAGTAGCAAGACATCCCCAATAAAGGAGTGGTTCTGCAGGTGGTGACCACAGACCACTCACAGTTCCTATGCTTCCTGGCTGATGTTTTGGTCACTTTTGAATGCTGGCAGTGCTTTCACTCTAGTGGTAGCATGAGACGGAGTCTACAACCCACACAAGTGGCTCAGGTAGTGCAGGTCATCCAGGATGGCACATCAATGCGAGCTGTGGCAAGAAGGTTTGCTGTGCCTGTCAGCGTAGTGTCCAGAGCGTGGAGGAGGCCGTAGGAGGGCAGCAACAGGACCGCTACCTCCTCCTTTGTGCAAGGAGGAACAGGAGGAGCACTGACAGAGCCCTGCAAAATGACTTCCAGCAGGCCACAAATGTGCATGTGTCTGCTCAAACGGTCAGAAACAGACTCCGTGAGGGCCTGACGTCCACAGGTGGGGGTTGTGCTTACAGCCCAACACCGTGCAGGACGTTTGGCATTTGCCAGAGAACAGATTGGCAAATTGTCGCCCTGTGCTCTTCACAGATGAAAGCAGGTTCACACTGAGCACATGTGACAGACGTGACAGAGTCTGGAGACGCCGTGGAGAACGTTCTGCTGCCTGCAACAGCCTCCAGTATGACCGGTTTGGCAGTGGGTCAGTAATGGTGTGTGGGGCATTTATTTGGGGGGCCGCATAGCCCTCCATGTGCTCGCCAGAGGTAGCCTGACTGCCATTAGGTACCGAGGTGAGATCCTCAGACCCCTTGTGAGACCATATGCTGGTGCAGTTGGCCCTGGGTTCCTCCTAATGCAAGACAATGCTAGACCTCATGTGGCTGGAGTGTGTCAGCAGTTCCTGCAAGACAAAGGCATTGATGCTATGGACTGGCCCGCCCGTTCCCCAGACCTGAAACCAATTGAGCACATCTGGGACATCATGACTCGCTCCATCCACCAACGTCACGTTGCACCACAGACTGACCAGGAGTTGGCAGATGCTTTAGTCCGGGTCTGGGAGGAGATCCCTCAGGAGACCATCCGCCACCTCATCAGGAACATGCACAGGCGTTGTAGGGGAGATCATACAGCCACGTGGAGACCACACACACTACTGAGCCTCATTTTGACTTGTTTTAAGGACATTACATCAAAGTTGGATCAGCTTGTAGTGTGTTTTTCCACTTTAATTTTGAGTGTGACTCCAAATCCAGACCTCCATAGGTTGAAAAATTTGATTTCCATTTTTAAATTTTTGTGTGATTTTGTCAGCACATTCAACTATGTAAAGAACAAAGTATTTCAGAAGAATATTTAATTCATTCAGATCTAGGATGTTATTTTTGTGAGCAGTGTATAAGTCACCCTGTGCCCATTATAGGTGCATGGTGTGCATTATTGTTAAATGTTTTGTGTGCTCTCCTGTCCTCTCTACCAACTATACGGATTTGGCTATGCAGCCATATATATACTGGCAACAGTAATGTAGAGTGCCACCTGTTGGTTGCAATTGTTATGTGCACTACCTGAATAGCAAGACTTGGCAATTTGCATATTCTGGTAGATTTGCATATTATGGTTTGTGCAGGCAGAGTACCCATTTCTTGTTAGTCATTGCCTTCCCCACACTTTAAAAAATAAAATTGTGTTATGAGTGTCTGTATGATTCCCCATATGATTTGTTTATATGTGTTGGATTGAGTGTGTCCTTATAAGTTAAATGTTATGCGCATTTGAGCTAGTCCTGAATAAAATTTCTTTAAAAAAAAAAAGTATTGTGTGTTATTTAAATTGGAAACTGTGTGGAAGAGGTCCTCAGAGACCCCAGTCAAGCAATGGAGTTCTCCTCCTCACCTGTTCAGGAGCATATGTGGCTACTTGTTAGTAAAATTATAGTTCATGGAGCAAGCCTACAGTTTCTCTCTCTTACCTGCTCCTCCAGTTTCCAGCTGTTCAGCTGCTTGATTCCAGATCTCAGCAGATTCACTGGTGTTCTCTGTCATACTTTAGTGATCCTGTTTCTGAAATCCTGCTGTTCTCCTCACAAGGACTGCATCAGAGGATAGTAAGACATATTACTATTCCCCTTAATTCAGACTGTACATGTTATTAAAAGGATACTATAGTGCCAGTAATACAAAGCTGTATTGCTAGCACTATAGCTCCCTCACCTCCTGAAGTGGTCTTTAAATGGACACTCCAGGCACCCAGACCACTTCAGCTAACCAATTAGCTGAAGTTGTCTGGGTGCTGTGTCCCTTTTGCACTTGGTGCTGCAATGTAAAACGTCTAACAGACAGCCACTAGTGGGCTTCCGGAATTCAAACCGAATTTGGTCGGTTATCTGACGGTGGACATCCTCGTAGGACCTTCAATAATGCTTTCCTATGGGGGGAGGTCTGATGTGCGCACACGCGCGGCCATTGCCAAGCATGCGCATTAGGTCCGTCCCTCCAAGGGGTTAAAACCCCTTCAGCAACTTACCTGAATCCAGCGCTGATGTCCCTCGGCGCTGAGTCAGGCTCCACTGACATCAGCAGGGGGCTGATGTCAGTGGAGCCTGACGCAGCGCCGAGGGACATCAGCGCTGGATTCAGGTAAGTTGCTGAAGGGGTTTTAACCCCTTCAGCGACATGGGATGGGGGGGGGCACTCCAGGATTCTCTAGTGCCAGGAAAACGGGTATGTTTTCCTGGCACTGGAGAGTCCCTTTAAGTTCTTTCCATATTTCAATTCAGGATTGCTGATTCTTCACTGTTTCCACCTGTATGGTTTTCTGACCAAACAGCATAATTGCAGGCCTTTATTCTGAGCTGTTATTTTAGTTCTTACCACACCATCTTGTGGCTAAGCATCATTACTACAGGACCTTGTTTGAACCTTTTTTTTTTTTTTTTTTTTTTTTTGCCCAAAGCTATTTGTTGAAGTATTTACAACATCATTAAAATACCTATCTGCATATTGAGTTCCACGCTATTTTTCTTCTTATCAAGTCTGCTAACATATATGACTGCTGTTTTACATTCATTTTACCACAAAGTTGGTAAAGTTGTTGTGGTCCCCAACCCAGTCGTTCTGGACCACCAGGAGTCCAGGTTTTGTCAGTATCTCCACTTGAATAAAAAGGGAAATACATAAATCCTGGACGGTTGGTGTCCATGAGGACTGGACTGGGGACCACTGTTCTAGATAATTGAAAACCAAAACATTTTGATTTAACTGTAAGGGTAAACTTTTTGGTTTAGTGAATGGGACATTACCTTTACAGACCTTAGCCTCCCGCTCTTCCCCTCACAGGCATTTGGCTATGTTTATTGCAGACGGGATGTGCTCTTCTCGCGCTATTTAGTATTGACGTCAGTCTGACCCAGTCATCACTAAGTGGCGCTCATGAGATGGAACAGAGAGCAAGCACCTTCCCCGCCGCATCCACTGAGCGCGATTCCCCCCACTCCCTCTGGCCAACAGCCACTTTTGACCCCCATGGGAAGAATACACTCCAGCTCTCCTAAAAATAGGGAGGCTGGGTGGATTTAAATTAAAAAAAAAAATAAATAAACGTGTATCGACTTTTTTGTGTGTGTGTGTGTGTGTGTGTCAATATCAAGTATGTGTGTCTGTCAGAGTATGTGCATCAGTGAGTGAATGTGTGTGTGTCTGTCATAGTGTGTCAAATCAGTGAGGATGTGTGTGTCTGTGAGTGAGTTTCTTTGTTAGTGACTGTGTGTGTATGTCATTGTCTGCTTCTGAGTCAGTCATGTCCGTGTACTTGTGTCTGTCGGTGAGTGGGTGTGTCTTCAGCGAAAGCGTGCAGTGGTTACACAGTATGTGTGCCAATGATTGTGTATCTGTCAGTGAGTGAATGTCAGTGTATGTATCTGTGTGTATGTCCGTCAAAGTGTGTGTTGATCTTAAATAGGAAAAGGTGCGTCCTTGATGGGAATGAGTGAGCCAAATTTAGATTAGGGTGGTGCAAGAGTTAGTCATGCCTAGGACAGCACAAATTCAAAATACACCACTGCCTATTAGGCTGCAAAAGATCTATCTTTGACCTGCTCTTAGAAAAGAGAACAGAAGAAAATGTATATAGTTACTTTACTGTAATGGCACATCTGGTAAATTAAAATCCTTGCTGTATTATGCATGAAAGGAAAGATAACATGAATTCGTTTTTAATTTGATGGCGGATCCTTCATTAAAATCACATTATAAAATAATTACCTCTAAGGGATCTCCAGGAGTATTGTGAGCAGAGATATGTACTTAGAGCCTACTTCTCCATTAAATTATTAGTTAGACTTTTGCTAATAGCCTTTAAGTTGTATTATTACTGCTTGCACTCTCTTCATTGACATTTCTTTTTAATCTACAGTTTTGATATTCTCTTACTTCTAATGGAACTATTAGTCAAAAGATATTTTGTAAATCATTCACTTTAATGACATTTATTTAATTTATGCTAAAGGCATTGGCATTTTCTGCCATGTCGTCAACAAAACTGAACTCATTAGTTCAACTTACTGGTCATCATGCTATATTTTATTGTTGTGTTAATTGTCAATGAAGAAGGCAGCTGAAAACACAAAATAGATGTAATCGTTACATTTGTTAATTCAGGTAGGAGACACGCATCCATTTGAGACAGTCTCCTGATGCAAAAGCTTGAATTTTGAATGAGACATTTGATTCATTCTGCAAGTTGAAAAAAGCAGGCAAATATTTATTTTTCCCTTACCTGCTTCTTTCTTCCACACCCTCTCCATGGGAGACATTAATCAATGCACTATCCCTAGCAATACTGGAAAAGTGCACTGGGCATGCCTGACAAATTTTCAAATGTGCAGTTTGAAGATACATACTGACAGGGGGAAGGAGGAAGTCAGTGTGATTCATGCAGAGCAGGTTCCCATGTCAGGTTTCTCTCTCCTGCTGCACAATGATGTCCTATTTCTATCGTGGGTAAGGGCTTGCAGGGCGCTGAAGAAATTCCCGCACCTGAGAGGCGTGTTTAACAATGCAATCTTACCAAGTTTATAGCATGTTTATTTGTTTAAAAGTGTTTGGATTAAAAAGAAAAAATAATTGTCAAGTGATCCATGTCCCATTAATCATTTTTTAATTTATGTGCACTTAGAATGGCTGCTAATACTTCTATGGAAATGATTTCAAAAGTCCTGGAGACTCAGTTACTCCAGACTGCCAAAATTATGGAGGAGCAGCTGGATGCAGAAATGGAGAAGATGGATAAGCCTGATGAGGACGAGATGGAAGTCCTGAAAGAAAGAAGACTACAAGCCCTGAAGAAGGCCCAGCAACAAAAACAAGTAAATAGGTGTTGTGGCAGAGCTCCAATACTTGACCAGAGTATCTCCGCCAAAGTCTTGGTCCTTTTTCTCACAGAGTTTTCAGTGATTTGGCCGCCCAGTTGAAATTTGATGAAGGGTAAAAATATAAATGCTGTATTTGGTCACAGCACACACATTTATACACAGACCCCCAGTAGGGAGTCATTAATTAAACAAATACATCTGTATCTGGGAGATAATTAGATATAATCTAATTATAGAGTAACCTCTACCTCACATACCTGTCTCTTGCTCTCTCCTAAAGGGCAGCACTTTACTCTCTGCTTCACTCCCACCTTATTTGATTGCTATTTCCTGTCCTAATTTGTTTTATACCCTACCTCCTATAGACTGTAAGCTCGTTTGAGCAGGGTCCTCTCCAACTTATCATTCCTGTAAGTTGTACTTGTCCTTTTTATAGTTAAATCCCCCCTCTCATAATATTGTAAAGCGCTACGGATTCCGTTGGCTCTATATAAATGGCGATGATGATAATAATTAACTTCCAGGCACCAGGGTGCCTTAAAGGGACAGTATAGTCACGAGAACAACTACAGCTTGTTACTTGGCTGTCAGATTTCAGGGCATTGGTCTGGTAGTGTCTTCTAGGTGAAGGAAAGAGCCACAGCGAGGCAATGATAATTTTTCCCCGCTGAATTAGGTTAGTCTGGTAACAGATGTCTTAGTTTTGTAAGTAT
Organism: Pelobates cultripes; assembly: GCA_933207985.1. NCBI lineage: Eukaryota > Metazoa > Chordata > Amphibia > Anura > Pelobatidae > Pelobates > Pelobates cultripes. The sequence goes on from OW240912.1 coordinate 265,007,823, forward strand.
TTAACCCCTTCAGACCGGAGGGCGTACTATTACGCCCTATTTTAGGCGTCTCTAAACGCCGCCAGGCGTAATAGTACGCCCTCTGGTCTTTCTTTACTTACCCGGTCGCCGGCGGTCTCCCCACCCAGATCTTCCCTCCTGCAGCCCCCCCGGCCATGTGAGAGTGAACGAAATAATATATATCTATATATATAAATATTTATGCGTATATATCACTATATATACCTATATATAAATAAAAATATTTTTAAAAAATTATATATATACACATATGTTAATTCTACATATATATTTATGTAATATTTTTACATAATTAGGTACCTTAATTAATTACAATTAGCGGGAGCTGCCTGACAACCCATGCCGAAAGTAAAGGGAATTTAATTTGCTAGCACTATATTTAACCCTATAACTTTCCAAGACACCATAAAACCTGTACATGGGGGGTACTGTTCTACTCGGGAGACTTCGCTGAACACAAATATTAGTGTTTCAAAACAATAAAATGTATTACAACGATGATATCGCCAGTAAAAGTGACTTTTTTGCATTTTTCACGCACAAACAGCACTTACACGGATGATATTATTGCTGCGATACTTTTTACTGTTTTCAAACACAAATATTTGTGTTCAGCGAAGTCTCCCGAGTACAATAGTACCCCTCATGTACAGTAGACAAAGAAATATTGGATGAATAATCCAATATATATTCAGGAGTAGTATATACCTTTAAATTTTAAACTGGTATGTAGAAATGCTGAAATGACATAATATGACTTAAAATAGCATATGAATAGAGAGAATATATAAAACATATGATATAAGTATGCTTATGTTGTAATAAATCCAATAGTAAAAAGAATGTCCCTATATTGATACAATTGTATCACTTGGGATGAAAGTTCATAACAGTCCATGAATAATGTTAGCTATTTCAGCTTTTGCCAGTTATAAGCAAACTGGAATAGTGGATGCTGAATTAATGTAGTACAATAATATATTTAATTGCATATGCAGCAATAGTGGTTTGCAATATACTTATGTACTTATAGAAAAAGAAATAATAATCACTAACAGGTCATAATTAGTGACCTGCAGTACAATAGGAAAAAAATCCCTCCGGTCTTGCAGAGACTGATGCAAAGATTCAAAAGTGCTTTCTGTGTTAAAAATAAATTTATTGTCCACAAGAATAAAACAGAGATTGCATTTACAATTAAGCAAAGAACTAGATGTGCTGAGCTGGAATCGGGAAAGTACGGAGTTAGCAGCTGTTAGGTGCTGGTCCTGCCGGCAGATGATGCTGGGAGCCGCGTGCGTGTCACCGATCTTCCTGCATTCCAAATACAGCCTGTTCGTCTTTACGGTAAGTGCCAGAAAGTAAAATAATGTCCTTACGCGTTTCGTGAGTCTGCTGCTCGCTTCATCAGAGGATGTAGAGCAGGAGAGACCCACGGATTTAAATAGCCAGTGGTTGCTTTGGCTTTTGTTAACCCTTTCAGGCTAAAGTCCATACTTGCTCTATCTCATAGTGTATTTTACAGTTGTGATTCACAATTACAATTCATATAAGCACTAAATATTTTTATACACATATATTTGAATAACTTTAATAATAAGATAAAAAATTAAATACATTTCATGCTAAAACTTTCAATTGCAAAAGAAAAAGAGACTTTAATATATAAAATTCTAGTTCATTAAGAGACTCTATTGGAATGTTTGATAAAATAGATATATCAGCATATTTTTCAAATAGTATAATTTCAATATAATGCTTTTGTAAAAATCAGTGGATACCAGTTAATCTAAATGATTGATATAGACATATTATTGGAAAAGGAGATTTCATAACTCATTGAAAAATTTACATATACATAAGAAAATGATTCTATATAATAGAACAATAGTATTATATTATATAAGAGACTGATGTTAAGGAGAAATCGTTCGGACTAAAAAAGAACAGAACAAGAATAATTCATTAATTGAATAAAAATATAAATAGACATAAAAAAGAGAATACTTAATTTTATAAAAGATTTTATAAAAATTTTCTAAAATTTTTTTTTTTTTTAAATGTATACAAGTTTTTTATAAGAATGCTCGCAACTCAAAATCTACATTTAGTCCCTTTGGTTCTAATGTTTCTAATTTAAATATCCAACTTGCCTCTGCTTTATCTAATTCTTTTTCTAAATCTCCTCCTCTCCATGGGATATTGACTTTTTGTATTGCCATAAAATTAAGACCTTCAGGATTTTTTGCATGTTTAATGTCAAAGTGCTTGGAAAGATTATGAGAATGGAGTCCTTTTTTGATGTTCCTAATGTGTTATCCCATTCTTATTTTAAATGTTCTTTTTGTGCGTCCTATATATAGTTTTTCACATGGACATGGAAATCTTTTATAAAATTAAGTATTCTCTTTTTTATGTCTATTTATATTTTTATTCAATTAATGAATTATTCTTGTCCTGTTCTTTTTTAGTCCGAACGATTTCTCCTTAACATCAGTCTCTTATATAATATAATACTATTGTTCTCTTATATAGAATCATTTTCTTATGTATATGTAAATTTTTCAATGAGTTATGAAATCTCCTTTTCCAATAATATGTCTATATCAATCATTTAGATTAACTGGTATCCAATGATTTTTACAAATGCATTATATTGAAATTATACTATTTGAAAAATATGCTGACATATCTATTTTATCAAACATTCCAATAGAGTCTCTTAATGAACTAGAATTTTATATATTAAAGTCTCTTTCTTTTGCAATTGAAAGTTTTAGCATAAAATGTATTTAATTTTTTATCTTATTATTAAAGTTATTCAAATATGTGTATAAAAATATTTAGTGCTTATATGAATTGTAATTGTGAATCACAACTGTGAAATACACTATGAGAGAGCAAGTATGGACTTTAGCCTGAAAGGGTTAACAAAAGCCAAAGCAACCACTGGCTATTTAAACCCGTGGGTCTCTCCTGCTCAACATCCTCTGATGAAGTGAGCAGCAGACTCACGAAACGCGTAAGGACATTATTTTACTTTCTGGCACTTACCGTAAAGACGAACAGGCTGTATTTGGAACGCAGGAAGATCGGTGACACGCACGCGGCTCCCAGCATCATCTGCCGGCAGGACCAGCACCTAACAGCTGCTAACACCGTACTTTCCCGATTCCAGCTCAGCACATCTAGTTCTTTGCTTAATTGTAAGTGCAATCTCTGTTTTATTCTGTGGACAATAAATTTATTTTTAACACAGAAAGCACTTTTGAATCTTTGCACCAGTCTCTGCAAGACCGGAGGGATTTATTTTCTATTATATTGCAGGTCACTAATTATGACCTGTTAGTGATTATTATTTCTTTTTCTATAAGTACACAAGTATATTGCAAACCACTATTGCTGCATATGCAATTAAGTATATTATTGTACTACATTAATTCAGCATCCACTATTCCAGTTTGCTTATAACTGGCAAAAGCTGAAATAGCTAACATTATTCATGGACTGTTATGAACTTTCATCCCAAGTGATACAATTGTATCAATATAGGGACATTCTTTTTCTATTGGATTTATTACAACATAAGCATACTTATATCATATGTTTTATATATTCTCTCTATTCATATGCTATTTTAAGTCATATTATGTCATTTCAGCATTTCTACATACCAGTTTAAAATTTAAAGGTATATACTACTCCTGAATATGTATTGGATTATTCATCCAATATTTCTTTGTCTATTGCACTTATAGGGATTTTTTAGTGGAGTCCCTCTTTTCAGTTGAGAGTTAAACCTTTAGCTGTGTTTCATACTCTATCCTAAGGTACACTATTTGGACCTTTATATATTTTTTTTCCCCTCATGTACAGGTTTTATGGTGTTTTCAAAAGTTACAGCGTCAAATATAAGGCTTGTGTTTCATTTTTTTCACATTAAAATTCGCCAGATTGGTTACGTTGCATTTGAGATCCTATGGTAGCCCAAGAATGAAAATTACCCCTATGATGGCATACCATTTGCAATAGTAGACAACCCAAGGTATTGCAAACAGGGTATGTCCAGTCTTTTTTAGTAGCCACTTAGTCACAAACACTGGCCAAAATAGGTGTTTTTTGCATTTTTCACAAACAAATACTAACGCTAGCTTTGGCCAGTGTTTGTGACCAAATGGCTACTAAAAAAGACTGGACATACCCCATTTGCAATACCTTGGGTTGTCTACTATTGCAAATGGTATGCCATTATGGGTGTAAATTTCATTCCCGGGCTACTATACAGTCTCAAAGGCAACGTAACCAATCTGGCAAATTTCAATTTCAAATGTAACGTGCTCTATTTGACCCTGTAACTTCCCAAAACGCCATAAAACCTGTACATAGGGGGTACTGTTTTACACGTGAGACTTTGCTGAATACAAATATGTGTATTTTATTGCAGTAAAAGCAAACAGTATTATGACATTGACAGTTAAAATGTCATGTAGAACTAAAAAAATAAAATAAATTCCTATTTTCTCCCATTTTTTCATATTAAATTATGTTTGATAGCTAAATATTTGATATTAAATGAAAGCCCTGTTTCCCCTGAATAAAATGATATATAATAAGGGTGGGTGCATTTGATATGAAAGAGGTGAATTACGGTTGGACAGACCTGTAGTGCAATTGCCAGGTTTTGTTTACATTTTGCTTCGTTCACAACGTGTACATTTGGCTCAGTCCTTAAGGGGTTAACATATTTTTGTAGCATAACTAATGCAATTTTATTTTTATTTTTTTATCATTTTATTTGTATTCAGGAATGGTTATCAAAAGGGCATGGTGAATATCGAGAAATCCCCAGCGAGAGAGACTTCTTTCAAGAAGTGAAAGAAAGTAAAAATGTTGTCTGCCATTTTTACAAAGATTCAACCATGAGGTATTTTATAAACTTACATATATTCTCTAAATTTATTGAGATACTAGCCATGATTGAAATCGTATTTGTTACCTCAGGCACAAGATTTTGTGATTTATTTATTTTTTTATTCTTTTTTTTTTTTTTTTTCTGGTTTATATGTATACAGTGGCATCTTTGTATGGAATGTCTGTATTTATGTGTGTGAATACAGGGTGTCTGAATGTGTGCATATTTGTGTAGAGTGTATGTCTGCTCTCCAAGCAGAAAAGAATGGGGGGTGAGTGCTACAGTAATCCGTTTAGTTGCATGTGGCTTGTGCTGTGGCAAGTGATGTCAGAAATCTCAACCTACAGCTTATCAGTGCTGTATAGCACACATATTTAACCCCTTAAGGACACAGCTTCAGAAGCTTGACTTACGCTTAATGACACAAACAATTTTGCGTTCAACTGCAATTTGCATCTCTCTCATTTATTGCACCGACACATATTATATACTGTTTTTTAAAGGACAGAAAGGGCTTTAAGTTGATATCACATATATATATATATATATATATATATATAATAAATGCTTACTTATTATAAAAAAAAATACAGAAAAATGCAAAAAAAATGAAAAATATTGGTTGTTTTTTTTTTTACAGTTTTTGCAATAATAATGTGTGCATAATTAGTGCAGGTTAAGGAAAGTAATTAAAAATAAATTTATTTGTTCTGATTTACAAAATATATAATGTGTCTGGGATTTTAAGTTTTTTTTGGTAGTTACAGGTCACAAAGCACAAGGAGTAAAATAAACTTTTAATGTGGAGCGATTTTAGAATTTGGTATGTTTGTCTTGTAAGCTTAATAGCCATAAAAGAAAACAAAATTGCCACACAAAAGTAAATATATATATATATATAGTAGACATCACGGGCTATTTATCTAAGGTTGTTTTGACACTTTCTACGTAGCCATTTCACCGCCAACCTCTGCTAAATATTGGAGTAAAATTGTGTTCTTTTTGGTTTTTGGCACACAAACTTATAACAGAGAAATTCTCGTGTATATTTTGTAAAGTTGGTGTGTGCTATTCCTGTACAAAGTTTTATTTTGTGTTCAGTTACATCTGCTGAGTAAAATGACACCCCCATTGTATGTCTTTTGCACTATTTCGTGAAGTTACAGTGCCATACAGGATACCTGTCCTTTTCAGTATTCACAGTAGAATTTTGAGAGATGTATTTAATGAGCCTTAGCTTCCATTTGGGGTATTATAACAGTTTGAATGTTCAAAAAAAACCCACAAAGGCCTACCATTTGTAAAAGTAGAAACTCCAGGGTATCTTATAAGGTGCATATTGTGCCTTAACATACCCCCATTTTTTCACCAATATATGCCAAAGTATGTGGCAAAAAAATTATTTTGTGCATTTTTTACATACGGATTGCATTTTTGCTGGGCATTTTGTATATTTCATATGTGCCACTAAGTTCAAACCTCCCAAATTATGCTCAGCTAAGTCTTTTGAGTAAAAATACACCCCCAATGAATGTCTTTGGCACTATTTTGTGAAGCTACAGTGCCATATAGGAGACCAAGCCATATCCGTTTTTACCAAACTTTGAATTTTGACGCTGGGCCTATGTGCAATTTCCAAGCATCTTCGCAGGTTTTAAATTCAAACTACCCCACAAAGGCCTACCATTTCTTAAAGTAGACACCCCAGGGTGTTTCAAAAGGTATAGTTTGAACCTTAGCGTGGGATCATTTTTCCGCTAGCTTGTACCAGATGTAGTGGTAATAAGCGTTTTTTCTGCCTTTTTGACATACAAAGTGAGTTTGCACAGTATATTTTGCAAACCTTATGTGTGCTACGACTGTATAATACTTCATATGTTGCTCAGCTATGTCGGCTGAGTACAGCAATACCCCCGTATGTACCTTTGCCAGGTATGTGTGGACATCGGAGGGGCACATTTGGGACACAGCCATTCCAGTTTTTTTCAAACTTTGAATTTTTATGCTGTGCCTATGTCCCATTTTAGAGTATTTTACCAGGCTATATAATCCAAATTCCCCATAAAGCCATACCATTTCTTAAAGAAGACATCCCAGGGTATTTCAAAAGGCATATTTTGAACCTTAGCGTGGGATCATTTTTCCGCTAGCTTGTACCAAGTGTAGTGGTAATAAGCATTTTTTCTGCCTTTTTGACATACAAAGTGAGTTTGCGCAGCATATTTTGCAAACCTTATGTGTGCTATGACTGTATAATACTTCATATGTTGCTCAGCTATGTCGGCTGAGTACAGCAATACCCCCGTATGTACCTTTGCCAGGTATATGTGGATGTTGAAGGGGCGCATTTGAGACGCAGCCATTCAGTTTTTTTCTAACTTTGAAGTTTTACACTGTGTCCATGTTCCAATTTGGAGTAGTTTAGACGGTTGGTTATTGAAACTTCCCCACAAACACATACTATTTATTAAAGAATACACCCAGGGGTAATTCAAAAGGCATATTTTGAACTTTGGTGTGGGATAATTATTTCTCTAGTTTGTTCCAGGTGTAGTGGTAATGAGCGTTTTTAAAATGTATTTTTTTACTTTTTATAACTTTTTTACTTTTAAAAACTAGTTTTTAAACTTTTGTTTTGCTTATAAATTTTTTTTAAACTTTCCTAAACTTTCTTAAAACTTTTTTACAGATTTAACATTTTTCTAAGCTTTTTTTTTTACCGTTAACCCCTAACTAGCAGTACGCAGCACTAACAGTAAATTCCCCATTTTCCCATAACTCCCACCCACCCCAGCTAGCAAAATATATAGTTATAAAATATTTAAATTAATTAATTAAATAAATTGAACCCCTGAGGGTTAAAAAAATAAATAAAAGTTAATCCTCAGGGGTTAAAAAAAATTAGATCACAGTATAATACTGTGATCTCTATTTGATCGCTGTAGGCAGTGATCGACTGGCAGGGAAGGGGTTAATTTTTATTTGGACTAGGTAAAGTGTGTTTTTTTTTGTTTTTTTTACTTAAATGTTATTAAAACATTTTTTTAAGCTTAATTTTTAACATTTTAAAGTTTCTTTTAAAACTTTTTTTTAAACGTTAACCCCTAGTTAGCCTAACGCCAAATCCCCCAATTCCCCACTAACTTCCACCTACCCCAGCTAGCTAAATATATAATTAAAAAATAATGTAATTAATTAATTTCATTAATTTAACCCCTGAGGGTTAATTCTTTTTTTTTTTTTTTTTTTTTAATCAGATCATAGTAAAATGTAATCCCTGCCAATTGATCACTGTAATCAGTGATCAATTGGCAGGGAAGGGGTTAATTTTTTTATTAAAATGGGTAAGGGGGGGGGGGACTTTAAATAAACTTTATTTTTTTAAACAGCAGGGGGCAGGATCAGCACTGATCCGGCTCCCTGCACTTCACACAGAACCCGGAAGTGCAGGGAGCCGGTAGGTGAGTATACAGAGCACATGTGTCCGCTCTGACTTGCGGTCAGAGCGAGCACATGTGCTGGGCAGCCTGACCGGGTGCTCCCGGTATGCCTCTAATGCAGAGGCATACCGGGAGCACCATTAACCCCGCGATCGCCGCAATAGCGGCGATCCGGGGTTAATTTTACCGCGTGACGGACAAGGTCCGTCACCCGTCGTTAAGGGTCTCCCCTCTGTGACGGACCTCGTCCGTCACCCGTCCTGAAGGGGTTAATGCAACTGTGCTCACTCATTCCAGCAGATGCTTTACTGTGCCACCCATGGCCCCATGTGACTTGCTAACAGAGGTCCAATTTTAATTTCTGTTAGCATTTGCAGAGTTGTGATGCACAGTTGAAAATGGCTTGGAATTAATTTGCGGATCTGTTTTAGAAAAGAAGATGATAGTTTGCAGGGAAATGTAATTTATAATTAGAGGTATGAAGTCTTAATTGTGGAGGAGTGTGGAGAACTGGTATAGGAAAAGATATGGTTAAAGGCATGGTGTATGTGGTGTTTAACATTGTGCAGTTTGATTAAAGGGACACTATAGTCAACAGAACAATTACAGCTTAATGTACTTCTTCTGGTGTCTACATACTGTCCCTGCAGGCTTTTCAATTTAAATTCTGACTTTACAGAACAAAGATAGTGTTTACATTATTGCCCAGGAACACCTCCAGTGGCAGTCACTCAGATGGCCCCTCAAGGTGCTTCCTGTGTCAGTGCTTTACATTGTGCAGCACTGACATTCAGAGTCTCTACACTCTGCATGGAGATTTTGAACATTCCTCATAGAGATGTATTGATTCAATGCATGTGTATGAGGAGATGCTGATTGACTCGGCGCTGCCTTTTACAGTAAATGCGCAATAGCTGCCCAATGCTTTCCTATGGGTAAGTATTGGATTAGCCGAGATCGTAAATGTTGATGATCTCAGCCAAGGAGGCGGAACGGGGGCTGAGTCAGCCGTGGCAAGACCCTGTGGCGCTGGAATAGAGGTAAGTAAAATAACTTTTACTATTCTAACAGGGGGCCAGTCACCTAAAATATATATTTATATATTATAGTATATTTGTATTCCTGACACTATAGTAGTGTTCATTTAAGTGTATTATAGAGTTCCTCAGAAGCATATAGAGTGTTTTAATATTGCAGCGATACAAAATACTGCGCACGCAGTGTATATGGGTTGTTTTTTTTCCACAGAGTATTTTCAATCTCATTATTTTCCCATTTTTTTGCAATATATTCTGACCAGACACATCACTGGAGGGGTGTAGCCCTAGATCTTTTAGTGGGGTTGGGGGGGTGCAAATCTGTGTGATTAATTTTTATTTTTTTCCCCCCCTCTGTGCTGCTCTCCCTTCAGATCTTCATGTTGAAACTCGGCTAGAAGCAGTACACTAGTGCAGTTCAGATAGAGATGCAGTGGATTTGACACTCTAGCCATGTTTCTGCATCTCTATCAAAGTGCATCTTCTGCTCCCAGACAAGACTAACTGAGGAGGGACCTTTACACTTGACACAAAGTGTAGCACTATGTAGTGAACATTACAGTTGAGCATTTGAAAAAAAAGTGTCCGTTCATAAACATATAATTTTAACATATGAAAGTGTGTAAGAGATCAACCTCTTGTTGGTCTACATGTGTTCTCTCCGTTATTACTCGTATTGTGACCAACCAATTGCTGTTCGTTATAAACATAGAAATGAGAGAGGAAAGCAAAGTAAGAAAATATGGAAAAAGAGTAAGGCAGCATTAAATAATTTTTAATAGTTTAATGCAAAATGAGTCTCAAGCAGCCCAATGAAGACACACTAGCCTGAGCAACAACGGGTAGATGTGATTGGCTGAGAGTGACAGCTGACTGCATTCGGCTTATCACGGCACCCATTGCTGGTATGAACTGGCACAGCAAGAAGGAAGGGTGTAATCTCTCCATTAGCTATATCTCCAGTATAAATTAGCTGTGGGTGGCTAGCAATCCTTATTTAGAGTTAACTACTTAAAAATTGTTTGACACTGAATGAAGGGACAATGTCAGAGTACTCCAGATACCATAACCAATTCAGTGAGATGTTTATGTTTATGAACTGACCATGTATTTGCAAATGCTCATCTGTAATGTTCACTACTCTAGACGCAAGCTAATGACGGAGCGTGTCCGTGTAAAGTGTAAAATTGCTACTCTGCAACTACGTGTTTTCACTAAAATAAAAATAATAAAGAATTTTTTTTAAAAATTAAAAAATGATTTAATGCTGAATGGAACGACCGTGTCGGAGGACTTCATTCACAATAACCTCTTCAACGAGATGAAGCAGTTACAGTGACTGGGAGCCTTTGTCAATAAGCCAAGGTAGTTATTGCAATGCTTTAAGCTTCTGGAAGTGATGATGATTTTTTTTTTCCCCCTTTTTTTATTTTACAGATGCAAAATATTGGACAAACACCTGGCAATTCTTGCCAAGAAGCATATTGAAACCAAGTTTCTGATGTTAAATGTTGAGAAAGCCCCTTTCTTATGTGAAAGACTACGTATAAAAGTAATCCCAACACTGGCCTTGGTGAAAGATGGGAAAACAAAAGATTATATTGTTGGTTTTAGTGATCTTGGGAATACAGATGAATTTACCACAGAGACTTTGGAATGGAGATTAGGCTGCTCTGAAATTATTAAATACAAGTAAGTTTAACAAGTACATTTTATATATTTTAAACTATTGTACTGTTTTATAGCCAAATATATTGGATGACCGTTTTCCACCCGTTGCCACTGGTCTGCAGTTCCGCAATGTGCAGAGTTGCAGACCATGTGTTTCCAATGAGAGTGTTGCCGCAGGTTACCATGGCAATGCTCTGACCGGGTCTCTCGAGATACATGGTCTGCAGCTCTGCACATTGCAGAGGTGCAGACCGGTTATCGCCTGACCACCAGGGAATAACAAAAGGTATTTAGTCGCCCCTCCCACACATTATTACCCTCTCACCATCACTCCTCGTGCCATCGTCCCTCTCTCTCCTCGCGCCGTCGCCCCCCTCTCTCCTCGCGCCGTCGCCCCCCTCTCTCCTCGCGCCGTCGCCCCCCTCTCTCCTCGCGCCGTCGGCCCCCTCTCTCCTCGCGCCGTCGGCCCCCTCTCTCCTCGCGCCGTCGGCCCCCTCTCTCCTCGCGCCGTCGGCCCCCTCTCTCCTCGCGCCGTCGGCCCCCTCTCTCCTCGCGCCGTCGCCCCCCTCTCGCCTCGCGCCGTCGCCCCCTCTTCATGCATCCACACTCACATTATCCACTCCTAATCCTGTTAATCTCACCACCTCCGAACTAACCTGCCCTCACTCTGCCACACTCACCCTGTCAAATTAACACCCCTAATTTTGTCACACTCCCCTTCTCTCACTGTCAAACTCTCCCCCCGCCCAACCCTGCCACACCTATCCTGTCGCATTAATGCCTCTAATCCTGTCAACTCTGCCCCACTCACCCTGTCACATTAACCCCCCTTAATCCTGTCACACTCGTCCCTCCTACCATGTCACAATTGCCCTGACACCCTTACCTCCACTCACCCTGTCACACTCAATCATTAAACCATATCAACTCCCTCTTCCTCGTTCTCTCTCACAACACCCCCCACCCTGTCCCATTTATCCTCTTCACCCGGCCACGCTGTCTCTGCCACTGGTACACCTTGACTCACCTTGTCAGTCACCAGCTAAAGACATTCATCATACACACACAGTCAGGAAACATAGCTTTGCCATAAACACAATGCACAAAGGCCACAGGCAGACTCCCATGCACACAACACACTTCAAGCAGCTACCCCATACACATACGGTCCCAGACAAAATGCAAACATACATTCGCACACACAAGGATACTCTGTCAGACACACACTCTCAGGCACATACACAGGTGGACAGTGCATCAATGTGTATTTGTGTGCATGTATTGCAACACTATTTTCTTTCACTTTGGTTAGTAGGGCCTGATGTTTGAGTTTCGCCTAAGGCCTACAGCCGCCTCTGGTAAAATTACTCTTTCTAACCCATTTAACTACCTTAAAGGGACATTATAGTCACCAGAAAAACTACAGCTTATTGAATTTGTACTGGTTACCTTCAGGCTTTTTGCTGTAAACACTGTCTTTTCAGAGAAAATGCATTGTTTACATTACAGCCTAGTGATAACTTCACTGGCCACTCCTTAGATGGCTGTTAGAGATCATTCCTGGGTCATGGCTGCCTAAAATGCATCCAAACATTCAGTATTTCCCACCTCTGCATGCAGACACTGAACATTCCTCATAGAGATTCATTGATTCAATTCATCTCTATGAGGAGATGCTGATTGGCCAGGGCTGTGTTTGAAATGTGCTGGCTCTGCCCCTGATCTGCCTCTTTGTCAGTCTCAGCCAATCCTATGGGGGAAGCATTGTGATTGGATCAGGCTACCACTTCTGCTGATGTCAGTAGGCATTGGGCAGGTCTAAAGGAAACAGTACAAAATTTGCAGCTGCAGACTTGAATACAAGTAAGTTTTACTATTTTTCGGGAGGCATGAGGGTGCCAGGGGGCCTAGATGGTGTTTTTAACCCTATAGGATCAGGAATACATGTTTGTGTTCCTGACCCTATAGTGCTCCTTTAAACTTAAAGAATATTTCTCTCTGGGGCTAAAATAAAATGGAATGTGTAAGAATTGTTTTTTCCAAGAAGTTACATTAACACATAAGGTTATATTGTTAGCTGATTTATGTCCCTTTTAAATACATGTATTTGAAAAAATATACTTATCAATTGCATTTTGCCTCATTGTTTTTTGTTTTGTTTTGTTTAGTGGAAACTTAATGGAGCCACCTTTCCAAAATCAGAAGAAGCATGGCACACATTTTACGAAGGTGGATAAGAAGACTATACGGGGAAAGACTTGTGATTCAGATTCTGATGATTAGATCTCCAGCTAGCTCTTTAAATATGTTTGCTTAATAATTATTTTGGTTTTTCTTTACCTTTTCTTTTTATAAAGCATAATACTTATTGTTTTTTCTTTTCTTTTTTATAAAGCATTTTTGTAACTCATAAAATGAATCAAGTGTGTGATTTGTTATTAGAGACCAAAGTCGAGTAATTATATTCTCTAGTGCTTTACAAATCCCTTGGTCCATTTTCCAAGAAGACAAGCCAGCGTATAGCTTGACATGTTGCCTCTTACTAACACTTGGCTAATTTCAAGCAATAAAGAAGTAAACTTGATACCCTACTTATTTGAAAGGATTTTCTAGACATTTGTATTACTTTTCTCATACTCCAAATGGAGATAGACTAAGATAAAATGATAACATGGTCATAGGTAAAACAACTTTTAACATTTTTCCAAATCCTCTTTTCAAAGACTTGTTGATGTGTGTTTTGGGTGCACATAAAAACTGCACCTTCTTTGTGGCCTGGGGTGCAGCTGTGCAGCTTTTGACACTCAGTCCAATGTAACCTGGTAGCTCTGCTACTTCAGTAGCGTAACAAGAAGCACCGAATCCACATCTGTACTTCCACAGATGTCTTTACTAATGTTCCATCATGATCTGTACTGTGATTAAATAAAGTCCTCAAGTTTATGGGGTATATTCCAGTGCTTTCATTGTTGTGGGGGCAACAGAAGACACGTGTGCTGTGGACGAACGGATGTTCTTGGTCCCACGGTCATGTAATGAGGCCCTATCCCACCATCCTGATCAAATTGTTTGAAAGTAGAAGTTACAGTATATGAAGCAGGATTTACAGTGTACACAAAAATGTACTGTTTAAGGTTAAATTACTTATAATAAATTCTCTCTGAAACCAGTGTGCACTTATAACATTTTTAATTTTTGGTATTTCCTCACAAATTAATTTGTTGGGTTTTTTGTGTGTTTTTATTTGCTTTTGTCTGGGGAGGGTTGTGTAGTTATTTTAGGGAGAGGTGTTATTAGAAGGCATTATCTTGACTTTTTTATAAAATGCCAGTGTAAATTGTCATGCAATAATAACATTTAATTCTGTATTAATAAAAAGTGGAAGTATGTATACATGCCAAATGTACCACTGTGGGGTTAGACTGTTGATGGTGTGCCACTTTCCTTCACTAACAAACACTTTCATTGACAACATATTTGCATGATATGTAAATATGTAACAGAAATTTTGTGCATAGATTGCTTTGCAAACAGGTGTAAAAATTAAAATGATGTTATGCAATTTCTATTCTCTTTTTAGCCTATATAAAGAATTTGGGAAATATAACATTTTAGGCAGTGTCCTTTGTCTTGCAAAATTTCACACAGGGTCAAAAATTATAGTATAAAGCAAAAATGCAGTGTTTCTCAAATACAGCAGGTGTGACAAAAATAAAGAAAAATGGTCAGATACCTTGATTATAGATATTAGTAAGGCCCCTGAAGGAACATAATGCCCAGATTCAGTATGAAAAAAGTTTAAATGTTTCTAAAATACAGGTATTTAAAACTAATATAGCAGTCTTTATCAATCTCCGTACTGCAATTGTAATGCTAACCGTAAAATGTTCGTCAATCCACTCCTACCTCTTCCCTGACCGTAGGAATGATATGACCCATTGGAATTTCCTTTACTGTATGGATATGGGATGAGCACACTTTTTCAGAAATTTATATCAGTGATTAGTGACTTATAGCAGAGAAATGTGTTCCTCTACAGGTTGGTAATTATAATGAATGAATGAGTGTGAGTGAACTAAATTTCATTCTGCAAAATATATGAAAAAAATATATATATATTCTCTATTCTGGTAGAGTTGGGTTATGGAATGCATATGTTCAACTGGGCACTAGCTGCAGTGAAAATCATATGCCAATGAAGAGTTTGTGGCTTATGGAAAAACATTATGTAGTGTATAAGCCTTGCAGATTAAATAAAAATGCTGCTGTTTTTATCTAGAACCTTATTTTCAAGATGATGAATGTTGCATAAAGTAATGAATTGTCAGCTAAGAGATATAATTCCATCACTTACAAATCTACCTGTCCTCTCCTGATCTCTCCCCGTCCTTTTTGACTAGTGTCTCTGACTGCCTCTCTGCTGTTTCTAACTGGATGGCTGCCCACTTCCTTAAACTAAACTTGACCAAAACTGAAATTCTGGTCTTTCCTCCCTCAAGTGTTGTTACTCCTGTGTCTGTCTCCCTCCACGTCAACGGTGCTACCATCAGCTCCACCATGCAGGCTCGCTGCCTAGGTGTTCTCTTTGACTCCGACCTCTCCTTCAAGCCTCATGTTCAATCTATCGCCAAATCCTGTCATTTCCATCTCAAAAACATTGCGTGCATCCGCCCCTACTTAACGCCAGATGCGACTAAGGTGTTGGTCCATGTCACTGTCCTCTCTCACCTTGACTACTGTAATCCGCTTCTCAGTGGTTTTACGTGCTCCCAACTTGCGCCGTTACAGTCCATAATGAATGCGGCGGCGAAGCTCATCTTCCTGTCCGCCAGCACCTCCCATGCCTCACCCTTCTGTCAGTCCCTACATTGGCTTCCTATAAAATATAGAGCTCAATTTAAAATTCTGGTTCTTGCTTTCAAATCTCTACATAATGCTGCTCCCACCTATCTATCCTCCCTTATACACAAGTATGTCCCGTCTAGGCCCTTACGATCTGCTGAAGACTTGCGTCTATCTTCTGTCTGTACTCCCACCTCTGATGCTCGCCTTCAAGACTTTTCCAGGGCTGCACTGTTCCTGTGGAACTCTCTTCCCTCCTCCGTTAGATGCTCACCCAGTCTTCACTCCTTCAAAAAATCGTTAAAAACCTACTTCTTCATAAAAGCGTATCAATTAAACTAAATAGATCCTGACTGATTCCTCTTCTGCAACTGTCACTAGTCTAATACTATCCTTACCTTTTGTGTCATTTTACCCCACTCCCTCTAGCATGTAAGCTCACCGAGCAGGGCTCTCAACCCCTCTGTTCCTGTGTATCCAACTTGTCTGGTTACAACTACATGTCTGTTCGTCCACCCATTGTAAAGCGCTGCGGAATTTGACAGCGCTCAATAAATACCATAATAATAATAATAATAATAATAATCATTCACAAACAAATGGGACCTCAGAAAAAAATGTTTAAAAATAGGTTAAAGTTTACTTTGAATAGAGTTTCTGGCAGGGCCGCCATCAGAAATTTGGGGCCCCTAACATAGCTCAAGTTCTCGCCCCCCCGGGGCTCGCCTCCAAGCCCGCCCCCAGGGCCCGCCTCTAAATCCCGCCCATGGGAATACACACACAGACACAAGCACAGACACACACACTGATACAAAAGGACACAGACACACACACAGAAAGATACACACATACTAACAGACACACCAACTGAAACAGACATACACACATACAGGCATACTGACACACATATACAAACACACTAACACATACTGACATACATACAGACACACACACATGCATAAGGAGATACAGACACACATACACACATACATACTGACATACACACATACTGACACACACACATATACATACAGACATACATACTGACAAACAAACATGCATACATACATACTGGCATACAGACATAGATACTGACAAACAGACCTACATACTGTCATAAATACATACTGACATACAGACACATACATACAGGCATGCATACATACATACTGGCATACATACACATACATACTGACACATATACATACTGACATACACACACATACATACTGACACATATACATACTGACATACACACACATACATACATACATACATACTGATATATATATATATATATTTATATATATATACACACATACATACTGACATATACATACACACATACATACTGATATACAGACACATATATACATACACATACTGACATACTGACATACAGACACATAAATACATATACTGACATACATACATGCATACTGGCATACATACATACAGACACATACATACATATATACTGACATCCATACTGGCATACATACATACATACAGACATATACATAGATATATACTGACATACATACATACTGGCATACATACATAAATACATACATACACATACATACTGACATATATACATACAGACATACATATACACACATACTGACATACGCACACATACATACATACTGACATACATACATACTGATATATACATACACGCACACATACATACTGACATGTATACATACACACACACATACTGATATACAGACAAATATATACATACACATACTAACATACATACATGCATACATACATACTGACATACAGACACATAAATACATATACTGATATACATACATACTGACATACATACATACACACAAACACACATACAGACTGGTTGCTGGTATTTCTATATATTATTGATTTATGTGGCTATGTCTTATGATGCAGCTGGTATTAGTTTTCATTACATTTAGGAACTAAATCCTTCTTTGGGTGACTTCTTACTAATAATGGTTTATTCTCTATCTTTCATGTTTAGCAACTAAGCATTAGATACATTGCAGCGTTAAGCTAACTCAGGTGTTTGTTGACACCAACTGCCAGCAGTGAATTTACTTTGAATTGGCCCCAATAAGATGAGAAGTACCAATTTCAGTCAAAATGTCTCCCAAAATAGAACCTGTGTTCACCTAACTAAATATTAACTCATATTAACAGGGGTGGGGAAGGTATAAAGGTGTTACTTAGAAAGAGACCAAAATAATAAATGAAAAATACAGTATGTCATTCTGTGCATTCTGCTTGTGAACTTCATTTATTATGTGAAAAACAGTTAAGTGATACAGGTTTCTGGACTTTGTGACTAAAGAGGCCAAATTATCTAGTTGCCTATCCTAACTGGAGTCATGTGACACATATGGTCAATTAGGGTGAAACCAAAGCCCAGAGGAGGCAGAAGAGGTTAGATGGCAAGAAAGAAGAAATCTGAGTGCGAAAACAAAAAAACTGATACTACACTCTCTGCATGTTAGATTGGTTAGATATATCTGGAGTGAATATTTTAAAGATCAGTAATATGTGGAACTGTAAATCATGAACTATTTCCCTATAGTTTGCAACCATGTTTTGATAAAACAGTGATTGAGAGCTCTCCAATGTACTCAGTTAAAGAGATACTCTAATCACCAAAACACTTTTTTTATGAAGCAGTTTTGGTGTATAGGTCATGCCAGGCTGTGACTCACACAGACTGCATACAAATGGTTTCATTTTCAATCAGATGTAACAGCACAGTGTGTTTACTTGAAAATGTTTTATTTTCTGCTCGTTAACTGAAGTTTAAAAAGCACAGGAGGTTCTAGTAGGCCATTAACACAGCAGGAGATAATATATTCTACATTAAATAGTCTGTGCAATAAAGGAAATGTAAATATTAGATCTCTCTTTACAGGAAATGTATTTGGAGACTTTGTGGGTCACATGCAGGGGACGTGTGACTATGCCAGCAATAAGGTGATTTACCGCCTTAATGGCAGAGAATTAAGCAGTGGTACTGCAAGGGCATGTTCTATACACCAAAACCACTCCATTAACCTAAAGTTGTTTTGCTGCCTAAAGTGTCTCTTTAATGTAGTGTAAACTACAATTCAGTATAAAGTTTTACCTAAGACAGACAAAGAGCATTTAGAGATAGTTATTCAGGGCAGGTTTTACAAAGTTAACCTGCATATTTGATCTAAGCTAAGCTTTACACGTATTGCTATTTTAAGATACTTTATGTAATTATTGAAATAATCAAATAGCAAAATAACATTTTATTTAACTCTAAATTATAATGCCATTGAATAAAAACTGTTTGAAATGTGTATTTATTTATTTTTGTTATTCAAAGTATATTAGTTCACAAGTGTGAAAGTAAAAAGATAGAAAAATGGTAAATACAAAGTCAGCACACTATTCCAAAACATGTTTGTGCACAAGTGGCAGTATGACAGTACAACAATATATAGGCAAAGCTATGCTTATGCATCCAACATGTAATGCTAAAATAAAATATCATAAAGCAATACTATAAAACTAAAATTATATGTATTAAAGGCAGGGTCATATAGGCAAAAGCCAGCACAATTAACAGAGCCCAGCAATGCATAGAGGACTGGATGAGGACATAACAGAATGTAGGCAGATATCTGTATAAAAAATGAGGCGTAATTTAGCTCAGTAAAACATAATCCGAGTACACATTAGGGAACGAGTGGTGATGCAACGTTATGTGTGCAAGGATAGTACCTAATACATGTAATGTCTGAAACAGCAGCATTAAAAGCAACATATCACTACAGTAATCTCTAATATATATAATATATAGTTATATATAAATAAATAAATAATTGGTACATTATTTAGGCAAGAAAGGACAGAAAAAAGAAGGGCCTATGTGAAGACTCACTCTGATCACCAATGGGACCAAAAACAATATATCCAATTGTCTCTAAGCACCTTATACTGAGCACGTTGGTATATGCAAAAAACAAAACAAAACTCTCCCTGCAACATAGGAGCCATTTCAGTGTAGCAACACAAGATGACCAAGTGCATATGAACATGTGTATCGAGGCTGTGTGCAGTAGAATAGAGTTAGGCTCTGCAGGGTGCCAAACCACACCAGTTCCCCCAGGCCAGTCCTAGCCCTCCAGGAGAGAGTTCTGTGGTACAGTGAGGATCAGTTTAGTCCACTGAATCTCCCCTCTAAGGAATCCACCTCCTACATCTGCCCTGCACTGCCAGGGCTTCTGTGGGGGTTGTTCCTCCACATGCCTCTCCCAGCACCAGCCACACACTTGGCACCAGTGTGCATCGCTCAAGGCCACTGGTATACCAAAGGTTCAAACCGACTAGTCCCACCAGGCTCTTAGTGTCAGTGCCTCTTCTCAATCCCAGAGGTCGAGGATCACTTCCAGTGGGCAGGCAGCTCGTGAGTTCTAGCAGCAGGCCAGCAGTTCCCCACAGTATAGGAGCAATATGTTGCAGTCTTTCAAAGCAGGTAAGTATTCCCATGTGCATTGCAGGCACTGAGCATATGAGGAAACATACAAGCAGCTCATGGACAGGGCAGAAGATATCCACTGAGGGGGATCAGCACCTTTGGTGGCAGTTCAGAATGAAAGATCCATCTCATGGGACGGGATAACCCCACCGGCTTGGGGAGAGCGGGGCTGGACCCAAACTGTCCCTGCCCTCAAATTTTGTGAAACCACGGCCAGCAACCCCAGGTACCCATAGTCAGCAGGCTTCCTCCCTCAACCGCTGATCAGCATGGCGTCGGGGTGAGATGTGCGAGCAGGCCCAGGGCAGTGTCTGGTCTAGTAGCTGGATGCAACCGGCTCAAAACTGGGATCATCAAGCAGTCAACACAGTTCTCTAGGTTAGTCTATCCATATCAAGGGTGCACATGGGCTCAAAGAGCCTGAAATTAACTTGTTTTGGGGGTTCAAGACCAGAACTAATGAAGATGGTGTGGCGAAACCAACCTCGCCACTATGTTCTGGAGAAGCCTGGTTGCTCGCCTGCTACCTCTGGACTATGGCCCCGTGTTAAAAACCTTTATTTCTCCCTGCAGAAAGGCGTGTTCGTGCCTTTCTGCCTGGGTGTTCGGTAAATTCAATTTACCAAACAAACGCACGAATGACCGGACCACCTGGGTATGGAGTGTGCAGTCAATTGATCTCCCAGAAGCAGCTTAATTGCCAAACGCTGGGTGGCCGTTGTTCGTATAGCCGAACACGTGGCAGCGGCCATCTTAAACTGCCGAACGGCCAGCGGTGTTCAGATACAAAACTATGGAACTAAAAATGGACACTTATATCCACGAACACCGCTGAGCCGCCGACCTCCCTCCTCCTGCATTTATCCTAACACCAGTCCGTTCGGTACTTTCTCTGTGTGAACAGTGCTACCCCAGATAGCTATGCCATGGAGCCCATTTGTATAACGAAAGACTATGTGAAAGACTTTGGCTCCATGGCGATTGAACTGTATGTATGTGATCTGAGCGCCATTCGGTAATAATGTGCGCTCAGATCTAAGCTATCTGGGGACATGTTGAACGTATATGTTTTATGCAGTATTTGTAACATTGTGTATTTTTAGGTCTTTTTGCTAACATGTGTGTAATGGAGTTTTGCCTCTATCCTTGGAGATAATTGGATTACTTCCCAACTATCTCCAGGATAGAGAGGAGGGATTATACTGTACTAGTGGGAGTGTTTCACTATGTATGTCTGTGATTGGTCACTGTGCAATTTGTGTCCCAGTCTTCCACCAGGTCCCGTAGGGGAGTGTCCACCTGGTGGAAGACCTGCATAAATACCGGGCAGGTAGCCCCATTAAACCAGATCACTGCTTGACCCCGAACATGGAGCCTTGTCTCGTTCTTGGGGGGATTTCATTGTATGCTGTTCCAGTTCGACTGTCAGGAGTATAAACCTTTCGTATGGTTTTTCCTGTTTGTCTGTTTACAGCATTCGTATGGTTCCGGTTCGGGAGTTGGGGCACTTGTATGGTTTCCAGTTCGGCGGATTGGTGTATTCGGTATCTGCCTTTATATCTGGAAAGGGAATATCTCCTAAATGGCTTTTAAGCCCTTTTATGCCGGGGGTGCCGGTACAGATGGCTACTGCTTAGCTCGGTGGCTCTGTCCCGTCACATGCTTGAAATATTTAAATAGTTAAATATTTTTTATTTATTTGTTATTTAACAGTCTTGAGTTGTGTCTTATATTTGTTTGTGTCTGAAAGTAAAAAAAGTTTTCCTCAACAAATAAATTGCTGTTTTTTTGTTTAATCACCCATAGAAAGCAGAGGCTAAGATTCATGTGAGACCCACATATTAGGAGAGGCAGGTTAATCATGAAGGAACTCAAACATGACTTTGGATATTATTGGTATGCCTTGAAAGACCAACTGTTGATTGAAAACTGTATTATACCACACGTGAACCATACTAAAACATACAGTATATCAAAATAAAAGACATGCATGACTCTTGCAAGAGTTACATTTGAAAATCCAGAAAGCAGGCTGTTCCATAATAAAAAAAAATAGTACAATTCTTTTAATTTTTAACTGCAGTGACATTTGAGCTGATTCCCATGAGTCATATCACTAAATCATGACACACTTCAATAAAATCTATCTACATTCACACTATATGTGCTAAAGCAATCCCAAAAGACATAATGAAACGCATCATAATCTCTGAAATAAGTGATAAATGCAGGGCGAAGAACCACTAGAGAAGTTCAAACTATAAGAAAGAGAGACACACCATTGGAAATACGTGGATGTATTAACTAAATCTGGTTAAATTACCCTTATGCATTTATATATATATACATATACAGTTTAAAAATTGACTTGTGCCTATAACACAGGAAAATGATCTTGACATTGCCAAAAACCAATACTTTATGAATAATAAAACCAACTGGAAAACTCATTGACTGCACATATAATGATATTCTATGGACAGTATATGGATAAGTTTAATAAAACTGCTTTCATATATAACAGTCATAGTTAGTGATTCACCGAAGTTAGTCACAATATGTTTTCCTCATGTGTGCAATTCTTGGTAATGGTGCTACATAAAAATGCCACCAGATTGTTTAAGGAACACTCTTCTTTGAAATGTTGTTGTAATGGTGCAAGGAGGTCTCCGGGTGCTGTCCTACCTGAAGGGGTTAAATCATTAACTCCAAGTAATGCCTCCAGAACCAGACTTACCTTTTCTTATGAATGGGAATCCCCACATAAATTAAGGAAGGTGTTATAACTCCCTTATGTCCCACCCATTGGAATGTGTTAGCCGTTGCTCATTGTAATTAAAAGCTAGCCACTGGGCAGCTTTTGAGGGCAATTGAGAGTGAGGGCAATTAATATAGTATTGGGGGGCATCCTATTGAGCCCACTCAGCCTCCACTTATGGGGGTTGTGGGGGATATTTAGTAAACATTGGGAGTGGATGGACGTGCTAACGTTCATGATGCAGTTATGTTTTTCATTATTTCAATCGGTTTTCCTGGAAGCAGTGGTGACTTCATTATATATTTGTAACATTATATTTATTTATAACAGTATTGTGTTTATGTATTTGTATGTTTTCCATATTGTGCATTTTGATGAGGTCCAGAGGTTATTAAAGGAACACTCTGACATTTAACGTAAATATATTTTTGGCATTACAATCTTAATGTATAGGTTACAACCCAGGTTTTTGGTATTTTTTTTAGCTGTAAAACTTATATATTTTAGTGCCAGGTCAATGTCCATGGAGCATCTGTTCTACTTTCAGTATAGTCATGAGTAAGGTCCAGTCTACTGCTTCTAGTAGAGAAGGACTCGAATGGAGACAAAGGAAATGCATGGAAATTATTACTACCCTCCACCAATCAGATGCTTCTCATTGAATTCAATGATTTTCCAATGGCATTGAGTCTGGCTCTTAGTAGAAGCATGGAGTTGGACTGATACGGATATAAAGTTACCCAGAGATATGTTCAGTTGGAAACCAAATTGTAGTTTTATTTCTCGAGCAGATAATATAAACATGAAGATAAATAGAGAAAACATCTATGTAAGAAAACGGTTTTATGAAGATTAAGTTGTTTTGGTGCCTAGAAACTGTCCCTTTAGG
>OW240912.1:265032011-265083724 GCA_933207985.1 Pelobates cultripes
GAGGTGTATTACGGTTGGACAGACATGTAGCGGAAATGCCAGGTTTTGTTTACATTTTGTTTTGTTCACAACGTGTACATTTGGCTCCGTCCTTAAGGGGTTAATGTAAAATTCCTATCTGTTGCTGGGACACCAGCTGATGGGGGGGGCCTAATGTGCATGGGTGGCTTCAATGCTTTCCTATTGGTATTTTTAACATGCTGGACATCCTCTTGCAAGAATTAAATGTACCACATGCAGATAGGTATAAACAAGCCTGTTGCTGAATGGGAGATAACTTCAGATGCAGCTCTAAGGCTCAGTGACCGAGAGAGAGCGACCCTGAAATCTGCTGCTGCTTGCTGTGTTTCTTCTTCCACACAGTCTTGCCTCACAGGCCCCCAGGTATCCTGCTTGACTTGGCTCTTGGCGCCGCGGGTCTCAGCTCAGTTTCCACCGCTGCCTATAAGGACTCGAATAGTCCATTCAGGTGATGTTGGGGCGTGGACACCCAGGGACATCAGACACACTTAGGAACATCCCCACTCGATTTAAGAGCACCATAGAGGCAAATAGAGTCGTCAGTGGGGGGGTACAGATGGAAGATTAATTAATCACTAGAGGCAGTCTTTACCCTTTAATGTGACATTGCACTTTCTCAAAAACTGAAATGTTTTACATTGCTGGGTTAAAGGACCACTATACCCTGACTACCCCCACCCTCATGGTCTGTTACAGTCACCCAGTGGCATCTGTCTGTCTTGTCTATGACAGTGGTTAAGTAACCCAGTAAGTAAGGCTGAGGAGTCTCCACTCCATACTTTGTGAATTTGAGACGGCAGCGTTGCCAATATTCCCAATCACTAAGCCCAGTATACGCAAATATATTAAATGAAAACACTTAACCACTTATAGTAATATGATTTTAAAAATATTGCCCCGACTTTCTTCATTCTTGTCCCAGTGTAGCACCCACACAATGGGTAGAATTGTTCTGCATTTGTTTCCAGCAAAGCAAGGACATTGAATGACATACTTGTACTGTAGGTTTCAGTAAAAAAATTTTTTTCTGGTGCCTCCAGATGCCAAAACGGTTAATCATAGTGAACTGTTGGGAATTACAAGTTTAGGACAAAATTGTCAAAATATAAGAATTCCCCATGTTTTAAGGACATCTGTTTAGGTCTAAATGTGAAATTCACTTTAATTTAATTAATTCAACTCTGACAACAAATGCATTTTAAATAATACTAGGCATTATATGTGTTCTGAAAAATATGTTCGTTTTCTAGGCCTATTGTGCCTAATTCTACATATGCAGTAAGTTTCCTGTTATGTTACTGTGTTTAAAGGGACAGTGTAAACACCATAGATACTTCAGGTTTAAATAGTTTTTGAATGGCTTACAACTTAATGAGGGCCCCTGGGTGCCCCCAAGTCGCCCCATAGGTATGCAAAGCTGTAGTATAACTCCACATTAGCCCTACCAACTATAGTAGGGAAGAGTGGCAGTGTTAGACTGACTTTGCTCAGCTGACACTCTCAGCCTATCTTTTTCACTTATTGGCTATCTAGATAAAGCATAATAATTAGCAAAAAAAAAACAGCAGAGAGAGGCCAGAATGTAGGCTTTTGGGGTCCTTATTAAATGGGGAAACCTTTCAAAAATGGTGGGACAGTGCAAGTAGACTCTATAGAACCATAATGAGATTGAGTAATTATGGTGCCTAGATTGTCCTTTTGAATATCCTGTGCTGTTTCACAGTGATTGGCTACCTGTCAGGGGGGAGGAGTTAGGACTGCTTGAAATTTCAGTGCAGCATTCAGGTATTGATCTGCTCACACTGACCTCTAGTTACTCTCAAATAATACAACGCCACTCTGTGTTCTGAGTGAACATCTTTCTAGGTGAGTGTGGAATACTTATACGTAAGTGGTTCTTTGTTCCTGTTTGTTACCAGATACCCTGGTTAAAAATGCCACAAGGTAAATAAAAAGTGATGTAGATTTCAGAGTGCTAAATGTCGTTTTGTAAATATTAATCTCCTCCAGTGCAATACGTTATTTCATGGAGAGGTTATGTGATTGCTGACACGCCTATAGGTTTTGTTTTTTTGTTTGTTTTTGTTGTTTTTGTCTTTTAGAAAAACATGTAACTGTAGTGAGTCAAAATACAAATGGCAACATTTAGGCTGAATTGGTGAATTCACAAAAAAGTCAACCCACCAATAGTCAGACTGGCTATTTGAATCTCAGTCTTCCAATTTGAACTTTGCTTGAGATTAGTGTATTATCACAGGGTTATTCAATCAAGTGTGGATAGTCAGATATTCATAATGAACTATTAAACTCAACATACACTATGAATCCCTAACTCCTTATACGTTTTCAATAGGCCTGACTCTTACTAGTTTGGTAATCAGACAGCCATATAACGTTACTAGTGTCTCAATGTCATAATCTTATTAATCAAAGTTGTGTGGTTTGGAGTTCCATCTTCCTTAACTAAATTGACTTCATTCCTACAGTTTAATGTTTTAATTACTGTAGGACAGCACTGTCCAGGAATCATCCCTTGCTGGGGTTTTTTTTTTTTTCTTTAAAGCTTGACACTTTAACCTGTAGCAGGTCTACAAAAACACACCTTATGCCTAAATTGTGACTTATGGAAAACTTGTCTTATGAAATTTCACACTGTTGTATGGCCAGAAGATCTCTCTGAAATAAGACCTGCAAAAGGTTTCCAATATGGCTATTTTTACTTATCTTGCAGCATTTCACACTTTAGTGCATAACCCTATCTAATCTGTGGTGTTGGCTGCACACTGCCCCCCTTAAAGACATAACTTTTCTTATTTGTGTCTTACTGATGAAATGTCAGGGGACCTTGTGTGAATGTATGGGTTTTTGTCACTAAATTCTGAAATGTGACTGTCAGCCAAAAAAAATTCTGACTTGGACAATTCCCCCAGCTTGGGTCTAGTCACCGCTTGGCTATTTTGGTCTGGAATTTGCACTGGTTTTCAGTTAACCACAACTTGCTATTTAGTGAATAAACCTCAATGTTTCTCAGTCTCCCAGAAACATGCACATTTTATTTGTCAGGTTTTCAGATTGTATCAAAGTCTAAACAAGACACAAAATGGTTTAATATGTCAATCTTATTCTCAAATGGTTTAAAAATAAATCTAGGCTGTAGAGTGTATGCAGAGTGTGCTTGTTAAAGGGGCACTATAACCACTAGTGCTCACTGGAGTGCTTATTCTTAGACTCTGTGAGCCCAGCTTCAGTTTTTAGTCAAACTTAAAAGCAGTTTCATTTATAAAAAAACAAACTTATGTCACCGTGTCTTCTACAGAATTTGTTTTGATTTAGAAACAGAATTTCATACCAACTTGGACTGCAGTGATCGTACATGCAGAGCTAGGAGTGTTACAGCCGTTGAGGGTCTTTTTTTGTCTATTCCAGCTTTTTAGTGGGAGCCACAAATATTACTTCCACCAAAGCCCTCTCCATTAGTTCTACCTCTGAGTAGACATTCCCCTAGAACTTCTTGCAGTTAAGACCTGATCCTGTCTCTTGTACACTACAGACAGTATAATGTGGCTGTCTGGTGGAAAGATTGAGACTGATCCGTTTCCAAATAAACACCGAATGGCATAATACTGTTGGCTGTCACTGCAATAAAGTACATGAATATAGCACTTTACATTTTCAGTTTATACAAATTGAAATTTGCCAAACTGGCTTTGAGAGCGTATGGTAGCCCAGGAATGAGAATTACCTCATGATGGCATACCATTTGCAAAATTAGACAATCCAAGGTACTACAGATGGGATATTGTCCAGTCCTCTATTTTTTTTTTTTTTTTCCAGCCACTTGGTAACACACACTGGTCAAAGTTAAAGGACCACTATAGTGACACAGACCACTTCAGTTCAATGAAGTGGTCTGGGTGCCAGGTCCCCAAGGTTTTAACCCTGCAGAGAAACTGCCATGTTTACATTGCAGGGTAAATCCAGCCTCTAGTGGCTGTCTTCCTGACAGCCGCTAGAGGTGCTTCCGCGACACTCAATGCAAACATCGCATTGAGTAATGCTTTCCTATGGGCAGTTTGCATGCATGCGGCTCCGGACGCGCATTTGGCTCCACTCGGGCGCTGACCTCGGAGGGGGAGGAGAGGTCACTGGCACTGGTTAAGATAAGTGGCTGAAGGAGTTTTAGCCCCTTCAGCCTACAGTGGGGGGAACTAAGGGTTATATAGTGTCAGGAAAACGAGTTTGGTTTCCTGGCACTATAGTGGCCCTTTCACATTCATATTTGTGTGTGGGGAAAAATGCATCCGAAGTGGGACTGCCGGAGCTCCCAGGCAGACCCCAGGATCACAACCGCCGGTGTGGGATTGGCGGGAACCTTTGTAAGTATTGACAGCGGGATGTTCTAGGACGCCCTGTGGTGTTTAGGACCGCCCCAATAAGGATGGCATAGAATGCCTGCTGTCCTTAGATTAACAGCTGTTAGAGGAAACTGCACGTGGAGATATTTGGTTACCTGTTATGGGGGGGAAACAATAATAAATTGCTCCATTATTGCCCTGAAAACTCGACGTAAAAGGGTCTGCGGCACTTTGATAAATCTTCCTCAGTGTCTCGAGAAATGTTTGCAACTATGTTGGCAACTTGTTTAGCTTCCTGGAGTCTCTTTAAATTTTAGGGGTGTTAGTGTGTCAGCTGTTTGGAGATATTTTACGTAACTTAGCAACAATTTATGCAATTAAAATGTAACTTAAAAAAGGAACAGTATCTTATTTTATTTATTTTTTTCACACTGTCTTAACACAACTATTGTAGTTTAGACATAAACTACATGTACCTCGTATAACGTTTGCTGCCTCTGTGGCAAGCTATCCTCATTACTAAATGGGTCTGGTGTTGAATCTTCAGTTATGTGTTCAGCTTGTGGGCATTTTACAGGCATCCAGCCTTTACTTTGCATTCACATACACTACAAGTTCTTAAAGGGTGGCAGTGTATCCCTCCCCTATTTTGGACAATTCCTCTCACTCTTTTCTACCACTATATCCTATTTTCTAGGAACTATTATTGGTGTGTAACAGAGCTCTACAGAAATAATATTCACAGTAATGTCTAAACTACAATAATTGTGTAAAGACATCAGTCTGTGGAAAAAAAATACTGTTCCTTTTTTAAAATTACATTTTAATTGCATAAATTGTTGGTAAGTAACCTAAAATATCTCCAAACAGCTGACACACTAACACCCCTAAAATTTAAAGGGACACTCCAGGCAGCTAAAAAAGCTAAGCTTAAATTAAAGCTAATAAACTCAAAATACCCGTGGTTTGTTTCTCTTTTTCAATTCTGTGTAGTTTTCAGCAGTGTAACTCAGCCCCACCCCCTCTCACATTTGAACCTGTTCCTGACTGCAAATAGGGATGTCTAATCTAGTGGTGTGAATGCTCACAGCACAGATTGCACTGCAGCTAGAGCCCACATGTGCTCCCCTCCCTCCCTGTAACACATTGTCCTCCAGTTCCTGTCAGCCACCCTCCCTACCCAGGGTTAACTCCTGGCTAGCCCCTGTAAATCAGCTATCTGACAGACCACACCACACAGCTCTGTAGGTATTTCTTATAACTACAAACACATGACACTATACCTAACATGGTGAGGAAGTGTGTGATGTTTGTAAGTTCTAATCGTGTCTGAATGCTGAAGGGGTGTGGGCAAGCATTGTGGGCATGTGTTGAGCGGAGTGTAACTTGGACACACCCAGTAAGGTGTGTCATTACTGATTCTGATAGAGAATCACTGGATCATGGCCATTGGACAGTCTGGCAGAAATCCAGGAAGCAGGGAGATGTGATATGAAGTCAGGAGGGGCAGAGAATCTGATCATAGTAAAGATTAAAACAGGTACTTCTAAAGCTCATTTTTACACTATTTAGAGAAGGGCATTTAGTGAAACTTGGCCGGTGTTCCCTACAGAAGTGTCAGGAATGCAAGTGTATTCCTTACACTATAGTTTTAAAACCACTGTTTAGGTGGTTGACCCCCCTCCCCCTTACCTCAGGTTAGAAAGGAGACTTCCAGATCTGCATGGGGCTCCTTGTGTCTGGCCCTGCCCATAATCCATGTGCTTGGCTGACATTATCAGAATTAATTATCTCAGCCAATCACAATGCTTTAGCATTGGATTGGCTGGCTGAGACAGTCTATTCTGACTTTAGCTAAGGCAGTGGGGGTGGAGCCAAGCACAGCCCTGGCCAATAATCTCCTCATAGAGATGCATTGAATCCAGCATCTCTGATGGAACCTCAGCATCTCCATGCAAAGGGTGGAGACAATTCACGTCAGTGCAGCACACTCTAGCCCTATGTGGTTCCTATCTAGACCTCTGCCATTAGCATATGGAATCCCTCAGCTCTGTCTGCTTCTGGTATTGACAGCTTCCCCAGCGTGCACAGTGCAGGGCTTCATGCTGCAGTTACAAACTGTAACTTGTTTGATATTCTATATTAGTGTAACTTATTTTTCTTCCTCTCCTCACTTCTTGATCACAGGTAGCTAATGGCATGGGGATATTTTGCAGAATCCTGCATGGATAACTCTTCAATGTTTGATCAGGTTGCATGGTCTGCAGAGAGACCTTACCAGGGGTACTTTCTGATCACACTTGTCTCCTCTCCCTTCATCCCCTACCCTAACACCAGTTGAGTGATTTCACCTTTTTCTCTATGACCTAACCTGGCAGCAACTTTTTATCTATTTTTCTCTATTCTACCCGTGTATGTTTTCATTCCCAGGCATTATGAGTTCAGATCCACGTTATGGGGATGTCTGTCGTATTCCGACTACAGGAGCCTCTATGGTCACTGCCCAACAAGACAAGCTGACATTTGGTGGTGAGTGGTGTGTGTGGGTTTTTTTTCTCTCTCCCATCCCTTCCCCCACCATTGAAATTGGAAACTTGCATTAAATGCTCATAAGACATTGTGGGGCCAGCTCTTTTAATCTGGTCTCTCATTCACTATAATATGTCCTGCTCAGGGAGGTAGGGGAACTTTTCAGTTGTGCATTTCGTGCTAGATTTCTCGATTCTTTCTTTTTCTGTATGTAGGACGATGGAATGTTCAATTTACTTCTTAAAGGAGCTCTGATTAGAAATGGGAGGGTAATGCTGCATGATGTCCACCATGTATAGATAAAAATATAATCTAGTATAAACTGCAGTTCTGATGATTGCAGCCTTTGCAAGCCCCCCTTTACTGGAAGACATTCGGTCTCGTCACAGTGAAATAACAATCACTCTTCATTGAGAAATTCTCATAGAAAACCCCCTTTTTTAAACTGGCTCTAAAATAGGATACCTCACCCATAAAGCAATTCAGTAAACTGAACCAAAACCCTAGCCCCTTTAACTTGTAGAAACATGGCTGTAATTCCCCACTCCTGTCCACGCAGGCCCTGAAACAAGACACCAATCTTCAATTTGATTATGCCTAGTTGAACTAGATGACTTAAGAGAACCTAAGATTCCAATATTGCAATATTGGTCCCTCATTTGAAAAACCTGTTTGGATCAGAGAGACCTCATACTACAATGTCAATAGCCCACGGACTTTGTTTGGGTCTGAGTAATCTGACGTGAAAAATTTTCCGTGCATGTGATAAAGTTCTGACGGGAAACATTAACCATTAAATGGGAACTATAGTGCCAGGAAAACCAACTTGAGGGGTTAACCCTAGCAAGTAATTATTGCAGTTTATAAAAACTGCAATAATTACATGCTCGGGGTTAAGGCTGATGGAAGTTTGCGCCCAGACCACTTCAATGAGCTGAAGTGGTTTGGGTGTCTACAGTGTCCCTTATGGTGCACTGAAACTACATACACCTACCCCTCCCAACCCACCTTCTTTAAAGAAAAAAACTATTTAAAATATCGCACAGAAGGTTTAAATTATATATTTTTTTTTATTTTTTTTCTCTATATAGGTGTTACAGCATCTGAGTATTTGGCTCATGCAGACTTAGAAACTATTAACACATTAAAAACTAAAATTGACTCTGTGGCTAGCAAAAAAGAAATGGATGCAGCTGTCATTGCCGCAGTAATATCACGTGAAACTCGTGGTGGAAGAACTCTGGAGAATGGATGGGGTAACAATGGCACTGCTTGGGGGGTGATGCAGGTAAGTGGGTTTTTTTTTTTTTTTGTTTGTTGTGTTTTTTTTTTTTTTTTTTTTTTTTTTTTTTTTTTTTTTTTTTTTTTTTTTTTTTTTTATGAATTGTCTGGGTCAAACTAAGAGGTTCTATTTGAACGTAGATAATACAAAAAGGTAACCGATGGAATATTCAACAGACTTTGTGTAGCTAAACTAGAGTCCAGATGTAATATTGAAGCAAGAAACTAGATGTTCCTAGATTTTCTCTAGGACACAATTACAAGAGTCATTGGGTAAAACACTGGATCCCTCAGTAAATCTAGACTGTGCTGGATAGGGATATCTGCAACTACTTGACAGCAACGTGATTATTTTAGTGATTAATCTAACAAATCCACAGTATTGCAGCAGAACATTCTGACACAAAAGTAGATTTAACTTTATACTGTGTCTACTGTTTATATAAGAAGTCTTGTTTTATTTCTAGGTTGATAAAAGATGGAATACTCCTCGAGGAGAGTGTGACAGTGAAGAGCATATTGCTCAAGCAACAAATCTCATAATTGAAAAGTTTAATTCCATGAAGAGGAAATTTCCAATGTGGTCTAAAGATCAAATTCTAAAAGGTAAAGATTGCAGACAAACTGTGTGTCTGTCCAAGGGTAGGCAACCCACAATTTTTTTTTTTTTTTTTTTTTTATTTTTTTTTTACAATCTGATAACAGAAGTTTTCAATTTTCTTATTAATATGGTCTAGTTTCTCCTAGGGGGTGTCTGGGCACTGAAAGAAGCAAGAGACAGGTTTGATACAAAATAAGTAAACTGTCTAAAGTAGCTTTGCTAGTTTGAGGATAACAATTCAGTATTTTGAATCCACCACTTCTGATTATCACAGCAATGGCTGCTGGGTGAAACACACCAGCTGCATACTTTGCATCCCTGAACTAGGGGGGGTCTTCACATCTGATCCTGCTATATGATAACTTTTGATACGTCCAGCTTCCTTGCTTCAGGAGTTCTTACTAGTGGACTTGCAAGTGGGCGTCCTAAGGTCTGCAGAAATCTGGGCATCAGGCAATTTTTAAAAAATGTTCTCCTTTCCCTGGCAGTCATTGGGTCTGTGCCGGCTGTCAAATATGTGGGGACTAGTTGTTCCTTAAAGGGACACTTTAGGCACTCGGCCCATTAAAGTGGTCTGGGTGCCAACACAATCACCCTTAACCAAGAGCATGTAACTATTGCAGTTTTTATTTTTATTTTATAAACTGCAATAATTACCTTGCAGGGTTAATGCCTCTAGTGGCTGTCTACCAGACTTTTGGTCATCTAAACTAACTCACGCTATGAATGAGGACCTCCTGCGTTGCCGGAATCCCCACAGAAAAGTATTGAATAATGCTTTCCTATAGGAAGATCCTAATGCGAGCGTGGTCATTGCTGCACATGCGCATTAGGTCTGTGGCGGGGGAGGAGCACGGGCTGAGCCAGTACTGAGGGACATCAGAGCTGGACCCAGGTTAGTGACTGGGTTATTAACACCTTCACCACTGTGTGAGGGGTACTTGACAGAAGGGGAAGCTACAGTGCCAGGAAATTTTTTTTTTTTTTTTTTTTTAAACTTAGATTAGCAGAGGGATCAACCAACATATGCACTTTTCCTGCTACCCCATATTTATGCTTGTATTAAAAGCTGGATACCATTGCTGTCTAACTCTTTATTTTACTCCTAAAACTAGGGCTACAGCACAAATATATATTAAGGAATTCATTTGTTACTATGTTAACGTTTGAACGGTGATCCCGTGAACTCTAGTGTGTGTGTGTGTGTGTGTGTGTGTTTAAATTTTTTTTTATTTTTTTTTCTTCCTAATTCCCCCTGGGGAAAAACTAGCCAATGTAAATAAAATAATTTTAATTCAAATCAATTATTGAAAAATAATCATTTTTGGAGAGAAACCTTTGCAGCCTTATATTACATGTATCTCTGGTTTTGAAACTATATATTCATTTTTTTTTATTTTTATTTTTTTTCTCTTGTCACTCAAACTTTTTTTTTTCTTTTTGTCTTCCACACTCAAATTGGTAGTGGACTCACTCCTATGTATAGTAATCATACATTTTGTATAGAACCCCTGTAGCAGGGATAGGTAACCTTCTGCACTGCAGATGTTTTGGACTATTGTTAAAGGGGAGGGGGACAGGGGGGGGACTTGAATGTGTAGATTTGGTTATGGGTTCCATTAATGGAGTTTGTTTTGTGTTTTTTTTTAGGTGCTCTAGCAGCATACAATATGGGTGATCAAAGCGTCAAGAGCTTTGAAGAAGTGGATCGACTCACCACAGGACAAGACTATGCTAATGATGTTGTGGCACGTGCACAATATTTCAAGAGGAATGGATACTAATGCATTCCAACTGGTGTCCCAAAAATTATCTAGCGCCCCAGAAACTATTACAAAAAAATCTTATAATAAACTTACACTAAAACATGGCACCATTTTATGATTTACTGGAAAGAACACAATCCATAAAGCCTATTCCCATAGTGTTTGATTTAATATTGTTGGGTACACTCTTAAAATTATGAAAAACCTAAATTTGTATTTTCATATTAAAGAGAAAATAAAAAAAAAATCAATGTTAAATATGTATTTGGAAAGTATCAAACAATATTAAGGTAATGTCAAAAGTTGGCCTGGAAAAATGAATGTACTCCCCTTTTCCATCCTCTCCCCCATAGGAACAAACTAGCCAGTTTTAGAAATTGGAAATATGCATAACTTAAGTTTCTATTTTGCATTAATATTGTGTTCGGAGTGTGGAATTTCAGGTTTTTTTTTTTTTTATTTTTATTTTTTTTATTTTTTTTTTTTCCTTCCCCAATCAATTTAACTTTAGAGAGCTTGTTCTGAGGTGCTGAATGAACCGGTGTGTACCAGGAAACTCTTGATAACCAGAATCTCACCTGCTACAATTATAGCATTTTTCCAGGTCACCTGCTGAATAGGTAGTATTTCTTTTGGTCAAATTTGCATAAACTGGGATTATGCTCTGATCACTGGCACACTTCTTTGATTTTGTTAATGAGCTACAAAAACAAATGAAAAACTAATAACTCTAACTTTACTCCCAGCCACTATATTTGCCTGAACTTCTTTGAGTTCATACCTGCCTCATTTTTGTTTGGTCTTGTATTTTTGTTTTATCCATGTATTCATTGAATTACCTGTTGAAATACAAATGATCCAATTGAGGCCATGTCCATTTATTTTTGTGAGGAGTAAATGGGTGTGTGGGGTTTTTTTGTAAATTTTTTTTTTTTTTTTTTAAATTTTATTTATGGTGTCTGGGGGAGAGGAAAGGACTAAGCTAGTCCTAAAACAATTTAAATTTTTCAGTTACAAACAGAATTATTCACTAAAGTTGAAATGGTTCATACTGAATAGGATGGAATTCATCTGTCTGGATTTTGTGTATCTCAATATAAATCCATGCTTGTATTAAGAGATAATCTGAATGCTTTGACATCGCTAGCAGCCAAATATAAAGAATTAAAATCAGTGTGTTTTAATTATGTGGTAACTGGCCTGCACTTGCTAGTCCCTGCCACACTAAACAAGCTTTTAGTGGTGGATTATTTGTGTTATCAGATATCTCCTTTCTTATTGGCCTCAAAAAGCCAAATTAAAATCCATAATTGATTCCTTTTTAATTTAAAACCAAATTAATATTTCTTGCCAAAGAATGAGCTCTGATGGCAAGAAAAATCTTAGCTTTTTCACTGCTTTGGACTATGACCAATAGCACTCGACACCCAAGTCTCAAACTGAGTCATTAGGTTACCATTACACAGGTGTGGGCAGGAGGAGACACTTGCCTCTCTTTCCCCTACCCCCCAACATGAAAGATGGTAGAGGAAGATAAAGTGTGCTTACTGAATCAAACTAAAACATGAAACTGGAGTTTAGTTTCATCCACTAAACCCAATCGTAGTCTTGAAATATTGCCCATAATACAAGCAGTCAAGAAATGCCTTCTTTGAAGACCATAGAAAGGGGATTATTTTTCCTTTGATATTGGCCAAATATTGAAAAGTTTCTTATTCAGAAATATCACTATTTGAACAGTTTGTAAGGAAAAGCAGGTAATGTACAGATGTTTAGATAGGATTGATAATTGGAATAGGCTACTAGATGAGTTAAACTTCAAGTTATGCTATACATTGAGTAACAGGGTGGTATCAATAAGAGTAGGTAAACATGCATAGAAGTGATGCTGCATTTCAAGAGAGACATACTAAGAAAAATCACTACCACACCACTTGCAGACATGCTATGGTGCTTCACAAAATTAAACTATAGGTAAGCTCACTGGTTTAAAACTTCACTGATTGAGGTGTAATGGAAAGGTAAACCCAAATCAAATTACAGAAACATGGGCTTATGAATGCAAGATAATCTGCGATTAGCCCCAGTAGATGATTGTGGAGTCGGCCAATGCCCTGGTTTGGGAACCAGCAGAGGCAGCTGAGAGGTGCTGCGAGGCTTGGTCTCACTCCAGCCGCAGGCCATTTTGAGGGCCAGCATCATGGAACCACGGGCTCAGATACTTTGATCTGAGTCAAAGTTCTTCCCTTTTAGGGATTGGGGGAAGCTCCTGATATGTAGCCACCTGCAGTGTGGGTTCTTCGGTTTCAGTGGTTGATGCAATGGGGGTACATTCCATGAGGCTCTCAGCCTAGGTAGGCCACAGTTGCATTTTTGGAGGTAGTGCCTGGAGTGGAGCCTCCATGCCCTTCTCCCTGCTGGCTTTCAGGCTCAAACCAGCTTTGCCACAAGACGAGCTTCTAACTTTGCCCAGAAACAGTACAAGATCCAACTGCTGCATCAAGTGCTCAATCGTGCCTTGCCGGTTCAGTTACTGAATATTAAACTAAACATACTCATTCACAACCATATGCATAAGGAGCTTACACTGTCCTATGCATAGAGAACCTTAAGGACTGTTCGAAGTAGGACATACATAGGTTATGTGTAATAAGTATAATACTTTATCATTTGTATATGAAAAGACAGTGTACAGTGGCATGAATTATTTAAATGTTTGTCAACCTGTGTGATAATATAAAAGTGACTTTTAATCTATCTAGTCTAATGAATAAACTGAATACATATTGTTATGCATAGTAAAACATAAACTACATAACGGGCAATAGTGAAATTCTCGTGAGACCTGTGAAATTACTCTATTCTTATTGAAAAAAAAAAATAGGTTATACATTTTAAATAAAAACTAATAAGTGTCCTGATAAAGTGCCAATTGGAATATAGTGATTGTAAATAATGCTATGTACATCCTAGGTAATAGTTTAGCAAAGCTTTGAAGTGTAGAATTACATAAATGTAACAATCATACAGAGGCATAATAAAATACTCTGTTCATATCAAGTGTGCCTTTAGGGTCAGCTGGGTGTGTCAAATTATGATAAAAATGTACACACGTAATAAAGATTTGTATGTCTATCAGGGCCTGGGGCTTTAGTTGCTGGGAGTTCTTTTATTACTATGAGTATTTTTTTCTTCTATTTGAGAGACTAATGATGCAGTTTCTATTTAATTAATTTGGGACAAATTTCACCTTTTTAAAAAAAAAATATATATATATATATATATATATATATAATTTTCATTTTCCGTTGGCTGATGAACCAAAATCTTTTTCCTAAATTATATAATTTATGTTGCAAATGCATGGAGAATAGGTGTGGGGTTAAAGATTCCCCCACCCCACCATCTGAAAGAGTTATACAGGGTATATTAGTCTTGGCCTCACACTTTTTAAGGTGTCTTGATAAAAGTTTATATTCCTTATCACCTTGTGGATATAAGGTTTGTTTTGTCTTTCTTAACGATTATTTGTGTCTGATATAACTGTATTTCATTTAACTTATCTCTTATTTAATTTGCCTGCTTTTTGTTTAAGAATTTTTTATAAAATTCTCTCCAACTGATGTCCTGTTAATTGAACTACGTTTTTGTTCTCTGTATTTTTTCAGGGAAGCTGAGAGTGATGTAAAGTGACCCTGGCCTGCAGCTTTTTGACCTACCCATATATATTCAGTCTGAATGTCTGAAGTCT
The DNA here is from genome assembly GCA_933207985.1 of Pelobates cultripes. Taxonomy (NCBI): domain Eukaryota; kingdom Metazoa; phylum Chordata; class Amphibia; order Anura; family Pelobatidae; genus Pelobates; species Pelobates cultripes. The sequence goes on from OW240912.1 coordinate 265,046,316, forward strand.
TATTCATCTGGATATAGTCCACCATTTTGTCTGTAATAAACTCTCTTAAAAGGATTTTTGTGCCAACAGGATGTAATTTAGTCTCTGCCTACGTGGGTGTTGTTCCAATAACACAGGTGCATCATGGTCTATAGTTGTAATATCTTTTATTATACACACTTTCATCTTCTGTAATGTTATTTTATCCAACATCAAATAATGTGAACTAGAATATTTTTTTTTTTTTTTTGTGGGCTTGTGAATTAATTGTAAAATTATTTGTATTAGTGTAGATTGATCGCCATCACCCAATAGCTAATTTTCCAACAATTTCCTACTCTGCGTCCTAAGGAAAGTCTTATATTTTCCCGATGCTATGTTAGTGCTATCCATTTCTGGATCTGAGATAACATTAAGATCTCCACATACAATAAGTAAACCTTCAATATAAGATTCTAATTTATTTAGAGTGCTTCTGCTATATTAGGCAGAATTAGATTTGGGAGCATATATATTGATTACTGTGTACATGATATTAATCGTAAGTACCACAAATAAATATCGACCTCTTTTTTTTTTTTTATATATATATACATTTAACATTAAGTACAAATAAATGATATAGTTGTTGGAGCAGTCGCATGAAGCATTATTTGAAACTGCCATACTGAAAAGTTTGGTATTATTTTTACTGTAGTGGAATTAGTTTCTTGTGTTCACAATACATCGGCAGCTGCCTTGCGTGCTTCCTCCAGCAACATCCTCCTCTTATGTGGACTCATGGATGTATTTACTACAAGGCAAACCAGGCATTTGCCTAGGGCTGCACTTTCACGGGGGCGCCAAAAAAATACCACCCCAAGCTCCCAGACAAATGCCTTGTTTGCCTCATGTTCTGGGGCTGTCCACCTTACTGTCAGTGTGTGTGTATGTCATTTTATGTTTATCTGAGAGTGTGTGTGTGTGGGGGGGGGATTTAGTCGTGCCTAGGGCAGCACAAATCCAAAATACACCACTGATGTGGAGTATTAAAGCACTTTGCATTAATTGTCATTATTTTTAGGGTCATTTCCTATTCCTTTCTTTCTGTTTTTGTCCCATTCCCTTCCTCCTCCATTATCTCCTTCCTTTTCTCCTGGTCTGTATCCATAATGATTCTCCTCTTCCCTACTTCCTTAGCCTCATCCCTGTTGATTTCCACTCTTAGAATTCACCTGCTCTTCATCACAATCCTCTTTTCCATATTTTAAGAACAAAATTTTTAAAAAGTACAAAAAATAGGTATTCCTTTGTGGAAACCCATGTATTTGTAAAAAATAAAATAAATTAAAAAGTAACAAAAAGTTCCACACAAAGTTGTGGATTCTGCAGAGGTTTGTCCTTAAAGGGAAACTCCAGTGCCAGGAAAACAATCAGTTTTCCTGGCACTGCAGGTTCCCTCTCCCTCCCACCCCCCAATCCCTGGTTGCCAAAGGGGTGAAAACCCCTTAAGTAACTTAGCAGAGGCACCGATGATGTCCCACGTCGCTGGTTCTCCCTCTGCGCCGCTCTTCCTTCTGACTGCGTCGGCCAGTGGGTGAGACTGATCCCACCTACCAGCCGAGGAGACCTAATGCGCATGCGCGGCAATGCCGCACATGCGCATTAGCGCTCCCCATAGGAAAGTATTGAAAATGCATTTCAATGCTTTCCTATGGGGAAATGAGCGACCCTGGAGGTCCTCACACAGCGTGAGGTCGTCTGGCGACGCTCTAGCACAGGTTTCCTGTGCTAGGAACCAGGAAGTGTCTAATAGACAGCCACTAGAGGTAGAGTTAACCCTGCAAGGTAATTATTGCAGTTTATAAAAAAAACTGCACTAATTACACTTGCAGCGTTAAGAGTAGTGGGAGTTGGCACCCAGACCACTCCAATGGGCAGAAGTGGTCTGAGTGCCTGGAGTGTCCCTTTAAGGAGAAAACTTCAAAAACAGTTATTGTAAAGGACATTTACCTCAGAACCATATGAGTACAAAACTGCAAGTTTTTTATTTAACAGTAATCTAAACTAAAAGGCAAGCTCAGTACCTTCCATGGAAGAAAGTTAAGAGAAAAGAAATACATTCTTCTCTTTTTCATTTCCTTCCATATTGAATTGGATTGGTAACTATAAAGTGTGCAGGTCATACAGATTTATAGTTTTGTAAAAAACAAATCATATATATATATATATATATATTGCCCAAATCACCCCCCTCATCAGTGTTCTGTACAATGGCATGAGCACTTCTCTCTTTCTACTGCTAATACCTCTCCCTATACAACCAAGCATTCTGCTAGCATTTCCTGAAATTCAGTGAGTGCAACTTTATTGCAGTGTGTACTTTCTGACCTTACTGTAACTAAACCCCCCATTACTTCTGCTTAAGTCAGATGTTATAAATTAGATTATAGTCGAGTGAGTGCAATGGATTCTATGTTAAGGAGGTGGACATATCACTGACTTTAAGCAATAACAGGAAGTAGCCATCTGATGAGCAGAGACTATAGGTTGGGCAGGAGGGAGGAAAAAAAAAGAAGAAAAAAAAAGGAAGGAGCCTGCAAATACAGGCAGTAACTAACAATTCTGTGAGCCAATCAGGATCCTAGGAGAGTTAGCAGTGCACATACCTGTTACTCTATGTTGTCCACACAGTTTTATGGAAGGCCTACCAAAAGTCCTGATTTCTGGGTCCTGCCCTGCTATCCATATTAGATCCCCGATATCCCACATCTTGGCACACCATGAAACTGTCCTCCGACAGCACAGAGTGAGCACATCTTTAGACATGCATGCACTGTGTACAATAGTACCCTGCAGAGAGGACTTCAGCATCAGGAGAGGCTCTTGCAGGTTGGGGGCCAGCTAAACCGAATAAACACTGAAGTTTCTTGGCGTTCCTAGTTGCCGTTAACTCTTTCTCCAGACAGCCATCTAACAGAGCTCTGACTGCAAAACATTAAACATTACAAACTCTGGTAAAGCACACAGGTGACAAGCCACAGACTGCACAGCGTAGGGTGTACCGGATAGTTTTATCTTGGAATACAGGACAAAACAAGAATACATACTGGCATCACTCCACAGAGCTCAGGTGCTACTGATTGCGGTGTGCAACACAACTTGATTGGTAAAACACAGTTATTTGCACCACAGTCCTTTCTTAGCAGGCATGACACATCATGATTGGCTTATCATACTGAATAATGTTAATAGGAGTCAGATTATTCAACCTTCGTACGAATACACCGCATCCATTACCTCACTGATCTAACAAATAGCTACCAAAATAGCTAACTATGGGGTCAAGGGGGCCCAAGCAAATGCTTGCCCAGTGTACAATCAATATTAAATTAATATCTTATGAAGTTACAGTACCATATGAGACACAACCATTTCAACTTTTAAAAAGTTTACTAGTTCAAATTACCCTATAAAGTCCTACACTGTCTTAAAGTAGACACCCCAGGTTATCTAAAATGCTATATTTTAGATCTTGTGGAGCCCTTCTATACTAGCTTTATCAAGTGGAGTTGTAATAGGTATTTTGTTTCTGCCTTTTCCACACTCATTTATCATACATGTATCTGTTGTACAGGCGTATGCAGATTGGCACCCGCCTGATTTTCTGTCTTCCATGGCTGCGACCCTTCGACGATGTTGATCGTGCATGATGGTTTGGTTACCATGAACACCTCCTTTTTGTCTTTATGTTTCACTGCCAGACGTTCTGCTTGACAGTATATACGGAATAAACTGTTTGTATCCCAGTCATCTCTTGTACTTCATTGGGGACTCATGAATACAGATATTGTTTAGGGGGATAGTATGACTTGCAAATTTTGATTGAATGGGGAAATTAGGGGACAAATTTTAAACAAGTTTTCATACTGTATATGACGTTTCTGCAGAAACTTAGTGTTGTCATCATAGTGCCTAAATTACAGTATCATTTCATAATGGGCTACTTCAACAAGATTTGTTTGACCAATATAACTGTATAACTGGCTTCTTTATTATATACATTAGTATTGTGAGTACTCAGAATTGTTTTACTTTAGGTAAATTGGTGGGGTACCCCATCACTTTTTTGGCAATGCGCTATGCAAGGTTCTGGGTAATATTCTGCTTAAATATTAGTCTTGGTGACAATCTCCCCTAAAATATCAAGGGTAAAATCATAAGAGGGACTCTAATGATTGAGTCATGGGCAGTGCTAGGAGAGTCCGTTATTTCTGTTGTGGGTCCTGAATAATCATGTAAATAACTGCAGTCAGCCTCCTCTGCCTTAACCTTTCCAAGCGTTGTTAACAACTTAACCCTTTAAGGACACATGACATGTGTGACTTGTCATGATTCCCTTTTATTCCAGAAGTTTGGTCCTTAAGGGGATAAACAAGATAAAACAAAGCAAAAAAACAACAACTTTTAAACCCCAACACAAAATGAATAAAAGTTATCCCCTAAGAGTTCCAAAAATAAAAATAAAATAACTTCCGAGGGTAAAACAATAAAATAAATAAAAAGACATTATATATATATATATATATATATATATATATATGCAAAAATAATGGGGGTTTAGTTACAGTATATGACCATAGATTGCATAAGCCTGCCACAACGTCAATGTACCCCATCTTTGGCAGGTCCTACTCTAACAGCCTAATATCTGCTCTTCTGAGATTAACCCATTTACTTGGGGGAAAATTCCATCTGGGGCTCTCTGCAGTACATAGAATGTGACAGCGGATAAGAACGATTCGGCCCATCTAGTCTGCCTAATTTTCTAAATACTTTCATTAGTCCCAGGCCTACTCTTATAGCTAGGATAGCCTTATGCCTCTCCCACGCATGCTTAAACTCCTTTACTGTGTTAACCTCTACCACTTCAGCTGGAAGGCTATTCCATACATCCACTACCCTCTCAGTAAAGTAATACTTTGTGATATTATTTTTGAACCTTTGCCCCTCTAATTTAAGACGATGTCCTCTTGTTGTGGTAGTTTTTCTTCCTTTACATATAGTCTCCTCCTGTACGGTGTTAATTCCCTTTATGTATTTAATGTTTCTATCATATTCCCCTTGTCTTGTTTTTTCTCCAAGCTATACATGTTAAGATCCTTTAATCTTTCTTGTAAGGTTTTTCCTGCAATCCATGAACCAGTTTAGTAGCCCTTCTCTAAACTCTCTCTTATGTACAAGGTTAAATAGGGCCCTGGAATGAGACAACTTCATCTCATTAAGTTGCCTGGGTGTAGTGTCCCTGTCGCCTTTAGTTCTGCAATGCAAAACAGTCGTTTTAAAGAAACTGCAAATTTTACATTACAGTGCTCAAACGGCTTCTAATAGCTGTGTACCAGACAGTGACTAGAGGCACTTCCTGCAGTTTCACCAGTTGGACTCTGTGAAACGATGGTGGACGTCCCCACGGTTTGCACGAGGGCATCCAATGTCTTCAAAACCCCAGAGGAAATCATTGAGGCAAGGCTTTCCTATTGGGAAGGCCTAGTGCGCATGAGGTGCTCATTGCGCATGCGGGTTAGGCCCCTCTCATTGGCTGACACTGGCAGGAGGAGGAGTACGACCCAGCACTCAGGGACATCAGCGCTGGAAACAGGCAAGTAAAAAAAAAGGGGGGGGACGGGACACTAATGTTAGGAACACATCTTTATATTCCTAACCCTGAAGTGTTCCTTTAAAGAAGGACTCTAGGGGTGCGGAGCCTAGCAGCCAAGCCGAACCGCCACACATCAGAGGAGCTCCTCACAAAAACGACTGAATTAAGCTCAAAAAGCCACAATAAACCCTAAAATTGCCTACCCTTCAGCCCACAGGAAAAGGGTTTACCAGAGAGGAAGTGCTTCAGCGAGTCCACGGTGGACAACAAACGACATACCAGGGATTGACCTGAGGCCCATAAGCCAGGTCCAGCACTACACAACATGGCGGACGCCACGTGCCAGCCAAAACACAGAGCCTCATTGCCGCCGCTCTTGGAGTGGCTGGACCGCCTGCTGGCCGACTTTTGGGCTCTCTACAACAGCACCACCACCGGCAATCTCACGGACCGTCGGGCCAAGACCAGCGGCTCCAGGAGAGGGCGCAACTACAGCCTGAAAGGCTGGGAGGAGAAGGCGGGAGACTAGACACAAGCCATGGTGGGTCAACAACAGACTCCCAGCGGTGCGTTACCCACCTGACAAGCAGCGAGCTCCGGGTCTGCCCGCCTGAACCCCCCTCTCCCTCATGGGGACCATCAACCCTCCCGGGCGAAGACATCCCGTCAGACACCCCCAGACACGACTCAGCCCAACACCTCTGCTTGATAGAGATGGGAAGCCAGGGGGGACCTTACCAAATCGCCTCGACCGCAGACCCCAGCCACCACCAGCTCCACAACCCCAGCCGGAGACAACAAGCCCAAAGCAGGCTCACCACAGGTCAGGGGACTTTTGCCACCTTACCCTCAGACCACATCCCAGCTGGGAACTGGAAGAACATCGACTGGTGCGAGCCCCATCGAGCACTACTTGGGGCACCAAACCTAAAGCTGATGGGGAATCAGTTAAACCGCCCGACCTGGACTTGGCATCACCTAATAAGAACGCTACACATTAGGCTCACCACGATGTGTACACTTAAATGAGGCCTGCACCTGAGCTAGCCATCTTACTAGCAAGCAACATATTTTGAATAATCGCTAGAAATAGCTTAATCATCAACATGCAGAAACTCATAAGCAACTACCAGAACACCTTTCACTAGCATAATCTGCAATAGGAACACCTTACTCTATAGCACTAAACATATATTACTCTGCTATGTTTAATCTTGTAATTTACCTTCTATATGCAGCAACATAGAACATAAGCAATGTTATTATATATAAAACTGTGCAGTATCCACTAATGTCTAACTACTGTCAAGCTATGTCGAAAAATGCTTATCCTAGCTGTTGTGGCATTGTAAGCTAGATTTGATTTATCTATGCACAAATAAAATAAAGAGTAAAAAAAAAAAAAAAAAGGACTCTTAGCATTGCATATGGTGTAAGAATTCCTCTGACGTTGTTCTAGCGTAGGTGTTATAACAGTTTTTGTATGGTAACACTTAGCTGGGTCCCATGGCTCACACACCCACTACAGATATTACTAAAGTAGAAATATTTAGTTATTAAATTTTCCCATCTTAAAAAGGAATTTATTAGCCGAGTGTTTCAGCTAACGTTCTTTGCCAATGAGTTCCATGCAAATAGAGACAAACTTGATATAAAGTGGAAGTTCTTCTTCCACAGTAGATCAATCAGAGGAGAGACGTCCGGATGACCCAGGTGACTGTCAAACGATTTAACCTAAGATGGTGCTTAAAGTAATCTTTTAAGGCTTTAACACGTATTGTTGTGCTTGTCATGTATTTTGACAACAGATTAGTGTAAAATCAACAATGTAAATAATTGAAAACAACATTTATTCAAAAGCATATATGATGCATAAAGAATTATAAGGAGCATACATCTATAAAAATACTTTATCATATTAGATACCAAAAGCAATACCTATATAAAGCAAAACACAAATCATGTTAACAGCTTAGCAATAGGGATTCTCAAAGTATCTTCGCCATCTAGGAGAACTTTACACAAATCAACAAACTATAAAAAGTATGCTGTTTTTAAAGTGCCTTTGTTAGCAAATATCAGCAATGATACACTCATCAACACTTGAAAATAAAAAAGCCTTTACAAATGTAACTTAAAAAAAAAAAAAAATAAGTTAGTCTGCTACAAATTATTTTTATTTTAACTAAAAAAATCTAGCTTCAATGGCACCTATACATAGTATAAATGTATGTGAAGCTATATTTCATATACAAAAGCACTTTGCATACCTTGGTATATCCCTGAATGGAGCCTGGACATATGGCTCAAAATAAATAAATTTAAAAATATAAAATTACTGCTGGTGACGCTTTAAAAAAAAAAAAAAAATTTATTCAGACTTTACCCTCTTGTTCTTCCACCTTAACATCATTGGGGAGTATGCAGTCAGGGTGCAAATTAGCAAGAAATAACAAATAGAACAAACATTTCAAAATGTAACTTTGCAAAGCCGGCTTAGTAGCAATATGATATAAATATTTAAAGCACTCTAGTGGTTATGGTGCTTCGGGTATTCCGTTAAATACAGAACTTACACAGAGGGCTATGAGGCAGCATTCAGAATTTTGCAATATCAGCATTGCCACTAGAAACAAATTACAACATTTATTTGAGATGGCACAATTCTTTAATCACCAAACAATGCTCAAATGTGCCTAATAATACTGGAACTTGTATGAAGCTACTTAAACATAAGTGATATAACAGTGATTATATTTACTTAATAAAAAAGACGCAGTTAGTGACATACAAAAATTTGTGAGATGAAAGGATAAAAAAAAAAAAATTCAAGCACCAGAGCCTCTACAGTTCACTGTAATGGTTATGGTGCCAGGAGTGCCCTGGAGAACTCCTAGCGTAAGTAGTCAAACAGTTTAAGAACCGTTACATACCAGACCCCTCTGCCCCCAATGCCCGCATTACATAGGGCAAAATAACCTAGATGTCCCCCTAAGCTATGCATACTCTGATACAGGGCTGAACTAAGTGGATTAGTGAGAATGCCAGGAAAAATGCCAATGGCCAAGTGGTGAAATTAATATTAATCGTAAGGGAATATGATTTAGCATGATTTCTGTGAAAAAAAATAAAAGGACACTGGAGCTTTGATATCGCTTATCCACTTTCATTAAATGACTTTTGTGTTTGCAGATTAACATGTATCAGCATGACACTGCCCTCTATTTCCAGATTACTTGCTGGATTTTGTAGAGTTAGACATACATTTGAAGCCAGATAGCCAGCCAACTCCAGTGTTTTTGGCTGACAAAGGTTCTGAGAAATGATTTTACACCCATGGTCTATTATAATGTTCTCTGAGGTGGCATGCCTTCTGCAATGGTTCAAATATGATGCTTAAACCTCTGGTAGAACTTAAAGACTTGCGTGAACATTTGGGAAGAACATCTAAATTACATGCTTAAAAAACATACCACCCAAAAAAAATTACACAATGATATATCTCAAAAACAAAGAATTAGAAACTTAATGAGCTGTAGTATTACATAAAATAAGCATACTGGGAGACATATTTGGCACAACAAACTTCTGCCACTAGACCAAGTACATACAACATTGAGTGTCTGCTCTGAAACCAGAAACCTCTTTAACATAAAAATTACTCTGTGCTATTGTGCAACTCAATCTTGTGAATAAGCAGCCCGAACGAGAAGTTCATAAAATGTGGTGAGCCCCTAACCAATCTGCTTTCTAGCTGATACAGTCTGATGTTCTTGCATGTTTTGGCTTTTTAAAGACAGTTTTTTAAAATTTAATAAGCAACTTCATAACAGTTCCCGCCACATTAAATAGAAGCATGTACAATTAACAGATTCCCACTGGTATGTGTGAGAGATACTTGTAATTTATAGTTCTATGTTATTCTAATCGGGCTAGATTTACCCTCCTTGCTACCCCAAGGCCAGTATCCCATGCACCCTCAATTTACAGTGAGGAGAAAAAAAAATATTTGATGCCCTGCTGATTGTGACCGTTTGCCCACTGACAAAGAAATGGTCAGTCTATAATTTTAATGGTAGCTGTATTTTAATAATGTGAGACAGAATAACAAAAAAATAAATCCAGAAAAAGACAAGTCAAAAAAGTTATAAATTGCTTTGCATGTCAATGAGTGAAATAAGTATTTGACCCGTTATCAATCAGCAAGATTTCTGGCTCCCAGGTGTCTTTTATACAGGTAATGAGCTGAGATTAGGAGCACTCTCTTAAAGGGAGTGCTCCTAATCTCATTTTATTACCTGTATAGCAGACACGTGTCCACAGAAGCAATCAATCAGATTACAAACTCTCCACCATGGCCAAGACCAAAAAACTGTTCAAGGATGTCACGGACAAGATTGTAGACCTAGACATTGCTGGAATGGGCTTCAAGACCATCTCTAAGCATCTTGGCGAGAAGGTGGCAACAGTTGGTGCTATTATTTGCAAATGGACGAAACACAAAATAACTGTCAGTCTCCTTCAGTCTGGTGCTCCATGCAAGATCTCACCTTGTCGAGTTTCAATGATGATGAGAACGGTGAGGAATCAGCCCAGAACTACACAGCAGGATCTTGTTAATGATCTCAAGGCAGCTGGGACCATAGTCACCAAGAAAACAATTGGTAACACACTAAAAAAGGACTGAAATCCCGCAGCGCCCGCAAGGTCCCCCTGCTCAAGAAAGCACATATACAGGCCCATCTGAAGTTTGCCAATGAACATCTGAATGATTCAGAGGAGAACTGGATGAAAGTGTTGTGGTCAGAGAAGACCAAAATCGAGCTCTTTAGCATCAACTCAACTCACCATGTTTGGAGGAGGAGGAATGCTGCCTTTGACCCCAAGAACACCACCCCCACCGTCAAACATGGAGGTGGAAACATTATGCTTTGGGGGTGTTTTTCTGCTAAGGGGACAGGACAACTGCACTGCATCAAAGGGACGATGGATGGGGCCATGTACCACCAAAATCTTGGGTGAGAACCTCGTTCCCTCAGCCAGGACATTGAAAATGGGTTGTGGATGAGTATTCCAGCAGGACAATTACCCAAAACACACAGCCAAGGCAGCAAAGTACTAAGTCGAAGGGTTCAAATACTTAATTCAATCATTGACATGCAAATTAATTTATAACTTTTTTAACGTGTTTTTCTGGATTTTTTTTTTAATTCTGTCTCTCACTGTTAAAATACATCTACCATTAAAATTATAGACTGATCAATTCTTTGTCAGTGGGCAAACGTTAAAAATCAGCAGGGGATCGAATACTTTTTTCCCCTCTCTGTAGTTATATATACAGTATTTGATTGCATGCTTTTACAAAACTAGTTTCGTGTGAATGTGACTAGGTTGGTGGTTGGATGATAAGTGGAATAGAGCTGGGAGAGGGTATGTGTGGAGGCTACTTGTCGTGTTGTATGTTTGTAGGAATGCTGCTTGTGGGGTTGCCTGTCTGAGGGTCGCTGCATCTTGTATTGCATTTATGGCTGTATTGGGGGAATATGGCTTTGGTGTGGGTTAGTGTTATAGTGGGAATATAGGGGCTGTAGTGGGAGAATTATGGCTATAGCTGGTAAATAAAAGCCCCACAGTGATGGTAGGGATTATGGTGGGGTGGATAGTGGCTATGGTAGGGGGATGGGGTAGTTGATATGGTAGGGGGGTTAGTGGCTATAGTGGAGAGGATAGTAGCTATCGTGGACGGATAGGGCTTATAGCATAAGAACTGGAGCTGTAGTGGGAGGTTAAGGACTACAATGATATAATGGGGGCTATGCTGGGGTGACACTGAAACCCAAGGAAGCCATCCACACTGCTAGATATACACAGAAATGCAGAATAAGTGACAAGAGCTAGAGAGAGGTGAGAGGGGCTGTGGTGGGGTCACAGAGATGGTCATGGGAGGATAGGAACTATTGTGGGGAGGACAGTGGCTGTAGTGGGTGACAGGGCTATAATGGGGTGACACAGGCTGTGGGGGTATAAGGGCTGCAGTGGGGGAACAGGAAGCCGTACAAAAGTGTATTCCCTCTTCCAGAGGCTTACCTTGGCGCCAGGGAAGGGGAAATCTGATTCTTTGGTAGTCAGGTGGGAGATGCAGCATGTCTGTATCCCCAGTGGGGTGCGGACAGCTCCTTCTGGCTGGCACCAGGAAATGTATGAGAGCATTGTTGCGGTAACCTCAGTGGAGCTAAAATCTGTGTTTTTTGCAAGCTGTTTTTAGATATACCCACAAATTAAAAATGCATAATTTAATGCATGCATGTTTTCATTGGAGGCATATCTACTACATTGTGATTCATTTTTTAAATTTGGACAACGGAGTGTACCTCTAAATGAAATGGGCCAGCATTATGTGTAACTGTTAAAGTTGCCATCTATCTAGCATATTACCGCCATATTGGTTAAAAGGGAATTTAAAGCCAAAAGTATGCCTACGTAAACAATTTATTCCCTTAGTTTCCAGAAATGTGACAATTCTGGCCATGACAAGAAATTTTTAGCCACAACTGTTGTATGGCCACGAACGGTTTAATAAATACCAACTTTAAAAGCAGTTGTTCTCAAACAGTGGTCTACGGACCCTCATTGTTACTCTGAACAAAATAAGTGTTTATGGAAAGACGGGAGATGTGAAAGAGGTAGATAGTTGAAAAAAACAAGTTCTTCACTCTTTGTAAACTTTGTTTTACATCAAGTTTTCATATATGTTTTGGCTTTTGTTTAAGACTTCAAATGACATGGTGGAAAGACGTAAAACAACTGAGAACCAGCTTATTAAAGTACATGCCGCAGTCCCATCTAATTCTAAGTATATACATATACATTCTGGGCTGGAATGGTGAATTAGCTGCCCTAAAATTACGGCTTCTCAACATGTAAGCACAGAGTTCAATAAACCATGTTCCTTCACGTTTTTCGTGTGTGATTGCTATGGAAAATATCCACTGACGTTTCATAACAAGGTCTCAAATCGTAGTCGCAATAACCAATAGAAAATCGACCCTTAAAAGAGAAGAAAAGTGCATTATTAATTTCTCTCATCACAAGTCCATGTGAGTGATGATACAGTACTTACGCTAGCCAACTTGAAAACAGCTATAATGCATGAAACACTAGTAGAAATAAGACATGTAATGCCATTTTATCAGTAAATCAGTGAACATTTTAACAAAAAGAGACGCTCTTAATTATTAAAGTCTAATTCCTGAATATCTTATACATTATAAGTCAATCACTAACTTTTTTCTTACAATGCAATAAAAAAAAATTGATTGTATCTAAATATTTAGATTCACTTTTTTTCACACACTTTTTCAATGAATTTGGTACTATAATTTTGTACATTGGTAAACAATCAGGCCAGATATATCAAGTATAAATCCGCTTCACATAGAGAAGGTTTGACACAGTAGTGAACCTTCCCTGCAGTTGCTTTCTTACCTATATATGTAATAAATCACTGGTTAAAGTGATAAGATATACCAGGAGCTAGTATATTAGTAACAATAAGTGCAAATGATACAAATTGTATAAAACAGATACTTCATCCAAAATAGATCCAAATGTGCAAGTTCATAAAAACTGAAATCAGATGAAATAAGTCCTCATAATAGTCCACATATGTAGCAAAGGGGGAATTCACACACTATTGTGTATATAGAAAATACACAGCTGTGGGACCCTATTGCAAAAATAATATTATTTACTGGAAAATAAGTAAATAGAAATAAAAAGTAAATAAACATAAAATAAATAGAAAAACAAAAAAGCAATACAGTACCTTGGACAACTGTATGCTAAAGGATGAAAAAAGTAATACTAGATAAGTAGTGAAAAAAGGAGGGAAAATGCTTCTATATAGACAGTTTCAAGTCCTTAATAGAATTCAAATCTGTAGATCAAATACAAATAGTAAAAAACAATAAATAAAAGTACCAACAGTGTGCTCCAACACTCTTAAAGCTGTCTCTTGCAATAGGTCTCCTGATGGCTGAGTTTTGTGGGAGCTGCAGTCTTTGCTGAAGGATACCTAGCAAGTGAATTCAGCGTGCGGTTCAGTGTCATTATTTTTTATATAGACAGTAGTGTGTGAATTCCCCCTTTGCTACATATGTGGACTATTATGAGGACTTATTTCATCTGATTTCAGTTTTTATGAACTTGCACATTTGGATCTATATCATAGATCCTTTATATGAACTATTTGCCATCTTTTAGGGGATCAGCAACTAAGTATTTCTTTATTTTGGATGAAGTATCTGTTTTATACAATTTGTATCATTTGCACTTATTGTTACTAATATACTAGCTCCTGGTATATCTTATCACTTTAACCAGTGATTTATTACATGTTTTTTCCTAGAGAGGATTCGTGACCTCTTTTTTTTTTACCAGTTATTGAGCTAGTTATTTTTTTTGTATTCATCTTAATTAATTTCTCTTCTTTTACTCCCTCGACCCCTGGTACTGGTTTATTCAATTGCTATTTTAAGCTACTGGTTTATTGTGCTTTTCATTCTATTGATACACTGTGTTCCTTATATTTTTATTACTTGTATACCAATATATCTGCCTCCTTAGGAGTTTGTGTGTTGTGTTTGTGTGTGGGCTGTTCGTATTATTTGTATGAGGGGAGGGTTATTCTGCATTTCTGTGTATATCTAGCAGTGTGGATGGCTTCCTTGGGTTTCAGTGGGGACCAGGCTGGCCAGGAAAAATATTAGCAGATATCTGAAATTTCACTGGGACTCCTGATAGGCCAAAGCCTGTTTGGCTCTGGCAGCCTTGAGTGCCGTGCATGGCACATGTGCCATAGGTTGCCTACCCCTGGTGTAACATATACTAATTTCATCTTTGCCTTCCAAAGAATTACCTTGTACATTTGTGTTTGGGTGGAATGAACACAGCTGTTGGAGTCGGTCCTCTAAAAGCTGGCCTCAGTTGACACTGAGGCTGGCTTTGGAGTTTGAGCGTTCGGTATTGTTCTGTGTATTGGTTCCATCTCTCCCATGCTTCGAAATTTGGAGGGCGGAAGTGCCTTTCGCGCCATGATTTCATAGTGTTTTGTTATATTAATTTGGTCAATACATTCTTGGGTGTTAGGGGGGGGGGTTTGTAGCCAGTGTCGGCTAATGGTCAGTGCTGCTATTATTATATGGTATATTATATATAGTTGATATTTAGAGTTCTTTTCAGGAACTAGCGGCAAACTTAACACTGCAATGTAAACATTGCAGTTTATTTGAAACTGCTCAATTTTAGATTGCAGGGTTAATTGGTCAGGGACACTGCACCCAGCCCACTTCAATGAGCTGAAGTGGTCTTGGTTCCCTTATTGTCCCTTTAATAATATTAATGAGAACAACCAAAATGCAGGGATCTACAGGACTCTGTCACCTTTATAAAACTATGCAACTAGGCAATGTTGATAGGGTCAAATACTTATTAAAAAAGCACTATGTGCGTTATAGCCTGTATAGCATAATATCTTTATCATTGCTTGTAGTAATGTCTTATAACTTGTATATTGTAGCTGATAATGGTGTAAGCCAATATTGTAGCAAAGTGTGGAGATGCTGATAACAAATACAAGAAATAGGACTGCACTGTAAGCAAATACATTTTAAGTATTTAATTTAATCCATGAGCACACTCACCTGAGGCTTCTTAAAATAGTCAAGTCCTCTTCCAATCTTAATCAACCAACCATTGTTGAACCTGCAGTTGTGAATGTTATACATCATTAATATATATTAAGTTGGAATCCTTAGGCAAAGTTTAATTAACACTAGTCTGCATGTTAAAGGCAGACATATGATTTATACCTACCTAATTTCTCGATCGTGGATGGACGAAGAGAAAGTGACATCCAGTGTTACACCATAATCCAGCAGGGAATTCTTGATCTCTTGCAAGCCACTGCGCTGCTGATCTTTACCATTTTCCTGATCCAATACATAGTAGCTTAAGGTTACACTTTATGGTTTGATAAAGAGTCATTATTGTTAGAATATATATGGCTGTGCTAAAACGATTATTTTCCTGCAAACTATACTTATTGATCATTTGAAAACAGAATGTTCGGGTATATTAAGAAGAGTCTCTATTATAAACTGCCCATTAACAACAAATCATAATTTGCTATATTACTTCTAATTCATAGTGAATATTTACTTACTCAAAAGAAGACAAAGTCTTATTAAATAATTGTCTAATGTACATTCCGAAAAAAACTAATGAAATCTAGATAATGCTTACCTCATCTCTGGAAGTTAGTAGGTTAATTTGTTTGACTTTTGAAGGCCCTTTGATAAGCATTTCGCAGAAACGTAAAAAGTTATACAGCTGAAAATACAGAAATAGATGCACAGGCAATAGTGAGGGATAAAACAAATGCACCTAGAAAATGCAAAATGCCTTCCAAACTATATACCTACCTGGTGCACATATCGGATGTAAGGATCTTCTACCCACACTTCTGTGAGCATTTCATTTATGTATGGCTTGAATAAATTTTCATAGCTATAGCCTGTTGAATTTTCTAAAATCTTGATTTGCTTATGATATTTTCCTTCTGTAAAAAAACAGACAAAAAAAATTTAAAAATTAGAATGTACTGATATATATGGCATTGGAATTGCTTTAGAATGATCCCCTTCACATATGTATATACACATGAAACACCAAGCCCCATTATTAAATTAGACTGTAAGTAATATTTAGAAAGAGTAGTTCTGAGCCAGAGTTTCATTCTAATGATTCCCCTGGTGATAATTACAGATTGAGCATTCTGAAATAGAATTGCTATATATAAATACAGCTGTTTTTATCATGGAATGATCCACTGGGTGCAGTAACATTATATACTGCAACAATACCCCTTAGCTGTATTTTTCAACTGTTGGAATGACAGCCTGGCTGTAATAACATACCTCCCTACTTTGTAAAGTAAAAATGAATGTAGGAAATGGTGTAGGTAGGCTATGCATTGGATGGCGGGTGGGGGGCATGAAGGTGACTGTGGGCTGTGTGAGTCTGGATTTGCATGGCTGCTCAAGTACTAACGGGTTGCCGAAGTGCACTTTGCCCTGGACTGTGCTTATTGGGGACATTTATTTGGTGTGCTTAGAAGCAGGACATCAGGGAACAAACCCAGGATGGCTGGATAGGAGCCCCAAATCTGAAGTGCCCTTCCAAAACTAGGGCTGTTGGTAGGTATGCAGGGGAAATAACTTCTAAGAGAGGTGTAAAGCATTAAAAGGAACCACCAAAGCACTTTAGCTTGGTGAACTGCTTTATGTGTGAAAATTGTTCTCGTTTTACAAACAGTGCAGATTTCAATCTAGATTGGCACTTTTATATATTAGCATGGTTATACTGTAGCTGTCAATCAGACAAACAGTCTTTTCCTGTTACTCACTAAAGCTAAACTCAAAAGGAAGAGATTGGGAAAGTTTACACCTCTGTATGGTGGGTGGGGAATTGCTCGCCCAGGCTCTGTGTCTGTGCTGGCAGTGTAGTGCTGTGCTGACCCGGGCAGGCAGCAGACGTACGTGACGTGATGACGTGACGCGTGCGAGAGGTGGGAGTGTCCGGAGGAACGGTGAGCGGGCAGAGAAGCGGGGGAGGAAAGTATCCACGCTGAATATGTTTGGCGGCTGTAAGAAAAGAAAACGCTGCTGCGACAGAGGCCGATAAGGAGAACAGTAATCAAACTCAAACTCATACACTGAGTATTTAAGCTTTGGTTGAGCTGCTACACTCCGCTCAATAAAACAAAGCGCGGAAAAAAAAAAATTGATAAAAGAGATAAACTGCCTTCGAGATATTTTCATGAGCTGCTGGCATACTGAAAAGCCAGACAAAGATAAAGACAGATAAAAAGTAAAGGAGGACTTCTTTATAATAATGAGATGGAAGCTGTAAATCTTGTGAGTATTGCAAAGTGAATTTCTCCCTAACCTCTTGATAAACTGCTTATATCTTAGACATATTTAAAATTCATACATTCTGTTTGACAACTGAGAGTTGCAATTAAAGCAAATGACAAGTTGAGGCTGATATATAAGCCTAATCAAATAAAAAAAAAAAAGGGGGCAGAAAGAAAATAAAAGAAAGGATAAAGAAAGCAGAGAAGAAAAGGAAAAGAGGGAAGAGGAAGGGAAGGGAAAGAAAAGAGAAAGGAAAAAGAAAAAAGAAATATAAAACAAACATTAAAACTGGCTTTAATAAAGGCAAGTAAGCTAAAACAACTGCTATAATAAGTTCCGAGAGGTACAAGCAGTGAAATTGCTATTACTAAATATACACATACTTTTTTATATAAGTAGAGTAAAGAAGAAGAAAGAAGAAAGAGAAGGGAAGCAAAATATAGCTTGACAGTTTTTTTTTGTTTTTTGTTTTTTTTTTAAGAATGGCAACTAGAAAAACTGCTATGGAAAAAAAGAAAGAAAATAAGGAAAATAAGTCAGTTCATCCAGTAGAAAAAAGGATGTCCGGTTTCTTTTCGACCCCATCAAAAGACATACAAGAACGTAAAAGTGATAACGAAACAAATCCAGTAAATATTCTTAACACCAATATGGATCCTTCAATGATGCAAGAATTATCATCAGTTCCTGAAACAATGAAAGAAATTCTACAGGATCAGCTTAAATCACTACTAGAGGCTCAATTCAATATGCTAAAACAAGATATGCTTAAGAGTCTTGAAGATATAAAACAAGATACTAACAGAATTGCTATATCAGTGCAAGCTATGGAAAAAAAAATTGTCTTGTTCGATAATCAATTAGGCACAGTTAATGAAACAGTGCAATCATTAACAAATAAAACTTTAATCTTGGAACATAAAATAGCCGCCCTAGAAGACAGATCAAGACAATTTAATCTAAGACTTAGAGGAATACCTGAAGATATAACAACAGAGAAATTAAAAGATTATTTATGCTGTCTATTTAAAGAAGTCTCTCCTGAGATAACTGATTATCAAATAGAAAAATTTCATCGAATACGAAAACCTAACATAATTGCAGCACATCTCCCAAGAGATGTTATAGTGAGCTTCTGTTCACTTTCAGCTAAAAACAACTTGATTAAAGCCAGACGTACTAACCCTTTAGAAAATTCTGTCTATAAAGATATATACTTTTTGCAAGATCTATCTTATTTTACTAGAACATGGAGGAAGTCTTTCTCAACTCTTATGGATTTTCTGAGGAAAAAAGACATTAGATTCCAGTGGAATACTCCGGCTTCCTTGAAATTCACTTGGAGACAAGAAAGACTTTCCTTCACTGACTCGGAAGAAGCGAAAAGTTGGTTAGCAAGAATTCAAATATGAAAACAACTAGACTGCGGAAGTAGAATGAAAAAGGAAGGAAGAAAAGAGAGAGAAAATTTTTTTAATTTTTTTTTTTTTTATCCTATGATATATGTAATCTTTCAATATCAACTATAAGAAGGAAGAGAATCTATTATCATAACAATATATAAGAAAAGTAGTTCTCATATGCATATAGTTGAAACTCAGGCTATCTGCAATGCATAACAATAGTACCTTCTATATTCTATGTGCATACTGTTGCAGTTTGGGATATTTGTAACGTATAAAAGCACATGAAAACAATGTGAAGTTGTTGAAGTAAAAAGAGACACAATAGTCATCATAAATATCTGTTCACATATTAGTTAAGAGGGCCGTAGGGAGGGAGAAAGAGAAAAGAAACGAAAAAGGGGATTACCCAATAGGCTGTTAATATATGGATGAATGGGAATAACGTGATAGATTATGTTATAAAATAGATGTTTGTAATACTCTCCATTCAACTTTCATTTAAACTTTATTTAAGTTGTTCATTAAGGTGTTTTTTTGTTTTTTTTTATAGTAAAAGAGGATAAAATTCGTTGAAATTATTTGCACTTATATTAGCAAGAAAAGGGGAAGGGAAGAGAAAGAGAAAGAAGATAGAATGGAAAGATAGATTCACTAAGGAGTTTATTTTTTAGAAATAAAGGTTTTATTTGTAGTATATGACACATGTAATTATAATTAACACTAATAAGAAATAATGAGTTGGTTTAATAAGGATAAATTTGATAAAAACTAAATCTGTTTATAGGTACACAAGATTGAATTAGAAAAATTGTATGGATTGACCCATTTATCACTGCACATAAAGGGAACAGAAAGGAGAGATAGGGAAAAAGAAAGGTCACACGGAAATAATGTAATGGAACACGATGATAAATGGATTATTATAAATATTTTTTACTTAATTGACACTTATTTCATAATGGTTATATTTAACTGATTGATCAGGTTTTTTTTTTTCTCTCTCCCTCTTGTTCTAAAATAGATTGAAGGGTTTTATTATATAACATCGCCCAAATCCGGACAGTCCTACTTAGTGTCTATTTAATAGACATAGGACTAGACAGACTCTCCTGTCGGTGAGTCAATAGTCTATGTGCTTAAGGAGGATGATATCCTCCTATAGTTTTAGATATATGTTTTTTTGTTTTGTGTGTGTTTGTGCAGCAATAGAGGAACAAAGGGAAGTTTACTATCTCGAGATGAAAGGAAAGAGATTTGAGAAACTCTAATGATAAGAATGTTAACTCTTAATGTCCAAGGTATGAATACAATAACAAAAAGGTCTTTAATATATAAATATTTAGTCACTGAACATATTGATTTGGGATTTTTCCAAGAAACCCATTGGAGACAGTCAGATAAACAAACGTGGGGTGGAAAAAAATTCCCGCTCATTATACAGGCCTCAAATAGAGATAGAAAAAAATGTGGTGTAGCCATAATATTCAGTGAAAAAATAGAGGTAGAAATAATTCAACAAATACAAGATGTAGAAGGTAGATTCTTGATAATAATATGTAAAATCAATTCTAAGATATTTACACTTTGTAATGTCTATCTCCCAAATTATTTACCAGCTTCTCACTTAAGATCTATCTTAGAAAAAATAGAAGAAGTAAAAGTGGGAAACTTAATATTGGCTGGAGATTTTAATGCAGTTATCGACCCACAATTAGATAAAAAAAACTATGAAAGGAGTCAAAATAAATAAGATGGTAATTAAACAAGCTAAATCCTTAAAAAACATAAAGGATGAATTCAATTTGTTCGATATCTGGAGGATTCACAATCCAAATCTAAGAGATTATACACACTTCTCCAAAGTCCATTTTTCTTACTCAAGGTTAGACATGATTTGGATTGATCCTAATTTAATCGACAAAATTCAAAAAGTAAATATAAACGAAATAGTTTGGACAGATCATAACGGTGTAGTATGTGTAATAGAAGTAGGAAAAAACATAAAAAAGCCATATAGTTGGCGTTTAAATGACAGTTTGCTCAGTTTTGAAGCAAATAAAAAATTTATGGAAGTAAACATAAGTAATTATTTTAAAGAAAATAACACAGAGGATATCGATCCATCCACTTTGTGGTGCGCCTTTAAAGCGGTAATAAGAGGTTATTTTATTAAACTCCAAAGCCAAACTGATAGGGGTACTAGTTTATCTCACCTCTATGGTCAGTTAGGGAAGTTGACTCAAAACAATAAATATAATCCAACAGTTGAAAATTCTGAAGAAATATCGGCAATAAAGGACAAAATTAACCAAAAACTAATGGAAAGAACAGTTAAAAGCTTAGATAGATTAAAATTAAAATATTATTCTAAGGGTAACAGAGCCGATAAACTGTTATCACAAAAATTAAGAAAACAAAAGGGTATAAATAAAGTAGAAAAACTTATAAACAATGGAACAACTGTAGTAACCCCAAAACTAATAGGACAACAATTTAACGATTTCTTTTTTTTTTGACATTCTTTATTTGTATGTAGTAAGGTTACAAGACAGGTCAAATCATATCAAAAGACACGGTATAACAGGTTTTGTAAGGCCCCTAAACCTTATGGCCAACAATATTTGTAGGGTTTTATTCCTAGGTTTCCCCCTCTCTCCCTCCCCGCCGTATTAGCTCCCTTCCCCCCACCAACCCCCCCCATCCCCACCAGTCTTGATCCGGCCTCATTTCTCCGTTTCTTAGGCCTAGTGATCTTAGTAGACTTATGTTGGACCTGCCTTTTAGAGGGGAACACCATTCCCCGACCAACCCCGAGCCTATTTGCCTTATAGAGTGGGGTCCGCCGGGACCGCTGTGGTTTGCCTTTCGTCCGGCGTTTAGCAAGTGTTCCACCATGTGCGTGGGCATACATTGTAGTTGGCGAGGTGCAGGACCTTGTTTGGCTTGGTGGGAGTAAAGCTCCTCTGGCTCGCGCAGGGGGTGGTGGTCCCCTTGGGTCCAGATGCGGTCCCCGCGAGCCCCCCCTCGGTGGAATTCTGTGTCGTTCGGGTGTAATGCCCGAGGTCCGGCACCCCCCCCCTCCGATGAGTTGTTAATTTAACCGTGGCCGGGCTGTCTCCGGCCTGCCTGCTATCTGTGGCTGTCATGTGTTAACTCCAGTCAAGGTCCCCTTTCCTCCCCTGTCGGTCACCTTTGCTTCGTCATTGAGGCATGTGGAGAAAGAGAGAGAAAGAGTTAGAGAGAGTGAGAGAAAAAGAGGAAGAAGAGAGGAGGGAGAAAAAAAAAAAAAGGAAGAAGGAGGGGGGGGAAGGGAGGGGGTCCCGCGCGGCCGCAATCCAGCCTCCTCCCACGCTACTCCGCCTCCTCATCTGGCCTCAGACGGTCCGCCCTCGGCCGCCCCCACCTCCGGTCCGAGCTGTAGGAGATCCACGGTGTCCACAGGCGAGTGCAGCGGTCTTGCGTGCCCCTGAGTTCTGCCGTAAGAATTTCCATGTTATAAAGTTCATCGACTTTTTCTATCCACTGAGTAATGTTTGGGACAACTGGCGATTTCCATCTGGCGGGGATGAGGCTTTTGGCTGCGTTGAGAAAGTGTCTGATAAGGGTTTTCTTGTAACGCCCCAGAGGTATCTGAGTGTGGTTTAAGAGCATAGGGAGGGGCTCCATGGGGATGTCCTCCCCCAGGATGTCCACCACTTTGTCATGGATCTGTTGCCAGAAGGGGGCTATCCGAGGGCAAGACCACCACAGGTGTAATGCCGTCCCTTCGGCGATGTCACATCTCCAACACTTGTTGTCGGGGGTGACCCCCATGGCATGGAGTCGTGCGGGGGTCCGGTACCAGTGCGTCAATAGTTTATAATTAAGTTCCTGCATTTTAGAACTAAGTATCCCCTGGTGGGACAGGACGTGTATTTGCTCCCATTGTGGTTCCGTTAAGGTGACACCTGTGGCTTGTTCCCACTTTGAGTGGAAGTGTGCCGGGGGACCCGCATCGGCACCCAGGAGCATGGCATATAGGGTCGATATCCCGCGTGTCGGGTGCGATCCCCCTTCACATAGCGTTTCAAAGTGTGTGAGGTCTCGGTGGATCAGGTGTTTCCCCTGAAGTGTGGCATAGTACCGGCGTATCTGGTGGTACCTAAATCGTAAGATCCCTGTCTCCCTACTCTGGCCCAGCATGTCTTCCAGCGGCCTTAGGGCTTTATTAGCACACCATGCCCGAAGGTATTGTTTCGTCCCCTCCCCCAGTCCCTCCATATCCCCCTGTGTCAGGCCTCCTGCCAGGTCTGGGTTGTGTATCACAGGTGTCAGGGGGGCCGGGTTCGTGGTGAGCTGCAGCTTGAATCGGATGGTTGTCCATGTTCTCAGTGTCGCGCCTATGAATGGGTGGTTCCGCAGGAAACCATCGCATGTCGGGTTTTGTATCCATACCATCGATGGAATACGCCCCCTGGCCTGAAGCCGCTCCATATGGACCCATTGTTTGTCCGAGTCCAGGACATGCCATTCTATAATTCGTAAGAGGTGTGTCGCCTGGTAGTAACCGAGTAGGGACGGTAGGGCTGTTCCACCCCGATGTCTCGGGAGTATCAGTTGTGTCTTTCTTACCCTCGGCGGTCCCTTCGCCCAGACGAATCGCAGTATAGCCGAGCCCAAGGTGTTGAAGTATGTTCGCGGGATCGTGATCGGAATGGCCTGGAAAAGATACAGCAAGCGTGGCAACAGATTCATCTTTATTGTGTTGATCCTACCAAACCACGACACGCATAGGCGTCCCCATCTGAGCAAGTCCGCACGGAGCGTTTGGAGAATAGGGAGAAAGTTTTCTTGATAGAGTTTCGTCAGGTCTCTAGTTAACCAGATCCCGAGATATTTTATGCGCTGGTGGCACCATTTAAAGGGGAACTCTCCTGTCAGCCGTTCGACCAACTCGGGGGGTATAGAGATGGGGAGGGCCTCTGACTTGTCCGCGTTCAATTTGAAGTTAGAGATCCGTCCGAACCGCTCAAAGGCCGCCAACAGGTTGGGCAAGGTGATCAAGGGGTTGCTCACGAAGAAAAGGAGGTCGTCCGCGTAGGCCGCCACCTTGTGCGTGCCGTCCCCCAGGGTGACCCCCGCAATGCCCCCGTCCCGTCTGACCGCCTCAAGAAATGGCTCCAGAGAGAGGGCAAACAGGAGGGGGGAAAGCGGACATCCCTGGCGCGTCCCGTTACGTATCCGAATCGGTGTGGACAGGACCCCATTAATGCGTAGTTGAGCAGTCGGTTCCGCATATAGCGCGGAGATCCACTGCAGTATATTCGGTCCGAACCCCATTGCCTTGAGCGTTTCAAGGAGGTATCGCCAGTCCACCCGGTCGAAGGCCTTCTCCGCGTCAGTGGAGAGGAGCAGGCCCCCGACCGGCGAGCTCCGTTGCATGTGCATGATGTTTAGCGCTCTGATTGTATTATCTTTGGCTTCTCGACCGGGTATGAATCCGGTCTGGTCCGGGTGGATCAAGGATGGGACTATGCGGCCCACGCGCGCCGCCAGGACCTTCGTAAACAGCTTGAGGTCTGCGTTTAGTAGAGAAATGGGTCTGTAGCTCGCACAGGCCGCTGGGTCTCTACCCTCTTTCGGGATAACCGCGATCGTTGCCAGTAGGGTGTCCCCCGGTAGGCGTGCCCCCTCAAGGAGAGAGTTCATGCCCGCCAGCAATTCTGGTAGGAGGACATCCCTGAAGGCCTTGAGGTATCTGGCGGGGAGGCCGTCCGGTCCCGGGGCTTTGTTAAGTTGTGTGTTCTTCAGGGCTGCCGTCAGTTCCTCGATCGTAATGGGGGCATCAAGGTCTTCCCTTTGTTCTTGCGTGAGAGTCCGGTGTACGTGGTTTTCCAGGTACTCCCTCGTCAGTCTCGCCGTCCTTTCCCGGCCCGCGCTTGTCTCATCTTTCTGGATATCGTATAGGCCGGTGTAGAAGTTCCGGAATTCCTCGACTATTTTGTCCGGTACCTGCGTGAGGGCGCCGCTCTTTGTCCGCAGCTTAGTGATCTGGTTCACGCGGCGTTGTTGTCTCAGCATTCTGGCTAGCATACGACCGCATTTGTTGGAGTGTTCATAGTAATAGCGATGGGCTTTTTTCATCGTATAGGCGAGGTTTTTCGTGAGCAGATGTTGTAGGTCTCGGCGGGCCTCTCGGAGCGCATGGTACGCCTCTTCTGTCGGTGCGGCTTTGTGGTCTTGTTCTAAGCTGGCGACTTTCGTATATAGCTCTTGTAGCTGCCTACTGTGTTCTTTCTTCCGCGTTGTACATACCTTGATGAAATGTCCCCGAATGACGCACTTATGGGCCTCCCACCGAATCATTGGGGAGGTGTCAGACGGATCATTCTCATTGAAGTAATGACGGAGCGCTGTCGTAGCGTCCGCTATGGTGACCGGGTCGCTAAGTAGTTGTTCATTCAGTTTCCATTGGCGTCTTGTGGGTTTATGCAGTGGCGAGGTCAGCTGGGCCAGTACCGGTGAGTGGTCCGACCATGCGTCCAGTAGGATTTCACATTTTTGTAATAGATTCAGGTATTCTTGTGCAATAAAGACATAGTCTAAGCGGCTGTAGCCGCGGTGCACCGGGGAGAAGTATGTGAAATCCTTGGCCTCTGGGTGCATGACTCTCCAGCAATCCGCAAGGCCCGCCGTTCTGAGTGCCAATTGTGCCGCTTTGATGCTTGCGTCCGGCAGCGAGCAGCGTCCCCGGGAGGTGTCCGTCCGCGGATCCAATGGTATGTTGAGGTCCCCGGTTAGAATTAGGAGCCCCTCCCTGAAGTGTTCCAGCGATTTTAGGGTTCTGGTGAGAAAACTGTGTTGTCGGGTGTTGGGCGCATATATGGAGGCAAAGGTGTAGCGCCTGTCTGCAACGGAGCCCTTGAGGAAGATGTAGCGTCCCAGTGGGTCGGCCTTGACCTCCGCACACACAAAGGGGACATGCGCGGCGAAGAGAATGGCCACTCCTGCCTTCTTGGCTTCCCTATGGTTAGCAAAATATCCAGTGGGGAACCGTCGGTCTCGGAGGGCCGGTCGTCTGTCCGCGGAAGTGTGTCTCCTGGATGAAGGCCACAGAGATTCTATTGGACCAAAGTGCCCGTAGTAAATGTGATCTCCGTTCTGGCAGGTTCAGGCCCCGGACGTTGTTGGACCAGATGCGCAGAGGCGCCGGGGCGAACCCCTCTCGGCCCCGGGAGGTCATGAGAGCTGGTGCCGCCGCGCAGGGGCGGGCGGCGAGGTGTCAGGGGCAGGAGAAAAGAGAAAAAGAAGGAGGGAGAGAGAGAAAAAAAAAAAGGGGAAAAAGAAGTGGTCGTAGATAGAGGGTCGTCAGTAGACCTGTTATAGAATAACAGAGTTAAACAAGGTGAGAACTATGTACAGTGTCAGACTCAGCTGTCTAGGTCGGTGAGTCAGTAAGGGGTGGACTGTCCCACGTAAATATGTCCCCCCTTGTCGCTCCCCCCTAGTGTGTTATACAGTGTGTCTGTGGGTACGTGAGCGTCCGTAGGCGCAGGACTGTGAAGGTGGGTCTAAGAGTCGTCACTGTCAGCTCCCCCTTAGCCCGTGCTGTCCCGCAGTAGTCCTCCTCTTTCCGGAGGCTATACCTCGGTGCCTGGTCATGCCCCTGTCCCATCCCCCAGGTGGACCCCCCCCCCAGGGTGGCAGTGCAAGTGATCTCCGCGTATCGCGGCTGCCGTTTCCAGCGTACCCTGGCCGCCCAGCTACTCAAGCAGACCCTATGCCCCTCTCGCCTCTGGCAGGTTTTACTCGTTGGGCATCCCGCCCACCCCCCCCCCCATCCCTGTGACCCCAGGCCACCGCTCCGGTGCGGGCTAAAGGCCCTTCTCCCCCTGTCTCTTTGCTTTCCTTCCCCGTCTCGCCCCTGGCTCGGGGTGTGTGCTCTATGGGCCGGTGTTGAGTGGGCTCGGTAGTGCAGGGGCCATTCCTCCTCTCCTCCCCGTGGAGGACATTTACTCGTCTCCCTCACGTCTCGCATGGGTGCAGTGGGGAGCTGCGGGGCTTCCCGCCTCCCCTCCAACCCAGCATGGGGGGGCAGGTTGCTAAGTGTCCCGAGAGAAATGCAGGTCCGCTCCGTGCTCTCCCCTCCCCCCACCTCGTAGCCATCAGTCCCCCAGGACCTTGCCCATGTCCTCCCCCACTTCCAGGGTGCAGTCCCCGATTCCCTCCCCCAATGCCCTCCCAAAGCCCAGTGAGCCCCCTACGACTCCTTGAGCCTAAACTTTACCAGTGTAGCAAGTCCAGGGGCAATATGGCGGGCCAGTCCCAACTCCAGAAGCGGCATTCCGGGCCCCGGCAGGGGAAGAAGCGACATCCCATGTCCATGAACTCCCTTTCAGGTCGGGGTGAGCCGCGACTTGTGAGGTGCCTACGCCTCCCACCCCACCTGGCTAACCTACTCCCTCTATGGGCAGGCGCAGACCCGTATCCCGGCTCCCCCCCAGTACCTTGCGGCCCGGCTGAAGCCAGGCCGCGAGTGCTCCTCTCCTCACTCCTCCACGCCTCTCGGGCCTCCCAGCATCCTCTGGGCCCGCTCCCTTCTCCTCGGGGGCGACGGTGGGCGCCCGTCCTCCGCCACTTCGTGCAGCTGTGCGAGCGGGGTCTCCAGAAGCCAATTCCTGATGCGGATAGGTGGTAGGCGCAAGGCTCTTAAGGCTCGGGGCACATCTTCTGGCCAGCGCACTTGGATCCAGGCATTCCCCTGCCTAATCTGGAGGCTGAAGGGGAATCCCCACCGGTAGGCTATTCCCTTCTCCCGCAGGGTCGTCGTTAAGGGCCTGAGAGCTTGTCTGGCGTCCAGGGTGAGGCCGGACAGGTCTTGGTATAGGGCCACGCTTGCTCCCCGGAAGGGTATATCCGCCATTCCTCGGGCAGCTGTCATGAGGCGTTCCTTAAGGCTGTAGTCATGGAGGCAGCACAGGACGTCTCGTGGCCTGCCATCAGGCCTCTGCGGCCCCAGGGACCTATGTGCCCGGTCCAGCTTGATCACCGCCGGGCATTCCTCTCCAAGAATCTGCCGGAAAAGGGCCTGCAGCGTGTCTTGTAGTGGCGCTGTGTCCGGTTCGGGTAGCCCCCGAATCCGGATATTTTGGCGTCTGCTGCGGTTCTCTAAATCTTCAACTTGGCGCCGAAGGGAGAGGAGCATGTTCCCCTGGCGCGTGGTAGCGAGTTCAGCCGCTTGGTGCTGCGCGCGGCTCGCTTGGGCCTCCGTTTCCAGTGCCTCCACTCTTACTTCCACTGATGAAAGATCCTTCCTCAGGGCTGCAACTTCCTCTTTGACGGCTGCCCGAAGTTCTCTCAGTAGCCCCCCTGTATCTGCCTTGGTGAGCATCTGTGCGGAGATCATTGCCAGCTCCTGTTTAATCAGAGCGAGTGTGTCATCCTGCGTGCCGTCCAGGGTGGGCTCTCCCGCGCTTTCACTGCCTGGGGAGCCGGGCGCCATGTTGTCAGGCGGTCGGCTGCAGCTTAGTGTGCTTGGAGTGCACACGAACTCATCAAGCGTCCCGGTCGGGCGGTGCGGGGTACCCCCCAGGGTGTGGGGCTTCTTGTTCCGGACCATGTTTGTCGGGGTAAGTGCCGGTTTTCGCGTGTTTTAGGGGCCAGGGGGAGCGGAGCTCAGGAATTAGGCGTCCTGTCGCATGCTCGGCTCGGCCACGCCCCCTAACGATTTCTATAGTAAATTATATAACATTCCTCAAACTACGACAGAGGAAGACATAAAAAAATATTTGGAAAAAATAAACAATTTTAAATTAACAGAATTACAAAGTGAAGCAATAAATAAAGATATAACTATAGATGAAATAATGAAAGCTATAAATAATTTGGAGGAGTATAAAACCCCAGGTCCAGATGGATTTAGTAATTTATTCTATAAAATATTCAAAGAATCAATTTGCCCTTATATGACTAGTGCCTTTAACAGTGCGGCTAAAAGAGGATCTCTTCCAACAGAGATGTTAAAAGCTAACATTCTACCAATTTTAAAACAAAACAAAAACCCTACTGATGTTAAAAATTACCGTCCAATATCTTTGATAGATGTTGACACTAAATTATATGCTTCAGTGTTGGCCGCTAGACTTAAAAAACTTTTACCACTGATCATACATCAAGATCAAGTAGGTTATGTTCCCGGCAGAAACTCTTATACAAGTATTAGGAAAATTGTCAACATCTTAGATGACGCTAATAGAAAAAGAGTTCCAGTTTTGGCTCTGTCGATTGATGCTGAAAAAGCATTCGACAGAGTCAACTGGATTTATTTGGAGGCAATATTGTCACACTATGGTTTTGACGGTGGGATTAAGAAAGCCATCATGGCCCTTTATGCAAATCCATCAGCACGTACTAAAGGACCAAACATCATAGCCCCATGGTTCCAACTGAAAAATGGTACACGACAGGGATGTCCACTCTCACCGTTATTATACTTGCTTTCTATTGAACCATTAGCCGAGAATATTAGAAACAATAAAAAAATCTATGGCCACAAAATATTAGATGTAGAACAGAAATTAAGTTTATATGCTGATGACATCCTAATTACCATAACAAAACCGGAAATTTCATTAGATTTTTTAATGTCAGAAATCGACAACTATAGTAAAATATCTAATTATAAATTAAATATAAATAAATCTATGATTCTGGATATTAATTTGGATGAACAAATGAAAAATAAGATTAAAGATAGATATAATTTTTTATGGGTCGAAAATAATATGGATTATTTGGGAGTTAAACTGACTAGAGATGTAAATAGAATAATGGAAATTAATTTCTTGGATTTATTGCAAAATCTTAACAAATGGTTGAAAAACCGAAGAAATTTAGAAATATCTTTCTGGGGAAGGATTAATGTAGTGAATTCATATGTCATTCCAAAATGGAACTATTTGTTCCAAATGTTGCCATTAAGTATTTCTGACCAGTGGTTGCAATTAATACAGAAAAGTTTCACTCAATATATATGGAAAGGCAAAAAACCTAGACTGAGTCAGTCAACACTAACACAAAAACTGAATAAAGGAGGACTGGCTTATCCTTTAATATCAAATAATTATAGGGCAGCGATAATTTTACATATATACAGGATGCAAGTAGAAGAAAACAAAAACGAAAGTTGGTATAAAACAGAACTTACTGCAGGAGGAACCCCCAGTTTGGATTGTTTAATTTGGAACACTACCAAACTTTTTCAAAAAAAAGATTATCCTAGTTTAACATTAACACATTTAATGAAGAGTTGGCTTAAAATTAAAAAAAACCTAAAAATAGAAAACAAAATTCCAACTTATTTAAGTTTAGATTTTGTAGAACATCAAGTTGCAGATATAAATTTAAAAAACTGGAATCAAGCAGGAATTTTGCGACTGTCTCAACTACTTGTAAAAGAAAAAATTAAAACCTTTGCTCAATTAACACAGGAATATAACTTACCATCAAAAGAGTTGTTTAACTATTTAAGACTTAAAAGCTTTTTGATAACACATCTAATTGTATCAAACACTAATTTGAATAATGGGCTAAATATACTCTTTAATACAGATAAGATAAATAAACCACTCTCAAAAGCTTTGGTATTAAGCAAAATGTGCAATAAAGCAAAAATTCCAACAGCTATAACCGCCTGGAAAGAAGAATTAAATATGGATATAAATATTAGGCATTGGGGTTTCTCATTGACAGAAGCTTCGAAGTATATACACTCGTTAAATCTATTAGAAACTCATTTTAAAGTCCTAAACAGATGGTACTTAGTACCAGACAAATTGAACAAAATGTACTCTTCAGCAAACCATCTATGTTGGAGATGTGGTATAAACACAGGTACTTTTAAGCATATTTGGTGGGAGTGTAGCAAACTGAACAATTTGTGGTTTAATATACAAAAGTTTGTATCCGTAGACTTGAACCTTGAGTTGAGGCTCTCTCCGGAGACTGTTTTGCTTCATCTAAACTGGCCAGTAATGACAAAGGATTTGAAAATTATTCTTATCCATCTTTTTTTAGCAGCAAAAATAGTGATTGCAAGAAGATGGAAAAATGATAGAGAAGTTCCTTGGGATCAAGTCAAAGCCCAGCTTAAGTCTCAAGTAAAAATGGAAGTGTTATTGAGCAAACAAAAATTAAGCAGGAAAACAACAATGTGGTTGAAATGTTGGGAGAAGATTGATAAATAGAGGGGGAAGGTGAATAATGAGGCTGACTGTTAATGCTTTGGACAATATAACATAATATATATTATGAGACAAATATATATTTTTTTCTCGATGAGTTTCTTCCCTTCTCTCTTGCTGCACTGTCTTGTCTTGTTTAGGTAGATGTGTAAGTCTAAAGTATTGTTCGTTTTTAGCTAACCGAAATGTATAAGGAAACATCTTATGGATGAACATTTTAAATAGGAAATTGTTTCTTTATCATTTGTATGTAACTGTAGTATTGTATTGTCTTTGTTTATGGATAAAAAAAGGGGGGAAACCCTTTAAATAAAGATTATAATAATAAAAAAAAAAAAGGCAGAAATTTCCCTGAGCACCTGCCTTGCAAAGATTTCTCAATGAGCTGTATTGGGAAGTCTGTAACTGGAGAGACACAGATTGAAAGGATTATTTACTGTAGAGAAAACTAAAGTATGTGTGTATGACCTGGACAGCCCCACAAATATACGATCAGCATAAATATAAAATAAAATGCAATATTCTTTTGTATCTGACCTTCCTTCTCTTTAAGCACGTG
This sequence comes from Pelobates cultripes, assembly GCA_933207985.1. Taxonomy (NCBI): domain Eukaryota; kingdom Metazoa; phylum Chordata; class Amphibia; order Anura; family Pelobatidae; genus Pelobates; species Pelobates cultripes. The sequence goes on from OW240912.1 coordinate 265,078,094, forward strand.
GTGTTTGATTTTTTCAGCTCTCTCCATGTAGTCTGTTACCTTTTGCCTGTAATGTGCTCTTTTTGCATCATCTTTAGTGGCTAAGGGAAAAAAGATCAAAGTGATCAATACATCAGTTAAGAGAATTGTGAAGTGATAAAGTAATATACTACTATTCGGCAATTTAATTAGTCCCTCCAGTCAGTATTACACCATTTTCAAGCAGTTTAAAACTGAACTAGCAACCTTGGCCATCCAAAGCCTAACCAATACAGGAGATATGGTCAATGCAGATATTACACACTTCCTTAGTTGTCTTTGGAACAAAATACATGTTACTGTTTAATGTTACGTACACATGGCTCAGTCCATCTGCAATTTAGAATTTGTGCATTTTTTAATTGATGATTGTTCCACATGTAATAACAATGAGTAGCCTTTACATGCACATTTTTTAAAACTTCAATGCTATATTTTAAAATATTTAAAGAAATAATATAGCCTTAGGAATACAAACATGCATTCCTAGTTTTCTAGGGTCCTAGTAAGTTAAATTAAGGACATGTCCACTCCATGAACTAAAATATGAGATTAACCTACTTTTGTTCTTCCAGCATGCCTGATTTCTTGCCGCCATCCTGTCTGAGACAATTAAGCATTTGAAGGCTAGTGCGCTGCGTGCAAATCACAGCACTGCACCAATCCGCATCTTCGCATAGAGAAGCCCTGACTCAATGCACCTCTATGGAAAGTATTTAGTGTCTATTTGCAGAGCATCCAGAAAGACCTCTAGATGTAGCATTAGGCAGCAGTGTAAACACTGCCTTTTCTTTGCATGAACAGACTGTTTTCCCCAGAGCCACTATATTAAGTTGTAGTTGTTTTGGTGTCTACAGTGTTCCCTTTAAATTATTGATTTTTTTTAAACGGTTAAGGATGTTCCTTCCCGCACCTTGGTAATCCACCTTCTTTCCTCTCCTAAAATTGCGTCATCAAAAAAACTAACCATTCATTGTAAACTATTCTAGTAACCTACTTTTTCCCCATACATGAAATACATCCTAACTCCCTCTAGAATGTAAGCTCGTTTGAGTGTGGCCCCCTGCACCTTCTGTTCTTGGGTGTCCAACTTGTCTTGTAACAAATACTTGACTATTAGTCCAATTATTGTACTCCTAAATTGGCTTCATTAAGATAAAGTTGTTTGGGTGCTTAAATTATCCATCTAAGACCAAAATTAATTTCAATTTAAATGAAAAATGTGTATGTAATTAATTGATAACACACTGTCATTTGTGAAACTATGAATGATGTACTCTGCACTTCCACATGTTTTTGTCCCTTCACTGACCCTTTAAAACCTGTATTAGCAAGTCGATGCCCTCCTGGTAGCACACAAGACTCTCCTGATACCGGCCACTGGTGTCCAATTCTACAGCTCTCCTTAGCACTCCAGATGCAGAGTTCTCAACCCCAAACACAGAAGACATGGCAGATCTCAGGATCCCTCTAGAAGCAGTCCTCAGGCAGCGCTCTCCAATAACACAGCTTTTTGCCTGAAAAATAAACATTTTTGAGAGAGAGAACTGAGGATTAAAATAGATCTTTTAGGTTTTTCCAGGTAACACGCAATGCTTTAAAGACTCAAGAATGCAGTAACAAGACATCAAATAAAAAAAATTATATTTTTTAATATAACATGGATGCAAAAAAAAAACAACCAATTAAATACTATCCATTATCTGTGGCCATTTTATCACAATCATGTACAGTTGATTCTAGTGTTTCAGTTTTTGGAAGTCTAAATTATGAAAATGTTCATACTGGAAACTGTATTTACAGAATGTCTGTCAGCATAAAAGGCTAACCAGCTGTTATCTTATGAACAGGAAAATAATATAAATAGATATATAAAAATCCAATTTCTAGTTTAGCTAAAGAAAGATTCCAAGCATCACAACTACTACAGCACACAAATTAAATGAATGCTCTAAGTACCAAAACGCTTTATGAAGCAGTTTTGGTGTACAGATCATGCCCCTGCAGTCTTACTGCTAAATTCTCTGCCATTTAGGCTTCAGATCGCTTTGTTTATTTAGCCATAGCCACAATTTCCCTGGCTTAGTCTCACAAAACCACAAGGTAAATGGTGGTGTGTGTGTGTCAGGAGAGGTGCGGCTAGGGCTGCATAAACAAAGACGATTAATTCCACTACATCCGACAGAGTGCCAGGCGTCCCTGCTTAGAAGCTTCCATTAGCTCCCCTGAACATTATATTGCGCTTTAGTGGTTATGGTGCTTGGAGAGTTCCTGTAAGGGGGGCACAAATATCTACACCGACTGTAGTATACTCTAATGTTAGAAATACAGGTTTGTACTTCTAAAGTTAGAGTGCTGCTTTAACCCCTTAAGGACGGAGCAAAATGTACACGTTGTGAACGAAACAAAATGTAAACAAAACCTGGCATTTGCGCTACATGTCTGTTCAACCGTAATTCACCTCTTTCATATTAAATGCACCCACCCTTATTATATATAATTTTATTCAGCGGAAACAGGGCTTTCATTTAATATCAAATATTTAGCTATGAAACAAAATTTAATATGAAAAAAATGGGAGAATATAAGATTTATTTTTATTTTTTTTAGTTCTACATGACATTTTAACTCTCAATGTCATAATACTGTTTGCTTTTACTGCAATAAAATACACATATTTGTATTCAGCGATGTCTCACGTGTAAAACAGTACCCCCTATGTACAGGTTTTATAGCGTTTTGGGAAGTTACAGGGTCAAATATAGCACGTTACATTTGAAATTGAAATTCACCAGATTGGTTACATTGCCTTTGGGACTTTATAGTAGCCCAGGAATGAAATTTACACCCATAATGGCATACCATTTGCAATAGTAGACAACCCAAGGTATTGCAAATGGGGTATGTCCAGTCTTTTTTAGTAGCCATTTGGTCACAAACACTGGCCAAAGTTAGCGTTAGTATTTGTTTGTGTGTGAAAAATGCAAAAAACGCCAATTTTGGCCAGTGTTTGTGACTAAGTGGCTACTAAAAAAGACTGGACATACCCCGTTTGCAATACCTTGGGTTGTCTTCTTTTGCAAATGGTATGCCATCATAGGGGTAATTTTCATTCTTGGGCTACCATAGGGTCTCAAAGGCAACGTAACCAATCTGGCGAATTTTAATGTGAAAAAAATGAAATGCAAGCCTTATATTTGATGCTGTAACTTTTGAAAACCCCATAAAACCTGTACATGAGGGGTACTGTTGTACTCGGGAGACTTCGCTGAACACAAATATTTGTGTTTCAAAACAGTAAAAAGTATCGCAGGAATAATATCGTCCGTGTAAGTGCTGTTTGTGCGTGAAAAATGCAAAAAAGTCACTTTTACTGGCGATATCATCGTTGTAATACATTTTACTGTTTTGAAACACTAATATTTGTGTTCAGCAAAGTCCCCCGAATAGAACAGTACCCCCCATGTACAGGTTTTATGGAGTCTTGGAAAGTTATAGGGTTAAATATAGTGCTAGCAAATTAAATTCCCTTTACTTTCGGCATGGGTTGTCAGGCAGGTCCCGCTAATTGTAATTAATTAAGATACCCAATTATATAAAATTATTACATAAATATATATGTAGAATTAATATATGTATATATATATATACGTATGTGAATATATATGTATATATATATAATTTTTTTAAAATATTTTTATTTATATATATAGGTAGGTATATATATATATATATATATATATATATATATATATATATATATATATATATATATATATATATATATATATATATATATATATAGTGATATATACGTATATATTTATGAAGAAAGTCCCAAACGAGGACTGAAACGTCGAAACAGCTTTTTTAAACACATGGATTAATAAATTTCATTTTTTAATCAAACTTTTGGAAATCCGTGAGTGCTGATCACTTTCTATTGGTATATATATTTATGTATATAGATATATATATTATTTCGTTCTACATGTATTTTGATATAAATATATATATATATTAATATCACAATACAGTTAGAACGAAATAACACACATCTATATATTTTTAATTATTGATTTTATTTAACGTATTTACATATTAAATTTTTTTATATTATATATAAATATATATATATAACAATAATTATATATATATTTAATCAGTATCAGTCTACATGTAATTTGATATTAATATATATATATAATTATATATATATATTAATAGTAAAATACACCTAGACAGTGTACGTGTGTGTGTATATATATATATATATATATATATATATATATATATATATATATATATATATATATATATACACACACACACACACACGTACACTGTCTAGGTGTATTTTACTATTAATATATATATAATTATATATATATTAATATCAAATTACATGTAGACTGATACTGATTAAATATATATATAATTATTGTTATATATATATTTATATATAATATAAAAAAATTTAATATGTATATATATGATCTAAGTATAGATTATTTTTTTTTTACACTTTTAACTTTTATTTAATTTTATTTACAGCCAGCAGGGGGATCACCTGTCATTACAGGCAGCACCCCTGCTGGCAATGCTGCAGCCAGCTATCCCGGCCATGTGACTGTGAGGTCCTCGCAAGGACCTCACTCTCACATGGCCAGGGGGGCTTCCAGGGGGATGGACGTGCTGCGGGGTGCTCCCTGGGAGTCCCGACCGCCGGCGACCGGGTAAGTAAGAAAAGACCGGAGGGCGTACTATTACGCCCGGCGGCCTTTAGAGCCGCCTAAAATAGGGCGTAATAGTACGCCCTCCGGTCTTAAGGGGTTAAAATATACATTCTCTATTAACTAAGCATGAACAATATTACAATGGAATGGTATTACCTATAAAATGTTATGGCAATAACAGCACTGTATGTATGATGAATGAGCTAGAGTTTCCCAGATGGCAACTATTTTTTATTTTATTATAGGTATTTATATAGCGCCAGCTTATTCCGCAGCGCTTTACCATAAGGGGGGAATTTACCAAATGAGACAATAACAAAATGTAACAGGAACAATAGGTAGTTGAGGACCCTGCTCAAACGAGCTGACAGTCTAGAGGAGGTGGGGTATAAAAACACCATAGGAAGAGCATTGAGGTAGACAGCAAATAGACATGGTGGGAAAGTAGCAGAACTGAAGGTGAGTGTGGACAGTGGCCCTTTAAGAGAGAGCAAGAGCGGAGAGACCAAGAACCAGTGAAGAAATGTAAGAGGGGCCAGAGTTGGTTGGAGCTTTATAGGTAAGGGTTAGTATTTTAAATTGACACCTGTAGGGTACAGGAAGCCAGTGTAAGGATCGACAGAGGGGTGAGGTGTGAGAGGAGCAACAGGAGAGAAAGATCAGCAGCATTCATCACAGATTGTAGGGGGGTAGTACGGCTTCTGGGGCGATGAAGTAGGAGAGAATTACAGTAATCCATGTGAAAAATTATTAGAGCATGAACAAGCTCCTTGGTAACATCTTGCGTAAGAAAGGTAGCGGCCAATGTTTTTAAGCTGGAATATACAGGTTTTAGCAACAGATTGGACATGAGGCACACAGGTGAGGCCAGGATCAA